>CM055279.1:24064920-24664920 GCA_029237695.1 Conchocele bisecta | reverse complement strand
CAATTTGGCAGCAGAAAAAGGTCTGGTCCCCTCTGTCGGTCGCGACTACTCCAAGTTCAAATTTGATCTGAACGGTAGATTGCGACTAAAAGCAGCATCAAATCTCCCAATAGTCAACACGAGGACCGGTAAACCCTAGCACTGGGCACCATTGCCGGAAACCCGGGCGGTGGCCGATTCATAAGGGACGAACTATGATTCTCGGATTGGAAGAGGGGTAAAACAATTATACCGGCCCGCGCTGTAGAGGCCCTACAGTCTACCGACGAAACTATGGCGAAGACGGCCACCGCGATAGAAACGGTCGAGCTCAGCGAGGTCCCTCAAATAGCCACCGACGCTATTAACACGATGGAGTCCACGTTCAGCGTGCAATCACAATTGGGGAAAATACTCAACGATGACCCACCGTTACCTCTTCGAGAACTCCGTGGACTCGATAAGGCTCTACAAACGGTCCGGGGCGAACTGGTCATTAATCTCTCCAAGCTCACGGCGCTGGATGAACATATCGCGCTAGAAGAAAGAAAACTGGAGGAAGCCGGTGATGATAGAGAATCTACCGAGCGGATCGCCGAACGACTGCGGTCTTTGCGGGACGAAAGAGAAGCTCGCTTGGAGGCCACCTCGGCTAACCGTGAGGCTCTCCGCACACAAATAAGTCGGATCCGCGAAACAATATCAAGGGTTCTGCACGAGGACACGACACTCGGTGAGCGTCTTCGCACTCTGTTCAGAGAGCAGGGCGTCACGATAGCAAGCATCCTCGCAGCTGTCGGCATGACTATATCAACCATAGTTCTAGCTTTCACTGGTGGTGCGGCGCCACCACCCGCGCCACCACCAGCACCCGCGCCATCCGGTGGAGCCAAGGAGTGGGCAAAAAAACAACTAAAAGCCCTCGCCAATCTTCTAGCTAAATTAGCTGGAAAGGCGGCTGCCGCACTACCTGGACTGATCGGAAGTATCGTTTCTTACTTGCTATCTATATTATCAAAAACGGCCGGATGGCTAGCCAAAAATACCTGGGCTTTAATCGTGGCAATCGCCGGTCTCCTACTATTCTTCGCCACCAATCGAGATTGGAAGTTCCTACAACCAAAGCGTAAATAATCCGATCGCCACGAGGGCGATGACGAGCCCTAATTTCTCCTCCTCGTGTGTTGTGCTTCCAATTTAACCAATTTGCGATTGGTTGGTGTTTCTCCAATCGCGATTGGTTTGTTGATGGAACTCGATGGTGCATCCAATTTACGAATTGGGTTCAATTGTGTATCCAATTTACGAATTGGGGTAGGTGTATCCATTTTGTGTTTTATGAAATCGGTTCCACTGTTGAACCCGATCATGTTGGGGGTGCGCTTGATGATATCCGTGTTCACGTTACCGTTGTGGCCGATTTTTTGATTGGCGGTGGCGATTACTGTAACCGTCAACCGGGTCGTCTCGTAGTATCATATTGCTCGGTGCCATATAAAGACCTATTCCAAATACATAGTCTACTGGGGTGCTGGCATTCTGCAAAACGTCTTGATAATTCTGAATCGCCTTCTCCAGGTCCACCCTAGCTGAGATGGCGTCCTCTACAAGTGCCAAGAATTGTTTTTGTGCATCAAACGCTGTTCCCGTGCCCAGTATTGAACTGCGAGTTTGCTTCTGTGTGCCGAGGATGGCCCAGACGTACGTGCGAATGGAGTCGTTGACGCGAGTAACCCCGGACTGCGTGAACCCTATACCCTTATCTAACATAAATGTACCCCATGCGTTCTGAACCTCAGCAGCCTGCTGTATGTAATCGACGTGAGCCAGTTTCGGAGGTAACATTTTACAAGAAAACACGCCACAGTGCCGACCTCCAGACACTTCTGGCCCGAAAGTCATCGTCGCGGGGTCAAAATTCCCGGCGTTCCGACTGACGATGTGGTCACCGGAGTGATCGTGTCTAAAATCAGTCTGCGTCCAATTCCCGGACTGGCCCCGAATGAGAACGTCGCCGAGGCCGGTGCTGGTAGGAAATGCTTTCTGTCTCCAGTCCGCGTCTATTGAAACGTTAAATTCGTTACACAGTCTTTCAAAGGCCATACGGTCGTATGCGTTGGAAATGGGATCCCAGGCGTCGTCTTGAGGTAGTGAAATACCTAGTTCTTTGAGAATCCTCCTAATAGTATAATACGTGTGAAAGTTGTAGACACTTCGGAGCATGACATTCTTGGATGTTAGATGGTCTTTATATGAAACTCCACACCCGGCTGTTGCGCACCATACAGCGAAATTTATTTGGTTCTGCCAAAACTGCATCGGTGTTGCTTTCCAGCCGTTTACCGCCTCCATCGTAGTAATCTTGGGCAGCCTATATTGTTCAAAGATGTTAGGAAAATTGGTGGCAAAGCCACTGTCCGGTCTAACCGTTATGGTTGGGTGTACAAGGCGGTTAACAACGTCTTTTTGTGTGTATTTACCTCCGACCGCGTACTTTGCATTAGAGTTAAAGCTAAATGCTTTGGTATCCATTGAAAGATATTATTATGTTTGCTACTATAACTAATGTTCAAAAAGAGAGTTGTGAACTTCAAAAATTAATAGACAACTGCTGCGGAAAACGCCGGGTAGGCCTTAGATCAATCACGTTCACGGTTGGGTGGAAAAACCTTGAAAGGTACAAGGATATCAAAGGAATAGAACGGATAGAGGCTATCTATTCCGGATATGATATAGATCTAGAGACCGCCGATAGTCCTGCAGAAGTAGAGAGACGCATTCGGGAATCAGCTGTCGCATTACTTCCTGGCCTTTGGGGTTTCGGAGATGTCCAAGCTTTAATCGCAAGGAATATGCCTGGTATTTGCACTCTCGGAATCACGGGGATTGCGACATTGGACGTTGATAAAAAATTAGAGATCACTCCGGGGTTGGCCTCAATGTTAGGATTTAAATATGAACCCCATTACAACGAGGATGAAGGGCGATCGCGACGGGTCCCGGGGACCTTTCTCTTTCCCGTGGGTGATCACCGCGGCGATACCCCAGTAAACTTCGCCTTCACGAAAACTCTCGGGGTGCACCTTGATCGGGTGAACACATCGTACAACACGGTAGACGGATCCCCCAGCACATTACTGAAAACTGTGCCCGCCAGCGACTGTTTCTATGGCGAGACTGTGACCTTAGACTTCCCACACCCCGAGATGAAAGTTTTGGAATCGGGACACATCCTCGAGTTGAAGATTTCTATTCTTGATGATAAAGGGAGAGAGTTGAAGAACGATTACCCGATTTCGGTCGTCCTAGAAATTTCAAATTAATTAATAATTAATTTTAAGAAAATTATAAAATTATTTAGAATTAAACACATGTTCGTAATTTATATATTATCAACATTATTGAAAATGAGTATATACGGACCAGGTAGTTCTTCCGATTGGGTGACAAATATAAATTTAAATAATTTGGAACCGGCAGAAGGGGGATTCATCCCGACAGAGGGCGACTTTTTAACTACCCAAAAAACAAAGGCCTTGATCAATAGAACTATATCGATGGCCACGGACGAGATTCATAAAAGTCTACTATCACAACTTAGAGAATATGCCCTGGTTGTGAATACACAAAGTCGTGAAGAAACGCATACGGAACTAAACGAACTAGGTAAAAAAATAACAAAATTTCGAAAAGAGGCCCGGTTGGGTATTGATAAAGTCCGAGAAGACCAGCAGGCAGACCTTACGGAGGCTTATGATGCGTTGCGCTTAGAGGACTCTCTCACCAGAGAAGCGACACTTACTGAATTAGACGGTAAAATAATCGATTTTCGAAAGGAGACCCGAACGAATATTGAGAAAGATCAGGCGGCTTATAAGGTGTTGCGCTCAGAGGACTCTCTCATCAGAGAAACGGAACTAAACGAACTAGGTAAAAAAATAACCAAATTTCGAAAAGAGAGCAGGTCGGATATTGATAAAGTCCGTGCAGACCGCCAGGCGGCCCTTACGTTGCGCTTAGAGGACTCTCTCATTAGAGATGCGGCACTTACTGAACTAGATAAAAAAATAACCAAATTTCGAAAAGAGACCCGGTCGGGTATTGATAAAGTCCGAGAAGACCACCAGTCGAACCTAGCGGAGGCTTATGATGCGTTGCGCTTAGAGGGCTCTCTCAGCAGAGAAGCGACACTTACCGAACTAGACGGAAAAATAGCCAAATTTCTGAAAGAGACCAGGTCGGGGTTGAGGGGGTCCGAGAAGACCACAAGGAGGCCATTGCGGAGGCTTATGGGGCGCTACGCTCAGAGGACTCTCTCAACAGAGAAGCGGCACTTACTGACATATACGAAAAAATAACCGAATTTCGAAAGGAGGCACGGTTGGGTATTCATAAAGTCCGAGCAGACCGCCAGGCGGACCTTACGAAGGCTTATGAGGTGTTGCGCTCAGAGGACTCTCTCATCAGAGAAGCGGCACTTACTGAACTAGACGGAAAGATAACCGAAGTTTCCGATAAACTGAAACATGATCGTATAGCCGCGACCAAAGCTCTTGAGGAGGCCTCTTATAAGATTCGTACTGAGGCATATAACGCAAACAGGGCGCTTGCCGGAATAGTGAAAACAATGAAAACACCAAAACGTGTCATAACAGTTTGGGCTGAGAAGCGGGGCCCATTGGTTGAGGGGCACTATGAATATTCGTTCGGTGCCAAAGCGAGTAATAAATATGGGGATACACTATGACAGCTGCAGGTGAAGTTATCCAAATGGCGGTCTGCTCGGTTAATGCTAATGGTAAACCTGTGGGCGCGGTCGCGATAAATATTGTAGTAGATGGGGAAGAACGGGGGGTTGGAGAGTCACTAAAATCTCTGGAGATAGTTCGACGATTGTTTCGTTCGCCGGTGATGATCGAATTAGACTTTCCCAAAGTAGTGTTATTAACTTTGTTACGAAAATCGGTGACTCAGAGAGTTCTTCCACTATTGTCTCATTGTTAATTGAACTTATTGTGTAAATACTAATATATTGAACTAAATTTGTAAAATTTAAATATGAACGAATCACCATATCCAACTCTCAATACCACTCCACCAACACTGTATCCAACTCTCAATACCACTCCACCAACACTATATCCAATTAACGAAAGAAGTTCAGATTTTAGGTTGAATAATATCGTCGCTATGCAGGATATTTTAGTTAGAGAATGTGCAAATAGAAAAAGACACGCTAAAAAATATAAGCGCGGCGAACATAGCTGAAGCATCTAGTACGGTTCTGGCAAGTTTATCTGTAATGAGTGGTGCGGGGACTGCTGCAACGCTATCTACAATTGTAACGGTTCCACTTGCAGGGGTTTTGAGTGTAATTACCGTTTTATCTGGAATACTTTGTATGGTAATTAGGGCGGCGGGTGGAAAACTCGAGAAAAAAAGTAGAAAACATGATAGAATATCCGTTCTCGCTAGGTCTAAGAAAAATAGCATCGACGTTATGGTGTCCCCAAAGCGTTGGCCGATAAGAAAATATCAAATTTAGAGTTTGAATCCGTGGTGGAAGAAATGGGGAGATATGAAGAATTAAAAAATGATATAAGAATCAAGGCGCGCGCCACCATGCCCAAAATTGAGTGTACTGATTGGGATAAATTTAGGGTAAAACTTGGAAATAAAGTCGGAGGAAATGTTACAGCACCATTATAAAATAATTTTTAAAAAAAAATTAATTTTCTAATTTTCTTAGGTTTTATAATTTTCTTAATTTTTTCAAAATTATTAATTATATTGGTGCAGTAAACAAATTTACATACCTATACAACAGGTGTTTTTCACTGAGAATTACAAATTCAGTCTAGGATTACACTGTACACACCGTCTGTGTAATTGATACACTCGGCTCTGTTTACCTTGGCTATCAATTTACGCATGGTTCATAACCCGTGTAATTGAAACATTGTCGTAATTGATAATTGTACAACACTAGGTAATGTTTATCATAACAGCCTACGTGGTCGTGTGGGTTAAGGAGATACTCTATAGAGACGAGGGTCGTGGGTGATGTTATTTGTCTTAGCATCAACATTGCTGTTCAATAATTATTTTTTCAATTTCTTTATAAGCGATATCGTAGAAATGTACGTTCGTAAACGAATCGTTGGGTTTTAACAATTTTATATAATACACCTTAGTTTCATATCCGATACGCATTATCCGTCTTAATGTTTGTATTTGCCTATTGTATAGTTGACATAATTGCCGGTATAATATTGTAAATGCAACGTTTTTATCGGAGCGTAATAAATTACGCTGGTATTTCATGTATTCGATATCGCCTAGTGTTCTCATTTTATAGAATTTATATATAGGATTATAACCCCCGTAAGCTCTGTAACAAACAGTACAGACCTTTCTCCCTCTGCGGGAAAACACTAGCAGGCCAGGAGCTAGAAGGCCAAAATTACTAACACCAGTCAATTATCAACAGCCAGATTGGCGACAGATGCCATAAATTACCCAACCAAAAACAAAAGCCTGGAGCTCTATTGGTTCCGAAGGCCACAAGACCTATTTTATCCAGTCACAGTCACATACCTGAGCTATACTGGTCACAAATAGCACAAGCCACATTTCTCCAGTCACAGCCACATACCCAATGCCACAAGCCCCATTTATCCAGTAGCAGGCACGGAACTGGAGCTATACTGGCCACAAATTCCACAATCCCCATTTCTCTAGTCAAAATTACAGACCTGGGGGCCGTTTCACTAAACTTCGTACGACTAAAATGTTCGCAAGTGCAAACTTGATAGTCTGAAAAGTTCACATTGACAATGCTTTCTTGTAAACAATTATTGGATTTACATTTATTGAGCATATGCAGCCTATGCTCAATAAATGTAAACCCATCAATTGAAATTCCGAGATGATCCAAAATTTGCCCTTACGAACAATTTAGTCGTACGAAATTTATTGAAAAAGCCCGTTGGAGCTAGATTGGTTTCAAATTCCGCAAGCCCAATTTCGCCAGTCAAAACAACAAACATGGAGCTACAGTGATCCCAAATGCCACAATCCCCATTTCTCCATTGGCAGGCACAGATCTGGAGCCGTTTCACTAAACTTCGCACGACTAAAATGTTCGTAAGTGCATAATTATGATAGTCTGTCGCTTTCACATTAACAATGTTTTCTTCTAAACACGTATTGGATTTACATTTATTGAGCATATGAAGCCTATGTTCAATACATGGAAATCTATCTACATTTGCACTTACGGACATTTTAGTCGTACGAAGTTTAGTGAAATCCCCCACAGGAGCTAGATCCCAAATGCCACAAGTTATCCAGCCCCAGTTTGTAAACTAGGATGTTCCCCTAGAAAACATTAACGAACAACAAAAATGAAAAGAAATGAACGTACATTCCATTGGACATTGCCCGTAAGAACAGGGACCACATGGATTGGCTATAGACAAATCGGGATGATGACAAATAAGCATATTAAGTTCCAAGCCAATGCGACTTATGGTAACAGAGATAGTAGGTAGCCGAACACTTTAACGCAAATCTCGGACACACATATACACAGACACACAGACGCACAAACAGGCGAACATGGTGGTTACTATGCTTGAATTACAATTTGTATGTACCCCGAATGTTTTTATAAATTGTAATTCAAGCATTTATTTTCAATTTCATAAAGGTTAGACCAAAATAAATAGTTTTACTAAACATTTAACCGAATCCCATCCAATAAGGACAGTCTCTCCTACTTTCACGATTCGTATGGATGTTGTGGGACCTACTTGTACATGACCTGCAGCCTATCTGTACTGGTTCTGCATGAATTAAACAATATGTTCACAATATTGTTTACATCTTTTGGCCACGGAAATTCTGTTTACATCACGTGACAAAAGGTTCAGTGTTTTCTTTTAAATGCTACAAATATGCTGATGTTAAAAGCACCGCAAATGTTCCTCAAGTGAAACTGGGTAGTAATAGATCATGTTTCGCAAGCAAACTATTTTGTATACCGGACTACTTCTACAATTTCGCGTCATTTGGTATTCTCTAACATAAAGCCTGCTTTCAAACGCCGTCGCCAAAGGCCATGGTGCAGGTTCCACGGTACGACCAATTGGCCGTCTCACTTTCAGCAGTTGGCAGCGCTGCTCGTCAACACATTAAATTACGGTAAATACATTTGGCAGCCTACTGTACACAATTACCGTCCATTCAGAAAATTATTTCACGATATCGTGACAAGCAACATGCAGGAAATCAACGAAATATCGCATGTACTTCAACTAAAAATCTGTCAAAACACGTGGGCAATACAACAACAATTCCTACTCCAAATGATTTACACGAATGTGCGTGTTTTCATTGGCCGCGAGTAACGAAATCGTATCGATTCGAAATTTCAAATGCGAAAGTCAAAATATTTACATTTGTTCATTTTCCATTTGTTCGGCTGTCCGCCTCGTTGTTATTACAAGACACTGTCATGGGATTGTTTTCCTTCGCCTGTGGTTTTGACGTAAAACCTAAAAAAAAAAAAAATGTTCTTCGGCATTTGGAATACACAATTTTGTGAAATTCGAAAAAAGAAACAATGTTGAAATCTGAAGAAAAAATCCCCTAGCTGGCAGCCGTGATAATACAAAAAATAACAGTTTGCCTTAAAAATACGATGAACACAAGTCCTCAGTGAATTTGACCTTGGACGGTCGGACGCGGGTCGTATGCAAAAAAAAAGCACCATCCCTAGACACACAGTGTCACCTAATATTATCAAACTATGTGAAGAGTTCATAAGTTATCGAATAAACAATACAAACGAATTTGCCTGCCTTACAACCAAGGTGAACATAAGTCCCCACTGACCTTGACCTTGGGCAGTCGGACGTGGCTCGTATGGAAAATAAATCACCATCCAGACACACATTGTGCACAAATATTATCAAAATCGGCGATGCGGTTCATAAGTTATTGAAAAATGAAAGGTGTTACTAACGTACGTACGCATGTACATTGCATGACGCTATATTCCCTCGTACATTGCATGACGCTATATTCCCTCGTACATTGCATGACGCTATATTCCCTCGTACATTGCATGATGCTATATTCCCTCGTACATTGCATAACGCTATATTCCCTCGTACATTGCATTGCATGACGCTATATTCCCTCGTACATTGCATGACGCTATATTCCCTCGTACATTGCATGACGCTATATTCCCTCGTACATTGCATGACGCTATATTCCCTCGTACATTGCATAACGCTATATTCCCTCGTACATTGCATGACGCTATATTCCCTCGTACATTGCATGACGCTATCTTCCCTCGTACATTGCATGACGCTATATTCCCTCTAGTCTTCCCCTCTATATTCCCTCGTGACGCTATATTCCCTCGTACATTGCATGACGCTATATTCCCTCGTACATTGCATGACGCTATATTCCCTCGTACATTGCATCTCCCTAACGACACCCCGCTCTATCCCTCGTACATTGCATGACGCTATATTCCCTCGTACATTGCATGACGCTATATTCCCTCGTACATTGCATGACGCTATATCCCCTCGTACATTGCATGACGCTATATCCCCTCGTACATTGCATGACGCTATATTCCCTCGTATATTGCATGACGCTATATTCCCTCGTACATTGCATGACGCTATATTCCCTCGTACATTGCATGACGCTATATCCCCTCGTACATTGCATGACGCTATATCCCCTCGTACATTGCATGACGCTATATTCCCTCTTGCCTATCGGCAATACACGTACATTGCATGACGCTATATCCCCTCGTACATTGCATGACGCTATATCCCCTCGTACATTGCATGACGCTATATCCCCTCGTACATTGCATGACGCTATATCCCCTCTAGTCTTGCTATATTCCCTCTTGCCTATCGGCAATACATGTCGGTTGTCTGAACGTTCTGCCAATAATTACGCCACTTTCTATACATTTCCTTTATTCTCGACACTATACAGGGGGGGGGGGGGCGTACAATTGGTACATGGGTACCTTATGCGAGTCAAAAAAAGTGCACGGGTCTCAAAATGGCTGTACCCAGTGGCAGAAGCACCACGTCGTTGGTACACTTTGTATTCATTTTTGACACTTACATTTAACTTTAAACAAATGCATATATACGAGGGGGTGGCGGTATGTGTCCCCGATAAACCGCAACTAACGTCTTCGCTGAGGCATCGTATCATTTAAAATAGTGCATATTTTCATATGTGAAAGAAAATAGAAGCCTTATGTAAACACTACATTATATACATTTCCACTGAAAAGTCAAGGTTCTTTCAGCTGACACAGAACGTTAACCTATGAAAAACGTAAACTTTCATCAGAACGTAACTCCCAGGAAATACAAGGCGTATCAAAATTGTAACCATGGTTGAAGGTACATGTACATGTATATGTACAAATACGATTCACCTACAACACGGTTCATACTAGATCGTGTTATTTAAAACATAGTTTGCGATTGCGGTTTAATGTGTATCTCGATCTGTTATTGTGTTTCTCTATTATTATAGGAATGAATGACATGTTTGTGGAATTTATCGGGGTATAAACTTGGAAAAGTCGCGGGAATACTGGACGAAGGCCGGAAGGCCTCGTCCAGTATTCCCGCGACTTTTCCAAGTTTATATCCCCGATAAATTCAACAAAAAGGCCATTCATTCCTTATAATTCCAGCATTTGAAATAAATTCATCAAGAAAATGTGTTTATTTTCCGTTTTCTTAAGAATTATTTTAACTGCGCCTGACGGTTACGGAAAGTAGTTCGGCGTGGGAGTTTACTGGGATATAAATTATGGACAGAGACTTGCTACGGGCCAATCAAATGTTAGGGAATTGTGTAAATATTTTTAAATAGACGCCCCAAGATGACACACTCCGCATAAAATTGATAGAAACAAGTGAAAAACATTGGGTTTAACGTCCGATCAACAGCTAAGGTCCTATAGAACAGGGAACACAGTTTAGAGTCTCATACGAGGGTGGGTCAATAAGTAGTGTCACTTGACCATTATCTTTCTAAAAAATAGTTCAACTTAAATCAAATTTGGCACATGCATTACACTAGGCCACGGCCCATCCCTAGAACATTTATACATCCACTGAATGTGTCACCCGAGAACAGAAGCCGAGCTCACTTAAACCCTGGATCAAATGGTATTTATCAACTGTAAATTATGAATGCCATTCAATTTACGTTTTTCTGCGGACCTAATTTTGGCTACTAAGCACATTAAATCTACAACAATTATAAATAAAAATATTATGAAAGTGACATTTTTTGCTGTTAATGAAAAAAAGTTTACTTAAATTTAAATATGTTTTATATTTAATGTTTTTAATCGTACGTAGGTCGGCAGAAAAACGTGGAAAAGAGTAGTCGGCAGCCGACCATCAACTACAAATGAAGCCATAATTAAACTGCCATACTAATGCATTTATAATTCTGACCACACATGTGTCTATTATCCGACATCAAAACCATATAAATAAATTAATATTAAGTAAACGGTGTATCATCAGCTTCAACATTGACGCCACAGTCGATTTTAAAGTTACCAACACGTGGACCCATGTTACATTTTGAAGTTATACAGGACGGCCCAGACACCTTTTCGTGTGTATACACCTAGTTTTTCCGGGCGTATGATGTGTACGGACATAGTTTTCCCGAACAATATGTTAAATCATTCTTATTTGTTGGCAATATGTAATACAATAAGCAATGGAACGCGTATTTTTAATAAAACGTGGTCAAAATGTGGTCGGAAATGACACAGCAATCCGTTTTTTTACACATTGGCGTTCATTGTACCTTCAATAACTTTTTACTGAATGTTATCTCAGCGAAGATGTTAATAGCCGTTAATCGGGGGCACATACCACCACCCCTTCGCATATATGTCTTTGCTCAAAGTTTAATGTAAGAGTGAAAATAAATGCAAAATGTACCAACCTCGTGGTGCTTCTGCCACTGGGCGCCGATATTTTAAGACCCGTGTACCTTTTGACTCACATAAGGTACCCATGTACCAATCATACGCCCACCCCCTGACTATAGTGCGATGTGGTTAATTTACGAAGTGTCTGATCCTATATATATTTGTGGCTATGACTGGAGAAATGGGGCTTATGGGTTTGCGACAAGTGTAGATCCAGATCATCCTGTGCATCCGCACATTCTGATCAGGATCTGCACTGTTCGCCATTTTATCACACCCGCCATGCTTGCAACAAGTTACCTGTGCTCTTACACAACTGCATATGTTAATCATGCCAATACGCCATCGTTTCTGAACATCTATTGACAACCTAACCTCACAACCAATCAGTTTGATTGGCTGAGCCTGAGCCTGAGCTGTAGAACAGAAATCTACATGCGTCTGCTATCTGACCAAGAGCTACACTGGCCACACATCCCATACATGTACGTCCCGTTTCTCCAGTCACAGCCACATATGAGACACGTCATGGGATTTTGTACCTTCGGACATATGCGTAATTTCATGAAATACGTTTACAACATTTACAATATTTTCCGTAAATGGCGTCGAAAGTTGACAAGATGTTCAGAGTATATTCCGCATGCACTCTGAAAATGTTGTGAACCTTTGACTTTACTGAAGAAAAATATTGTAAATTTATTTTGTAAACGTTTTTAATAAAATTACGTAGGTTTCCGAAGGTACAAAATCGCATGGCGTGTCTCATACAATGTATATTTGTTGGTACTCTCTGTCGACTATTTACTCCTGTTCAGCAAATACACACACTGTAACGAGTGGGATTATGCACCTGAAAGGTATTGGACATTCCGCAATAACAACAATGGGCACGGCTTTGATAAATCAGCATTTAGTACGCCTCCTACATATACCGATTGACAATCACTGGTGTACAGTGGGGCCAGCGTGTAAGTGCACACACGAACGAACACGACAGGACCTGTCGTGTTCGTTCGTGTGTGCACTTACACGCTGACCCCACTGTATATATCACTGTGTTTCCTGCCCGTGTGGGTGGCGCGAATATCCGCTGAAGTAGACAGTAAACATTTCAGATTTGATTTATTGGTGGTTAACGGCCTACAAACAGCTAATTTCATTTAAGGCTGGGCCAACGGGTTGGATACCGTAGTTAACCTGTTGCATTGGGGGGGGGGGTGGGGGGGGGGGGGGTCCCAAAATCAGAACAGAATATTTCCATAGAAAAAAATATATTCAGCCCTCATTAGAATAACCTGACCTGGTGCCAGGTCCATATCACACCACAGTCACTTGGCCCGGTTTCGTACCACGGTAAACGCAACAGCTCGTGGTTTCATTCCTTAAACATGTTACGATTGGCCCGCTCCAGAAATCGTATCATGTTTAAGGAATGATTAATCAAATATTGTAACGGCGTTAATATTAATGTGTAATATTAATATAAAAGTCATCTGACCGTCATCACAGGGACCTCATGTGTGGTCCATAC
Organism: Conchocele bisecta; assembly: GCA_029237695.1. Classification (NCBI taxonomy): domain Eukaryota; kingdom Metazoa; phylum Mollusca; class Bivalvia; order Lucinida; family Thyasiridae; genus Conchocele; species Conchocele bisecta. Next base: position 24,651,379 of record CM055279.1, on the reverse strand, counting down.
AATACAAATATGGATGATGACAAATAGGTATATGCAATTTCAAGCTAAAATGACTTACAGTAACAGAGACAGTACGTAGCCGAAAACTTTAACGCAAATCACCGACAGACAGACGTTAGACGGGAGGATGCACAGAGGGATACACGGACAGACGGACATGGTGGCGACTATATGGACCCATATTTCGTCTTTCGGTGGACATAAACAAGTCAGGAATTGATTCTAAGAGACGGGAAGGACACATTTGATAATTAGTGTGTCTAAGTCCAAGGGGTTTGCATCATGCTTCCTTCCCCACCCTGGTAGGGAATACAGTCGTAGTGGCGTTAACCCTTCCCACCCCACAGACAATACATTCAACATGTGCACATGCTGTAGATCCTGATGAGCCGGCTCGCGACGAGCCGTCTCATCAGAATCTGCAGCATTTGCCAGACTGAGTATTGTTCAATTAGGCCAGTGCTCCAGATAAGGAATTAGTAATTGAGTATTGTCACGCTATCATTTCTGAAGCAATTGGGTATTTCAATATTTTAATCGGGTAAAATAAAATCACATTAACAGACAACAAGTTATTGAATAGTTTGCTTCGAAATGAAAACATATAATATTGGCATTTCATTAGAATTGTCTCTTTGGAGACAATTCTAATGAAATACCAGGATGTGTTTTCATGGAAAATAAGAAAAATATGCTATATTTGTTTTCTGCAACATGATATAGGTACCGTATATCTTTTATTGATTTTTGATACTCGCTACTTCTGATTTCAATTATTTTTGGCAATTTTAATTGGATATTTAAGCAAATACGCAGCTTATCTGGAGCTCTGTAGGCCTATCAAAAAAAACTGTGGTGCGGTCAACGATCCAGAAAAAATAGGTAGGGAGGGTAGGCTTTGGTTATTGCTACTAGACAGCTGTTAGTTGCGAACGGTAACTCTTGCTACGGACAGTACGGGAGTAGATTGTCAGAGTTACCTTCGCAACTAGACGGCTGTATGTGCCAATGTGGTGGAATATGTTCACTAGTACTTACTGTTGTTGTTATTGCTGCAGGCACACGGAAGACAAGTGCATAACGTACGCAAATGACGCTTTAAGCACACGAAGGATAGAAACAGTACATTTTTATTTATTGTTTTTAACAGATCAAAAAGGTCTAGGGTCGGCGGCATATTCATAGGTAGGGTCGGGTTGCCCGCACCACAAGACTTGTTTTTATGCCTATTTCTTGTTTGTTTGTTTGTTGTGGTTTAACGGCCTATCAACAGCTAAGATCATTTAAGGCCGGGTCAATGGGTTTAGTACTAAATATATACAATAAAAAAATATATATATTCTGTCCTATATAATCAACTCACCTGGTTACATAAATATTTTCTAACATTTCACACGTGATTCTTCATAAAAATGAATCCTGCGTAATATATGGTCAAGAGATAGGCGAATTATTTTCTGGAGGCGGGCCATAGTGACGGCGACAGTCTCCCGATTGAGAGGGTGTGTCCGAGAACATGATTTGATTGGTCGATTGGACGTTACTGACGTCATTTCTCCATATATGGTAAACAAGAGAACAAGGATATTCCATCGTACATTTTGAATAGTGGGAAATAATACACGAGTGTGCGTCGGCTTCCACGTAAGCAACAGCGTAGCGAAAGAGTTGCTTGCACGGACGCCGACGGACATGTGCGAGTGTATTATTTCTGCTATTCAAACATGTACGAGAGAAAATCCTATTTATTACACTTCCACGGCGGATATATATGCATATTTATTCTATTTTTGGGATTATAATCAATGTGCGCATGAATCGTTATACAATGACGTGTTTTCCCGCGTTTTGACGATACGATGTGTGACGTCAAATGTGACGTCATGTAAACTTTTTGAAATCCAAATTACGCAGCTGTTTCTATGAGCCAGATATATTTGAGTGCATGTTTGGAATGTGTTCAATCACATTAACATTCTAGATTAGTCGAGACCCTTTCCAAATGTTCAAATAACTTTATTTTGACTGTAATCAAAATTAAACAGTTTGCATGGTAGCGCGTGGTTTCCAAGAAAACAGGCGCGCAATTACGGGTGTTCTCTTCACGGTGTATTATTTGTAAGGAGTTTATTACGGGTTTTCTCTCACAGCGAAACCCGTGCAAATAATTTGCAAGAGTGTAATAAAGTGGTGTAATTAATCAGCGACCCAAACGCCATAAAGTCATTTTTGTCAGCCTGTGAAACTAAAGTTCCCAGCATTTTTATTCACCAACCTAATTGCGTCAGTTTTACCTCTTTTCGTTATTAAGAGACGTATATTTAACCATAAGTAGCGTATCGAATTGGCGACACACATAGGCAACAGTTGGCATTATTCATATGTGTGGCCGAATGACTGGATAAATCGGGCTTATCGGATTTGTGTAGCTCCTGATCAATTCGCAAACTCATGTAGCCAGATAATGAGCTGTATTGGTTGTTAGAAGCACGGGCGTTTCATTGTCGGAATAGCGACCAGTGCAGATCATGATCAGACTGTGCAAATGCACAGTCTGATCAGGATCTACACTGGTCGCAAAACGCGTAAGCCCCGTTTCTCCAGTCACAACCACATTTAACTCTGATGTATACCTCTATATACTAATCCCCAACCGACAAACTTCGGCATGCGTCAAAATGATTAAAGCACCCAATTTTAACCAATCGCTTTGTGAACATTTTCCTCTATTCACACCCCTGTAATTTGCTTGTAAAATCTTTGCTTGTTTGGAAATGTGGGAATTTGTCGTAGGTTTTGGACAAACATGTGTGTATTTGTAGTGTATTTGTAGACATAATGAAGTCGGGTAGCTCAATTAGAAAAGTGTGGTGAGAAAGAACATTTGTAAAATGCTACTGCAATGTGCAATATGGATGTTACGGTTATATAGTGGATGCAGTTTATAATATTAAACGAGTTTGATAATGTTACATTATACGATAATAAGTAATACATGTCAAGAGATGTAACTATTTATTTAGTTTTAAATGGATTACGAAAGTACACCTACAGCAAAAAGGCAATCTTGAAAAGAAAACGTTCATTATCATAGTAAGGAAATAGTACTACATAATACAGATTACTTTCGTTTCGCACTGAAACACAGTGCAACGCAAGACGTCAATATTTGTCCATATTGACGTCTCGTGAGTTCATATTGGTCAGTGCCGGAACTACGCTTCACCTCGCAAAATAGGTCCTTCTAAATCAGCACTAATTTGTTTATTGTATTTATATTTTGTATATATTTTAAGCGCATATAAATTGCGAATGATGTACATATATAATACAAAACTTTTTCCAATGTGTATGTGGATATATGGCACTCGTTCCGCCGCGCAACGATATTGCGCTCTTAAAGTCGCGCAATATCGCACGCTGCGGATCTCGTGCATATATCCACATACAAATCAAATAACCTATAAATGTTACAGTGTAATTATATGGCCTGCAATTGCTACATACAATGATGGTCACGTTGTGATGTCATTCATGGAATAATTAACCCTTTGAACCCGAAAGCCCGTTATAGCGGGGTTCGCAAACAGTGCAGATCCAGATGAGCCGGCTCGTAACGAGCCGTCTCATCAGGATCTGCACTTTTTGCAAGTATATAATTTTCATATTTTTTAGAACAAAAACATCCCCTTTTCATAAATTGACTAATTTGAAAATCATTCTGTGACGATTGGATTGGTCGGAAAACTAGCATATCACTGTCCATTACAGTTACTTAGGGTTGAAAGGGTTAAACGACATTAAAATGTCCGTAAACCGCAGATGAGGCGACAGACACACAAGTGAATACAATGGAGCCGACTAATCAAAAATAAAACCAATGCAACTAAGATACGTTCTTGGCCAATACATTAATTAAGTCCAACCGCCGTGGAACGGTCTTCTGTATAATTATATTTCACGAGTGACATCGTAGCATTTCTCCATAAGGAAACGTTGGCAATCGCGAAACATGACATCTTGGTGCTATCTGCCGTGCATTGTGGCGTTGTTGGTTCTGCCGACGGCGCAGAACCAGACGGGGATATTGCTGCTACAGGCGGAGAAAAATGAGAGAAAGTTCCAAAGCGTTCCAGGTGAGTTAAACACAATGATCATAATTTTGCTCTTACGAACATTTTAGTCGTACGAAGTTTAGTGAAACAGGTCCGGCAAGTCCGGCAAGTCCGGCGACTCCCGGACTAACCATTTTGACGAACCAATATGATTTCTTATTGAACTTTTTATAATGTATATACTTCCAAAACGGCAGAAATGTAATTATTGTTACTACTATTATATAAACGTGAACTATGCATTCCCTATATAGTTGACTTGAAGACAAATTTCTGGTTTTGCTTTTGCCCGCTAGATCGCGTTTGATATTATATCAGCCGATGCACACATTTCAAATATTTGTCTGTATTTTCTTTCATTTCACATCAAATGTTTATGTTCTTACCAGTTAGTAGAACCATCGTTCAACTGAGTGGTAACAGTATACACTTTGGGTGGAGGGGGATCTTTATCCTTGGCCGGACCAATCGTGTGATGCTTCCGACGCCCCTGTGTCTACGTGTACATCGCATCCGTCTATACTAGCGTTTGCTTCATTGCTTGGTTTTTTGTTTGTTTGTTTCTTTCTTTCTGTTTTTGTGTTTAACGGCATATCAACATCTAAGTTCATGTAAGGGCGGACAAACGGGTTCGATCCCGTTTTGACCTGCTGCATTGGGAGGGGGGGGGGGGGGGGGGGGGGGGGGGGGGTCCCAAAACCATAACGGAACATTTATATGGAGAAAAAAATATAATATATTCAGCCAATAAATTAGAATAACCTGACCTGGTGCCAGGTCCATACCACACCAAAGTCACTTGGCCATTCCCCCTAAAATAGGATTACGAATAATCACCATACTCACATAAGGGGTATAACCAGATTCAACTGCCAAAATGCCAAAGTCGTATGTCAGGGCCAAACCAGCGGGGCCGTTTCACTAAACTTCGAAGACTAAAATTTGGTTCGTAAGTGCAAAAATTAATAAATGAGTCTGTAAATATCATATTAACATTGTTTTCTTGTAAACAATTGTTGGATTTACATGTATTGAGCATAGGCTGCATATGCAGCCTATGCTCAATAAATGTAAATCCATACATTGAAATTTACAGACGATCTTAAATTTGAACTTACGAACATTTTAGTCGTAAGAAGTTTAGTGAAACGGCCCGCTGGTTTCCAGTCGGAATTTCGGTCGGTAAGGATGAATCCCGATCGTTAAATTACCCATCACATGCTCTCACCTGCCTCCCACCGCTTGGTTTCTTGACGTTTTATCTGTCAACAGGCTGCTGGTTGGGGAATGACTTCCACATGCTGGGGGACAAATGGAGCCCCGTTATACAGCCGTACGGACGGATGGCCTGTGTGAAATGTCAGTGCGCGCGGGTAAGTTCATATTCTTTGCCACAGTGTAATCACGGTTCTTCCGCATGTACGAGTAGATAATAGATTATCGATCGTACATGCGGACGAACGTGATCTGACTGTGTTATCACATTCCCATGTCCACCCATTGCCATTGTGCTGTGTAAATGCAGAAAAAAAACCCGAAAATGTACCAAATATGTGATAAGGGATACATAGGGAGTGTTCACGGGGAAAATCTGGTTTTGTTTCCGTTCTCAATACACAGGATTGAAACGATTGCCCGACTTCTCTCTCTAAAAATACATGACACGTGCGTTACATGTTGTATCTTTAAACAATAGCACGTCGTGCCTCATTGTTTTTCATTGCACACGAGCCGCCAGCGTTGTCAATAGATGAATCATCAAGTTATACCATTGCGGAAGTTTATCAGGTAACCTACCCTGCATTGACCGAATACGTACTGACTGATAACATATTGTTGTATCAGACATTGACCTGATATCAACATCCGGGTTACAACGAAGTGAAAACTGACGTTCCATTGGTCGGATGACGTCACGTGACGTTACCGAATGACGTCAGTGTAATGACGCAACGTAAACAAGTCCCGCGTTCTGTCCATAGAATACGACGTCATCTAATGTCATTTTCGAGCATAAAACGTTACCTGATAAATAGAATACCAGGCTAGTGTATTTTTATATCAAGTTTATCAGGCTCGGCTCGGAAACGGTAAGCCTCGGAATTCCTACGTGTTTCCTAGCCTTGCCTGATAAACTTAATATGAAAAGACACTAGCCTGGTATTCTCTATATGTCACCCACGTGTATCATACTTTTATAAAAACACCGATTTGTTTTCTTTTGTTATCTTTAACAATTCACTCTCACGATATAACAATTCGTTCCCTCTAATTTACAATTAGTTCCCATGAAATGACAATTTGTTCCCTCAATTTAACAATTCGTTCCCTCGAATTAACAATTCGTTCCCACGATATAACAATTCGTTCAATTTTTAATTAGTGGGAACGAATTGTTATTTCGTGGGAACGAATTATTAAATTTAGGAAACGAATTGTTAAATTTAGGGAACGAATTGTTAAGATGTATGAAAGGTGTTCGAGCCAATTCCCACCCTTAAATATAAGCCGAATGAATGAATGAATGTTAATTCGCGGGAACGAATTGTTAATGCGTGGGAACCAATTGTTATTTCGTGGGAACGAATTAATAAAAAAAAAAAGAATTCTGCGTCCCCTGCGAGGCCCCGTAGTTTCCTCCACGAGCCTCGAAATTCCTACGCGTTTCGTAGCCGAACTTCATATCAAGACACTAGCCTGGGCCCGGTTGCTCAAAACATCCGTTAGCTTAACGGACTGTTAAATCCTTAACTGAATGGTTAAAATCTCTGTTTTAACAGAGATTTTAACCATTCAGTTAAGGATTTAACAGTCCGTTAAGCTAACTGATGTTTTGAGCAACCGGGCCCTGGTTAAATCCTAAAATGAATGGTTAAAATTGGTTTAACAGAGATTTTAACCATTCAGTTAAGGATTTAACAGTCCGTTAAGCTAACTGATGTTTTGAGCAACCGGGCCCATGTATTCTCTCTATGTTTATCTACTAGAAGGAAATTTCACAGAGCATGCCTTCATTGCAAGGAAAATATGTCCGCGATTGGTTATTCATAAAACAAATATAATTAAAATTCTTAAAAGTGACAAAATGGACAAATATTTTGTTACAATTTCGCAAAATGTTATTAATACGGGTGTGAATTACTAAGTGTATTTGCATGTCAATCTCGTTCAAATATTCTCACGAAAACAGCCAGTAAATTGTAAGATATATGACAAGGGTATATTGGTATTTCAACAACAGAGATTAACACTCAATAACACCAAGTCATGATAAAACTTTTAACCTTACGGAGCAACCTATTAACCCGAATATCATGGCTGTCACGGAGACCGACTTACAAGTACATTGTACTTGCAAGTCGCTCTGCGTGACAGCCAGGATATTCGAGTTAAGAGCATGTCACGAAACACAAGATACACATTTGAGATAAACCATGTGATTTTGTACATAGGAAGATGTGCGATATGTCATGAAAACTATTTTTACAAAAAATGTGATATATTTCGTAAACGATGTCAAAATTCGGCGAAAATCTCAGAGCAGATGCGGATAAAATTTCCGCATTTGATCTAAACATTTCGTCGAATCTCTAAATCATTTATTACAAATATCGTAAGTTTTGTAAACATTTTTTTCATGAAAAATCGTACATCGTGTCAGGAATAAAATCAAATGGCATGCCACATTTTAATAGACAACTCGCTATGCATTAACCGAATACACACTGACTGATAACCCAGTTTATCAGGTAACAAGCTTCGAACGGTAACTCTTGCAATTTACTCCCGTACCGTCCGTAGCTACGGACGGTACGGGAGTAGATTGCAAGAGTTACCGTTCGCAACTATCAGGTACAGTGCAGTCTCCGTTTTTGTTCCACCGTAGACAACACTTCCAAACTCAACGCGAACGCAACGCGAACGCAACGGTTTGCTGTAGCGTTGTATACGTTGTTTAAACGTATAATACGGTTCGTACACGTGTAATACACATTGTCAAACCGTTTAGTTTAAAAGCGTTGTATACGTTGTTTAAACGTATAATACGGTTCGTACACGTGTAATACACATTGTCAAACCGTTTAGTTTTAAAGCGTGTAATACGTTTAGCTTCAAGGCGTATAACACGCTTTGGCGTATACATATGTAGCGAGGTGAAAGAGTTGAAACGTGTACAACGCTTTACCTGGAAGCGTGTAGCTATATGAAAGCGTTGAAACGTGTACAACGGTTACACGTTTTAACACAAATACTGTTCGGCCCCGATCTCTTCGAGGCGTCCTTGTTTCGTCCCTTTTAAAATATCGCGAATACATACCCTCAGATCGAGTTCAAAGTACATCGGCGGTGTGATTTAGCACTTCAATTGATCCCTAATCCCTGATGACTAATGAGTCACGCTTTTAACACGACAGATGTACCTTGTCGTTTATCAAAATGTTTGAGAATTTTAGATCACGTGAGCCGGCTCATCAGGATCTGCGGCATTCCTATGTACATTTTATATACACAAAAATGACGCCTAATACAGCGTAATGTAACAGTTCCTAACTTAATATGGAATAGCCCGGGCCGATAGTCCGTGTCAGTTAATTGGGGTGAAATATTACGAACACAGATAAACACGTGCATGGTTTCTTTATTTTATTTTAACATCATCAGAAATGGCGAGTCTAGGAACTCTCGTATTATCTTTACGCTGAAGCCAGTCTATTTCAGTCACTAATCCGCTATACACCTGTCCCACGCGTGTGTTAAGATTAATCGATATTTGGAGAAACTGAATACACAGCGAGCTGCACACTGTTTTAACACGGATATGGCCCGCGGATATGTGTCATAAATTACTTGGTGGTCAAAACCGGTAAATTTTACAAGGTATAGCGAAATAGCAGCCGACTGGCAATTTTTCTCGGACCGATTTTTAAGACTAGTTTTCAAATCTTAATCGGTCTGAGAGTTCAAAAATCGGTCCAGAACAGGAAAACTGAAAATGTTAGAAGCCCTGCAGTGAGTCTAGAAGTATATACACACACGAAGAACGATCAGAGCATGCGCATTCTACGCGATACAAGGTTGGCATACCAAAACGTGTAATGCGTTAAAACCCGTGGAAACGTGTTATACGTATAACACGGTTTCATCTGTACGGTGCTGTGTACATGTAGATGCGTGTAACCGTTCGTCAAAGAAAGCGTTAAATCGTTTAAAGGGTTTACCTTAGCGTTGTATACGCTTACAACCGTTGTAGACGTTTACAACCGTTGTACAACGGATTACACGCTTTTGAAACTCAATACGTTGTTTACAACCGTTGTATACGTTTACAACCGTTGTACACGGATACACCCTTTTGAAACTCAATGCGTTGAACACGGTTTGTTCGACTTTCGCGCATGCGCAAGAGTGGGGAAGCGCAACGCATGGCCGAAAACGTATTACACGTAGACGACACACGGTTTGAAACGCAACTAACGGAAACTCCACGGATACGCAACGCACAACACTTTGTACACGTATAAACCCGGAACATTTTGACAGAAACAACTGTAACAAGCGTTGTATTGGCTGACTACGTACTGACTGACATCATATTGCTGTATCAGGCATTGAATATCATGTTACAACAAATTGAAAAATGACGTTTCATTGGTGGAACGGCGTCACATGACGTTACCGAATTAAGTCAGTGTAATGACGTCGCGGAAACGAAAACAACGCCATAATTGCTCATTCACTAGCATAAAACGTTACCTAATAAATAGAATACCTCGCTAGTGTCTTTTGATATCAAGTTTATCAGACTCGGCTCGGAAACGGTAGGAATTCCTCGGCGAGCCTCGGATTTCCTACGCGATTCCTATCCTTGCCTGATCAACTTGATATCAAAAGACACTTGCCTGTATCCTATTTCACCAAAATCATTTATTTTTACCAAAATGCATTATTTCATATATAACTAACGACTGCATATATTTGATGTATACACAATTATTATACTGAATGTATGGCTCAAAATGGCTGTGATAATGTAATACATTCAGTATACTAAAAATTAATAAAGTTATCCTTAAATTGAAAATTTCTCCCTCAAAGTGTACTTAGCAAGATAAGTATACTTTGCAATTTTTGTGAAATAGGCTACTGGCATTCTCTATATAGTATCCTGTATTGGCGCATATCTAGGAAACAACTACTTCGCCCTACATTCCATTGGTCGAACGGGGCACATGGCGTAACTGAATGACGTCTGTGTAATGACGCAATGTAAAACAGTCCGCGTTATTTCTCATCTCAAACATGCCTATATCAAGGTGTAGGATACGTGGTTATAACAACAACAACAATTACTGAAACTTCCAGAAGCGCCTCCGAATCAAAGTACGTATCCTGTTATATTTTCCATATTATGTAACGGATATAAATGAAATATGGCGCATCAAACGCGTCTTGGTAAGCTGCATTTGGTGGTCTCGGTACTTTGGCCCAAACGTCTGTCGTTTTTGCCAATAATCGATTTCCGTGTTTACTTTCAATACCGACACGGAAATCGATTCTTCGCAAAAAAACACATAAGTATGTGCCGACGTCCCGCGACCACCAAATGCAGGACATGAAGACGCGTTTGCTGCGCTATATTTCATCAAAATCAGTTAAATATTAAGGAAACTATCAAATAATATTTACTTTGGAGTGGGCGCGTTTTTAACACTTTCATACATAGTTGTTGTTGTAGTAACCACGTGATCACACACCTTGTATATATACTACATCTCAATCTATCCATCTTCTTGATTTCAATCTATTTTCCTCGATAGAAAAAAAACTTTGTTTCTCATGACATGTATGCATCCATATACTTGTATGTGTATCTGTAAACATGTGAAATACTTTGAGAAATAAAAAATAATTAATGACAGCAAGAAAACATTTTATTCTCTGTCCATCCGCTTGCATAAACATTGCCTGAATGCGTTTTTGAGCCGAGCCTGATAAACTTGTTATCAAAAGAAACTACTGTCCTTTTATTTCGTGAAATTTTGTCAAATATTGATTTTATTACGAAAAGTTAACATGGGGCGGGGGGGTGGGGGGGGGGGGGGGAGGAGGAGGTGTATGTGTTGTGGGAGGAGTCAAGAAACGAAACAAAAAATGGAAATTGATTCCGAAACCTGGCTAGATAGCTTGGAAATGATCTAACAAAATTTAAATTTAGAAAATCGGTCCAGTATTTCTGAAATCTTAAAGATTCCCCATGTTTTATATAAATCCCCATAGACATCTTCACTCTGTGAGAATGTCTATGGGGATTTAACACGGGAAAATTGTGTTTTCGCATTAAAATCAATATTTTACCAAATTTCATGATATAAAAAGAAGGCTCATTCTTAAATTTTGCTTTAAGTTTACGTTGTATATATAGCCGTAAAATGTGGGCAGGTTTCGCGAAACAAACAGTAGTATAGTACATAGTCATTCGGGGAACAGTTGTGTGTATATGTGGCTGTGACTGCAGAGATGGGGCGTATGGATTTTACGACCAGTGTAGATCCAGATCAGCCTGTGCATCCGCACAGTCTGATCAGGATCTGCACTGTTTTTCTATTCTCTCAATGAAACACTCAGCATCTTACAAGTAATACAGATCGTGATCAGGCTGTAGAAGTGTATTATTTCATCTGGATCTACATGCACTGTTCATGGGCGGATTCAGGGGGGCGCGGACCCGGCGCACGCCCCCACTAAAATTCGCCGAGTAAAGATTTTTTGCAAGTTACAAGGCACGTTTCATGCCAAGTGCCATGTTTTCCATGCATTTTTCGGTCGTTTTCTTATTGTTTCAAAATGTAAACGTTTTCAGTCAAAAATCATGTCTAAACATACTGTGACAGTGTCAATATTTGTGCTCCAAAATGCGCCAGAATGCAGGAAATGCGATGTAGATTTGCAAAATTTTCAGGGTGGGAATGCCCTCGGACTCCCCTAGCGCTATATCGACTATTTTGCAATACTTGACTATATTATCGAACGAGCTAGCTCGTTCGATAATATAGTCAAGTATTGCAAAATAGTTACGCCCCCCCCCTACCCTAAAACCCAAAATCCTGGACCCGCGCCTGCTGTTTACAAATCCCATAAACCCGATTTATCCAGTCAGAGTCGCATATTTATTCTTTCATTTACAATAGGTTAGCGACATCAAATAACGTTTTCAAGCAGGAATCTCTGAATTGGCATGTAATTTATATCCCCCACACCCGCGCATGTATCGGTGGTCCAGTAGCCTCTAAATTACACGTTTTCTCATTTTTACTGACTCAGTATTGAGTATTAACTCGAGTCCGTTGACAAATAAAGTGGCTGTTTTGTTACTGTTGAGCAAATATGTCCACATCGTAACTATTAAATACCCGTATTGGGTGCTTGACAAATAGCCGTGTTTAGTTTGGATTAACACTTGCCGTTCCACAAGTGAATTGAGATAATATTGATCATCCCGCGACATTTTCAACCAAGTGGCAAAACATCAGGGACCCGTTTCACTAAACTTCGTACAACTAAAATGTTCGTAAGTGCAAAATTATGATAGTCTGTAAATTTCACATTAACAATGTTTTCTTGTAAAGAATTATTGCATTTACATTTATTGAGCATAGACTGCATAAATGTAAATCCATCAATTGAAATTTCCAGACGATCATAAATTTGCACTTACGAACATTTTAGTCGTACGAAGTTTAGTGAAACGGGCCCCAGAGACATGCCATTTTATTTATAGAAGGTTCCTCGTCCAGAACGTGAGATGCTACATAAGCTCCTCAACTTTCGTTCACGGCGTAGAACACAGGGGAAAACATTTATAAGGTTATAACTAGTTTCCAAGATGGAAGAGAGGAACCGACTGTTTGTTTGTTTGTTGGGGTTTAACGGCCTATCAACAGCTAAGGTCATTTAAGGCCGGGTCAATGGGTTTAGTACTAAATCCCATATGTTACCTGTACAAGTACATGTACATGTTCAAGTACATGTACTTGTACAAAGGGGGGGGGGTCCCAAAATCAGAACTTAATATTTACGATAAAAAAACTATATATTCAGCCCTGAAATCAGAATAATCCTGATCTGATGCCAGGTCGTCGCCACACCAGACTCACTTGGCTCCCTCCCGAAAGCAGTAGGATCAGTAATAATCTTACTACTTTTACAATAGGCAATAACCCAATTCAACTCCCAGGTAACAAAAGAGGCAATGATAAAAACGTACATGAGGGCAAAACCAGGCAAATCGTGATTCCTATAAGTAGGAAGCCCTACCGTTAATTTACGCCGTCGCGTTCGCCCGACCAACCACCCACCCGACTCTAATCATCCACCACGAGTTTTAGTTGGTTTATCGCCCTATTGTGTGATGTTGATCCGCAAATATGTCACATGTTCATTCAGTTAATATTTAGACCTTCCATAAATTCATAATGAAAAGGCCCATTCGACGTATTGCGTTGACATCCCAATACAATACATTAGAGACACGTGACGTCGCGCGATGTTGTTAATTGGTTAAAGTTAGCAACGTCACTGTACCAGGAATTGCGACAAAATCACATAAAACAAAATTATTCTTAATTTTAACGCCATATCTAGTTATTTAAATTCTTGAAACTATCAGAAAATGCAGTGTAAATATAAGTAATAAAACCATGGGCTGTTGCGTTTACTGGTATAAACAATACATTTGGTCTGTTTAAAGTTGGCGAGGAGTCCTCGCAAACTTCATAAAGACCACATGTATTGTGAAACCCAGTAAACGCAACAGCCCATGGTTTTATAGGAACAGACTATAATACAACAACGAGTTGTAGTGGGTTTATCGCCCCATTGTGTGATGTTAATCCCCAGATATGTCACATGTTCATTCAGTTAATATATCAAAGATTTCGCGAGATATACGGAGCGCCGCAGGGGACATGGATTTTTTTTTATTAAATCGTTCCCACGAAATAACAATTCGTTCCCTCGAATTAACAATTCGTTCCCACCAAATGACAATTCGTTCCCTCAATTTAACAATTCGTTCCCTCGAATTAACAATTCGTTCCCACGAATTGACAATTCGTTCCCGTGGGAACAAATTGTTATTTCGTGGGAACGAATTGTTATTTCGTGGGAACGAATTGTTAATACGAGGAAACGAATTGTTAATTCGTGGGAACGAATTGTTATTTCGTGGGAACGAATTGTTAATACGAGGGAACAAATTGTTAATTCGTGGAAACGAATTGTTAAATTGAGGGAACGAATTGTTATTTCGTGGGAACGAATTCATAAAAGAAATGCTACGTCCCCTGCGGGGCTCCGTAGAGATATTCCGCTCCTACAGCAATAGTTATACAATGCATAGGGTTCGGATATATATAGTCAAACATGCGATTTGTCAAAGTGGACTTGTATGTGTAGACTGTCATGTATCCGTTGTGGAGGTATGCCTACTGTCCTGTGGTGTTTACTGTTGGAAATATTTGCACACGTGACATGTATAGACTGGTCTGTAAACTCTCGTGGTTAGTTACTGGAATGCTGTATACTATAAACATGGAACTCAGCATGCGTGTTAGTGTATTCAGCACAATCAAACACAGTGCCATGTATAGTGGAACCCCTATAACCGAACAGATGATCAAGTCCCGAATTATCAGCTATATAAACACTGTGTTCTACCCCTGTAATCCGGAATACCTCTATTCAGTAATCCGAACGACATTTCAAGTACCAAAACGTTATTTAAGCCTTAAAAAAACCTAAAACCGAACAACTCACAAGTCTGCGCAAAGCCTGTTAAACGGCACACACTGTAATGTGGTATACATGTGCCACACAATCAGGGTCTACACATTTTGTAGTTTGATGGTGTACATTGCAATTTAATTAAAGGACATACACGGACATATTGTAATTCAGATATTGGTATGTGTGCAATCACTCCATAAGACTGCTATACTGGTGGCTGATCCACACCTAAACTGTCACCTTGTCGTGAAGTAAAATCACCGCAAAAACGACAGTTTGGGCCAAAGTACCGAGACAATCAAATGCAGCTTAACAAGATGCGTTTGATTCGCCATATTTCATCAAAATCCGTTACATAATAAGGACAATATAACAGAATACGTACTTTGAATCGCAGGCGTTTCTGGAAGTTTCAGTAATTGTTGTTGTTATTGTAATCACGTGATCATGCACATTGGAAGTGACAAAACACCTCGACTAAATCTAACTGTACCTGTCAGGTGGTGCGGAAAGGCGTCCTGCAACAGGAGGGAATGGTCGTCTGCCGAAACATCAAGCGTGAGTGCCCGGATGTCAACTGTCGCAAACCGGTGATACGTCCGGCCACCTGCTGTAAAGTCTGTCCATTTTCGGGTAATATATTTACAACCGTGGTCATGTGTAACTTTGTATATTTATGTTTTATTAGTCTGTGTACAGAATTACAACAACTACTTACAGTCTGAAGCTTGATATTCATTTCGTCTACCGTTTTGCATTGAGTTTTGCCACCTCACGCGATATGAGCATGTTTGTGACATTGACTGCCACTTCAACAGAAACAGTTGTGACACAAACGACCAAGCGCCAATGGTACCTCAAATTACATCGTATATTTTGTCTGCCATTTGATTATTTGTGCAATGTTATTTTACACAAAATGCATGGACGGTCAACAACAACATTAAAACAGCAAATGGAGTTCAATCCTGTCAAGGGGCACAACTATGTTCGAAAGTAGCTCACACCGGCCACATTCCAAAACGGACCCATTGAAAAACAATGTCAATCTGATCAAAACGGCACCCACGTTGTTAAACATCGCGATCGCCGATCGAGCTACTAATTGGACATTGTAATATTACCCTAATAAGCAATAATCCAGTAAATACGACAGCTTTAATTAAAGTTTAAATAAAATATACGTATCGTATTTACAACAGAAATATGTGTGCATTGGCAAGCATATCTTGCAAATATATGGTTTGATCATGTCCAGCCGTGTGCAAACGTTTGCTGTGGCCGAGGGAACTGTTTGAACCCAAGGCCGCAGGCTGCAGGTTGAAACAGTTCCCGAGGGCGGCCGCGGATTCAAACAGTTCCCGAGGGCCACAGCAAACGTTTGCACACGGCTGGACATGATCAAACGTTATTGTTACATTTCCAACAAAAAACTGATGTAATTTGAGCATTATATTCAGTATTTTCAGTACTTTTATAAATCGCCCCATTTACGTAGATAATTTTCGGTATTCATATTCCGGGGCCGCGTCATGAACGTCAAGAAGTAGTGACGACATGAAGGCACTTCCGCGTAGTGACGTCATGAAGGCACTTCCATTACGCGTGGCCCCGGAATGAGCATTTCCTAAAGCCATATGCATGTGCAAACAACGGAAACCATGTAACAATACATCATAAACACGTATATACACATGTTTGGGATACTCTCTATATAGCATATATTGTATGTTTTAGATAACGTATTTTGGGAAGACAATTACAATCTCCTGCAAGAAGATGACGTCACTTCCGTTTCCAAATATGAAATCGATAATGAAGTTATTAATCCAGGTACGACATTCGTGTGTTCGCAGTCTCTGAAGCTGAGCATGTGGTCGTAACATCTACTGTAACAACTATATTTATCCCGTCAACACAGTGCGTATGTGCCGTGAAACACGGTGCCGTGAAACATTTTTGATATCCAGTCAATACTATTTTTTGCATTTTACAGCCATTTGTAGGTGTTGACGGGATAAATAGAATAGTAGGTCAGTGCCGTGAATGGGAAAAAATATCTGGCGCGGCACGGAAACAGGATGTGCTCGGCAGAGCCTCGCCCATCCCGTTTCCTGAGCCTAACCTACTATTCTCTATCTATTTTCCTTATTTCTGAACCAAAGTATATGTTCTGACCACTCATTTGAACCGTCTCGGCGAGACGGTTCAAATGGTGGTCACTACATATACTTCTGATGAGAAATAAATAAATTATTGAGCCTTGCCGGATATTTTTTCACATTCACGGCACTAACCTACTATTCTATATATCACAGATTGTGCAGATTGAAACAACAACTGCTGCATTGTAATGAGGGATCGAAGCTAGTTATGTCCCTTTGCAAATCTATTTATAGATATCCGGTCCTATGCTGTATTTCAGCGTTTATTTATTACTGAATAGCACAAAACTTGAGTTTTGCGAACAGAGTAGACCAAGTTCAGACTGCACATCTGTGCAGTCTGATCTGAGACTACACTGATTGCAATTATAGCATTAATAAGTGTGAAAATGTTAATCTGGCAAATAATGTAGTCCCAGATCAGATTGTGTAGATATGTAGGATGATCTGGATCAACACTAGTCGAAATCACTATAATTGCTCATTTTCATAACACCGCATGCAACATTCGCCCTTTCTACAAGCAATAACGCCATAAACTACACAATTTGGACCGGATTTCTATAAATAAATTCAACGGTAGATACCTCAATTTCTTTCAATTTTCACCAATATCGGTACATAAGTATCAGATGGTCTATCTTGTTGAACGCAACAAGATAGGAAATCCGATATTTATGTACCTATATTGGTGAACATAGAAACAACACAGCTGTCCTAGTATCGCCATATCTCTTCAATTAAACCACTTTACACGGGGCCATGATCATGCACAGGTGGAAGACTCGGACCTATGACACAAAAAAAATGCCTATTAAAAAAATCCCATTACCCCACCCACTTGGTCTCGTACAGTACCATATGCTATATAAAGGTGGGTATAAATAGGGCTATTATAGAAAGAGCCCTCTCTTTTCCGGCTCGCACAAACACAATAAACATCGATTAAATGTATGACTTCTGTCTCTGGCAATCGATAAAGGTATTAGGTGTGTGAATATACTCACTTCAAATCGCTGTTTCCAGCATTTATTCAGTTATTCGCATTGTGTATACCCCATCCAAAGCGAAATTTGCGTGTACGAAAGAATCTCACACAGAATCGGAGGCCATCCGGCGTGGATTATCGGTCATATTTGACCGGTAGCTGATCGCCAGCTCAAACTAAAGTCGTGCACCATGACCATATACATTAGTAACTCCAACCATACAAAGTTTCTCCAATTGTGATCGTTCACCGATCTAAAAAACACTTTTTTTCTAATTTCATTGGCTTTCATTCATGATTCGCGTACAATCAGATTATGTCTTCCGGAAACCCTGAAAAGGGAAAGTCATCGCGTTTATTTTTAGGTTTAGCCAATCAGAGATGTTCTTACATAGACGCTTCGGTGCTTGTATTATGGAAGATGGTGCATTGACCCAGTTCCAGATAATGAACGAAATTATAGAAAAAAGTGTTTTTTAGATCGGCGAACGATCACAATTGGACGAACTTTGTATGGTTGGAGTCTCTAATGTATATGGTCATGGTGCACGACTTTAGTTTGAGCTGGCGATCAGCTATCGGCCAAATATGACAGATAATCCAGCCGGACGGCCTCCGATTCTGTGTGAGTTTCTTTCGTACAAGCACATTTCGCTTTGGATGGGGTATACAAAATGCGAATAACTGAATAAATGCTGGAAACAGCGATTTGAAGTGAGTATATTCACACACCTACTACCTTTATCGATTGCCAGAGACAGAAGTCATACATTTAATCGATGTGTATTGTGTTTGTGCTAGCCGGAAAAGAGAGGGCTCTTTCTATAATAGCCCTATTTATACCCACCTTTATATAGCATATATGGTACTGTACGAGACCAAGTGGGTGGGGTAATGGGATTTATTTTTAATAGGCATTTGTTTTGGTGTTATAGGTCCGAGTCTTCCACCTGTGTGATCATGATGATGAAAACACGTTTTAATTTTTTATAATATTTTGTTTAAGTCCCGATATGCCCCTTTAATGCTTCGGTATGTGCATTTTGACACATGTGATACATTTGCAACATTTAGAATACAATCCATATGCACTGACCAATATGAACTCACGAGAAAAATATTGACGGCTTGCGTTCCATTGTGTTGCAATGGGAAACAAAAGTACGTACTTAATAAACATATATTTCATAATTTGCTGTGAGATATATGAGAAAAACAATCACTGAAGAGTCCGTGACCATTCATGCAATCATTGTATCACCACCAGTAGCATATTTCACCAAACTTGCAAAGTATACTTATCTAGCAAAGTATACTTCGCGGGAGAAATTTTGAATTTAAAGATAAATTTATTAATTTTTATTATACTGAATTTATTACAGTATCACAGCCATTTTGGCTCTGATAATGTAATACATTCAGTATAATAATTCTGCTACCTTTAATCATCAAATATATGCAGTCATTAATTACATATGAAATAATTTAAGAATAAATGATTACTCCCTCTAAGTATACTTTGCTAGATAAGTATACTTTTCAATTTTGATGAAATCGGCTACAGAGCCGGACTAGATTATAGTACATAATAATTGTCGAGTCAGGACAGTCTTACTTCTTCCTTCTGTTTATGTATGATGAATTAAAACATCAAACGGATTACATCGACTTACCATAGATGAGTGCGGCGAACAGCATATTGGGCTGTTCACATAAATCAAAATTGTCATTATTATGGAACATTTCATGGGAGTTTGTAACAGCAGTTACATATTTGAAACATATTAAATATTGTATTTATGTTGTAAGACATCAAACGCTTCATGCTGATATCAAGCTGAGAGCACCTCCCCATCTGTTAACTGGATAATCTGTCGTTGTGGGATACCATTTGACACGCTGTCTTTACCAATACGCGGACTGTAATGCTAAATCTTTGAACATGCCGATGCATAAGTTATACTGTTCAGTGACATCGAAACTTTAACCTGCATTGTTTTACGGTTACCGGCATTCCAAATATATCTAAAAGCATACGATTCCGATATGTAAATCTACAACATCAAAGATACGATTTTAAACTCTGTTTAGCTGTGTTAATTCATGCACAGTGGTGTTAATAGAAGGTATTTAAACACACTGCCATGTTTGCATTCAAACTCGGTCAACGGTGAACATCGGAAACTGTCTGGGCGGTGCACTACACGCACCGTTAGTTATTGAACAGCAATTTGCGATGTAGGAATTAAAGGAACTGTGTCTCAGATACGCATAGAAAGTGATGAAACATATTAAGAAAATGAGTTTAATAATTAATAATAATTTTAACAGACCACGATTTTTCCCATGCAACGTGTACGTGCTTTTGGGTTCGAACACACATTGCAAACCTACAATTATAGAAAGATACACTAGTGTGTCGTCTGTGAAGAGCCGCACTGTACTATATTGTACATACTCAGGAAGGTCATTAATATATACCAGAAATATATACCTACAATTATTGTAGGTTTGCAATGTGTGTTCGAACCCAAAAGCACGTACACGTTGCATGGGGAAAATCGTGTTTTGTTAAAATAATGCTTATAATACTGACCAACGCAGGTTATTTTTCCAGTATTGTAAATATGTTGTTTTTTTAATCGATGATTACTAAATAAATTTAGTTTATTTAAGTTAAGTATCCCCTCCTCGATAGGCAAGCGGGCATATAGCGTTGATCCATGTAAGTACGTGCATATAGCGTTGATCCATGTAAGTACGTGCATATAGCGTTGATCCATGTACGTACGTACATATAGCGTTGATCCATGTACGTACGTACATATAGCGTTGATCCATGTACGTACGTACATATAGCGTTGATCCATGTACGTACGTGCATATAGCGTTGATCCATGTACGTACGTGCATATAGCGTTGATCCAGCGTTGATCCATGTACGTACGTGCATATAGCGTTGATCCATGTACGTACGTGCATATAGCGTTGATCCATGTACGTACGTACATATCGCTTGATCCATGTACGTACGTACATATAGCGTTGATCCATGTACGTACGTGCATATAGCGTTGATCCATGTACGTACGACATATAGCGTTGATCCATGTACGTACGTACATATAGCGTTGATCCATGTACGTACGTACATATAGCGTTGATCCATGTACGTACGTGCATATAGCGTTGATCCATGTACGTACGTACATATAGCGTTGATCCATGTACGTACGTGCATATAGCGTTGATCCATGTACGTACGTACATATAGCGTTGATCCATGTACGTACGTACATATAGCGTTGATCCATGTACGTACGTGCATATAGCGTTGATCCATATACGTACGTGCATATAGCGTTGATCCATGTACGTACGTACATATAGCGTTGATCCATGTACGTACGTACATATAGCGTTGATCCATGTACGTACGTGCATATAGCGTTGATCCATGTACGTACGTACATATAGCGTTTGATCCATGTACGTACGTACATATAGCGTTGATCCATGACGTACGTACATATAGCATTGATCCATGTATCGTACGTACATATGCGTTGATCCATAGTACGTACGTGCATATTAGCGTTGATCCATGTACGTACGTACATATAGCGTAGATTCCATGTTACGTACGTGCATATCAGCGTTTTGATCCATGTACGTACGTACATCCTAGCGTTAGATCCATTGTACGTACGTGCATATAGCTGTTGATCCTTGATGACGTACGTACATATAGCGTTGAGTCCATGTAATGCTACGTTGCATATATGCGTTGATCCATGTAAGTACGTGCATATAGCGTTGATCCATGTACGTACGTACATATAGCGTTGATCCATGTACGTACGTGCATATAGCGTTGATCCATGTACGTACGTGCATATAGCGTTGATCCACCATGTTACGTACGTGCATATAGCGTTGATCCATGTACGTACGTGCATATAGCGTTGATCCATGTACGTACGTACATATAGCGTTGATCCATGTACGTACGTACATATAGCGTTCCTGATCCATGTACGTACGTACATATAGCGTTGATCCATGTACGTACGTACATATATAGCGTTGATCCATAAGTACGTACGTGCATTATAGCGTTGATCCATGTACGTACGTGCATATAGCGTTGATCCATGTACGTACGTACATATAGCGTTGATCCATGTACGTACGTGCATACGTACGGACATTATTTAGTTGCACCTTTCATTTTGCAGTAACTCATGAACCGCTCCACCGAGTTTGATCATATTCGGCCACAACATGTGTCTACAGATTGTGCTTTGGTTTGCATACAATTCACGTCCGACCGCCCAATATCAAGGTTCACCTTGTTTGTACTGTTGTAAGGCAGAAATGTTTCTTCTGTTTATATATTAATTTTATTTTAACACAAAAATATGTACAAACAAGACATATTACTAGTAACATGCATGTGCATAATTGCATTCCATTCCATATTTCTAAATTACTGAGTAAATATATATTACACATGTAATTACTTGTTTGTATATGGTTACTTAATTAGATAAGTACGAGCAGCATTCTCATATGTTTTCATTAGTTTTTGTTGGATTAAATAGTTTAAGGGAAACAATACTAGAAGAAAATAAGTTAGAAATAAGTTAGTCTAGCGGTAAACCATTCCATTTTCTATTGTGTATTTCAGCTTTGTCTCTATTTACTGCTATTTGATGTTCAAGCTCTTTAGTTTTTTTTAAATAGTTCTTAAAAGCTGAGAAAGTCGGTTCATTATTTCATAATTTACATCCATAAATAAATTACTTTCCTAGTACATTTGTATAATACAGAAGTTCAAGAATATATTTTCTGTTTCATACGGCCCTAAACTTATTGACTGCCAATACAATGTAAAGTTTCTACCGCTATCATGTAAAACGTGCTTAGCAGAGACCACACTTGCTGACTTTTTTTGGCATTCCCAAAATAAGTGCTTGTTTTTTTGTTTCTGGTACCATACAGCATAAATCGCATCAATTAGAATTTACAATTCCGCATTTTTATAAATAATCGTTCGTGGCAATAATTTTCATCAAGCATTTGTACTGGAAATTCCTAAGTTTTGAACATATAGTGCTTCTAAAATACTGTGTATTTACGATTTTCCTATTACAGGTTGTTTCTGAGCTTTGAAAACAACATTACTAATTTTACTAAGGAACATTGTATAACATATTTTATTACATTGTTTGGTAGATTGCACCTTTCTTAAAAGGGGTGACGTAGTATTTTGGATGTTTATTGTCTAATTCTTTAGTCGTGCACGCCAAGCTTGTGGTATACTCAGTGGAAACATTTTTTATTAATATTTTTGCATCTAATTCGTGGATGTTTCCTTCAAATATATTCGTAGCACCACATTTATGTAAATAACTAGTGTACATTATTTTCAATTGCTCATCGTTTGTATCATTTGTAAGACGTTTAACCCAACTTGCTTTTAAACAAATTATGAAACATACTAGATCGATCTTTTTCAGCCCGCCATTCTCATAATTTTGAACAATTACTTTTCTGCAGATTTTATCTGGTTTGGAATCCCACAGAAAGTCAAACATTATGTGTGTAATTTGTTTTATAACACCATCTCCAGCAGTATCTAACACTGTCAATGGAAATATTAGTTTTGGAAATGCGAAACTTTTGAGAACTTTTATTTTACCTATATTTGGCAGTTTTCTACGTCCCCATCTGTCTAAACATTGTTTAAATTCATTTACTTTTGGTAAAAAGTTTATATTATGTATTCTATTTTTGTCATTACAAAAGTTTATACCTAGTGTTTTTGAAAATTGTGTGTCTTCACAGAAAGCGAGTGTAGTGGTTTTTAAAGAACCTGTCTTAAAAAGTATCGATTTTGAATAGTTTAATCGCAAGCCAGAAATATGTTCAAAATTATTAATGGTAGAAATTAGGGTTTCTAGCGATTCTATTCTTTTGACCCATCTAAGCAAAATGTGGCATCGTCTGCGAACATTGTGTTTTATATTTATTCTTGATTTGTTATTATACCTTTTATCATGTTATTATTTCGGACACTATGTGATAGTATTTCTATTACTGTAATAACAACATATGGTGACAAAGATCTGCCTTGTCTTACGCCCCTACCTAAACCGAAAACATCCGTAAGATAGACGTTATTTGTTACACAACTAGATATGTTATGATAAAATACTTCAACCCATTTTATTAGACTGGGACCAAAATTTAAGAATCTTAAAAATTTCATAATATATTCATGACTAACACTATCAAAGGCTTTTTCAAAATCAACAAAAAATAACAACCCTGGAATATCTTTTTCATTCACATGGTCAATATTTTCAAATAATGATCTATGTTTTCTCCAATATATCAGCCTTTAATAAAACCCGTTTGAGAGAAATCTATTAACTTGTTTAATACACACTTTATTCGATTAGCAACAGTCTTTGTAGCATTTTTATAATGAATGTTGAGTAAACTTATTTGCCTCCAATTTGCGAGATTGGTATTGTCTTTACTTTTTTGGGAATTACATTTATTATGCTTTTTTTTGTAGGGTTGTTAATTCACCAATTTCGAGTGAATAATTTAGAGACTTAAAGTATGTTTTGATGTCGTTCCAAAACAATTTTAGAATCCAGTAGTTATTCCATCTAAACCAGGAAAGACTTTTATTATTATTCATCTCCTTTAATGCATTAAAGCAGTCAGATTCAGATAACATTAATTCACATTTTATGTTTTCTTCTTCATTCAATTTATTGTTATATTCATCTGGAAAGAAATTCATGCCTGATTCCGATATCGTCCCAACATCGGCCCGCCAGTGGCATAATATTGCTTTAATACATTGATATGACATATTTTCCTCAAAATGGATCAATCCGATATCTGGTCGATGAGATGTCGATTTGCAAACCGGTAATCGGACCAATGTCGAAAACAACATCGGTCCGATATCGAGAGTATATTGGGGTGATGGCGCTTCGATATCGCCATGCTAACTGGCATATGTATGTATCTCCGTGTGATGTATTTTATGTTTGTTCCCAGATATGTCGGCCTTGCTCGTCGGCGGGAACGTCATCCGTCGTCACAGCTCCCGGAAAACGCGCGCCGCCGCTATTGTGCACGTGACCTTTATATCCCATAATGCATTCCAGTACGCGGTGCGATATGCAAGGTAACTTGACATGAATGTGTACATTTCTGTCCGTCACATACGTACCGGTTTATACTTCAAAATGTTCAAGCCCTCCATCTTGACATTAAATTGCACTACTAATTGGTAAATAAGGGGAATGTTTTTATGCTTTTGTATTTGCATTCATTTTCTTGAGAAGAACACACGTTCTGGGGCCCGTTTCACTAAACTTCGTACGACTAAAATATTTGTAAGTGCAAATTTAGGATCGTCTGGAAATTTCCATTGATGGATTTCCATTTATTGAGCATAGCCTATGCTCAAATATTGTAAATCCATTAATTGTTTACAAGAAAACATCGTTATTGTGACATTTATAGACTATCATTATTATAAACTTACGAATATTTTAGTCGACGAAGGTTAGTGAAACTGGCTCCTGATATATTGTGACATTTGACATGTTATTGATTACAGCCAGATAGGGCCGAACATTCTAAAATCGATGCTACTGACTATTTATAGTACAATTATGAACAGAAGTAAGTCCAATGATTAGTATGAAGTATTAATTAAAGACAACACACCTTTAGATCTTAATCTTCTATGAATTGTATATTATTCCATTAGCTTATCCACGTCTGTTGACGATTATATATCATGTTTATTCAGATCCTCACTAGATATATGGCGAAATTCCTTTACACCGGACGTCCGGAGAAAGCACGTAGCGTAAGCTGTTTTAAAAGGGTATATAATTGTTTTTTGTTCGGTTCTAACTATGTCTTTCAGACTAAAGGGGCCACGGTTGATCCAACTGACAGACGAATACGGCACTGTGTTTCTGGAACGACCGATACCAGACACGGACCGGGGCAGAGGCAAGGTGCAATTGTTTACTTTAACCCTTTCAACCCTAAGGAACTGGAATGGACTGTGATATGCTAATGTTCCGACCAATCCAATGGTCACAAAATGATTTTCAGACTATTCCATTTATAAAAAGGGGGTATTTGTTGTTCTTAAAAATATGAAAATTACTTTCAAACAGTGCAGATCCTGATGAGATGGCTCGTTACGAGCCGGCTCATCTGGATCTGCATTGTTTGCATAAACCGATATAGCGGGCTTTCGGGTTCAAAGGGTTAAACATAGTGTATTGTATGTATTATTACAATGTGATCGAGTTACACATGTTCACACGAGTATCTACAGCCCTCAGCCTAGCAGTATATAGTAATGTATGTATACACCAATGGCCATGCATTTACATGAATGTACAAATCATTACGTGATACATATTTGCAGCAAAGTGGAGCTAACAATCATGTACATGTAGTATACATGTGACTGTGGAGACATTGGATATATGACATGTGTGGTTGGTATAGCTTCTCACCCGCTCTCCTGATGTGTCCACATGTGGTCTTTATTCGCATGGTCATTTACATAGTAATTATGCCATTGTGACAACCAAATTGTGGCCTTTACAGCCAGGTGATTGATATTCGGAGGTGTTCGTTAGCACAGGTTGGTCCGTGATGACTTATATTGTATGTAACGGGTGTTTCACTGCCTGAATGGCGGACAGTGCAAACAGATGCGTAGTCAGATGTGTGGCTACACTTGTCGAAAATGACATGAGCCATATATCCGAAGTCTCAGTCACAGCTACAAAATATATCGAAAATTGGCTGTTACAGTGTCGTTTAGCACAACTGTCATTTTACCAGTTGTACTCATTATGCTTTTTCTGGTATTAACTCTTCATATACTAGCGGTTACTGTATGTCTGTCTGTCTGTATGTCTGTAAATATGTCTTGTAATTTCATTAGAATTGCGTCCTCCGGACTCAATTCCAACGAAATTCCAAGACATATTCTTGATATGTATAGAGAGAAATAAAAGTAAACATAATGAATGGACGTCTGCTCTTTTGGAAATACTTATAGCCCACAATTTTCGCAGCATGCAAAGAGTTAACTGTGTCCCAATTGCATCAAGTGTCGATAACATTAGTGCTAGGAACACTAGTTTGGACTGTTACACTGCCACAGTCCAGGCCAGAAATGAACAGGTGGAATAAACTCAGAATGGCAATGTACAGTTTGTTTTCTGGTAGTCGTGTCGAGTTATTATAATGATGGCTAAATGTTGCCTCAGGCTTTTTAAACGTATGTACATGTATATAGATTGCTATATGCGACTCGCCATCATTAAAGCTGGGCTTATTGAGCTGGCAAGAAGGGCAGCCCCAGATCAGAATAAAACTTGTTTAAGAAAGACATCACCGATGATTCCAAAGCAGTTTCCAGTTAAACGCATACATGTACATGCAAGTCAGTGTCTATCGCAGTCGTATACATGTACATGAATGCCCACCAATATTACAATTCAGATATGCGGCGTGTGGAACAACATCCCGCCCGTATACATACAGTATATCCTACAAGCTAGGATGGTGGTTACCATAACGACGAAACGACAGAAAAAGGGCGAGATTTCTGGCCGGCTACTGGTTGAAACATTACCTGAAAAAGGTACATATTATATACCGTTTATTTAACCAGGTGAGCTGATTATCGTGAAATAATATGCATGAGTCGTTGGGTCCTTATACTAAACAAACGAGTGAGCGTAGCTCACTCGTTTGTTTAGCAATATGATCATAATGGCAGTAAGATAATAAGCCCACCTGTTTAAAAACTTATAAATGCCTATTATTAGAGGTATATAATAATATTCCTTTAGAGGCAATATTTTGTTTCCATAGCAATTGTATTTCTCTCCTTCCCTGACACATGTTATTCACCTGTTGCATCAAGCGGGTTTTACCATAAAAAGGCAAGGCGATATGGAGTAAATTTATTACGTTTTCTTTTGCATTTTCGTCTATAATATGAAAGGATCCGAATAAGATAACTGTGCAATAATACCCCACTCATATATGTTCGAAGTACGTCATATTGCTAATTTATTGACATGGCAACAGACACTGGTTATTGTTGGATTTCCTGTATGCTGTAACACGATAGAAGCAATTAACATTTTGCAGAAATATGTAATCGCCCGATCTACCTCTACAATTGTTAATAATGGAACAATTGCGTGCATGACATGGAGAACAGATACATCAAAGGAATTACTGTACTGTAACCATGGACGCAACCAGCTGTAACTAAACGGGTTTCAATAATAAACAGGCAAAATACGGGGACATTTCGACACACTTATCATAACTTTGGCTCCGGGATATGTTATGATGGCCTCAATTATAATGGAAGTACATGTATTATACCCAAAGGAAATACCGTAATAACCCTAAATATGCGGACACCATTTATTTGGGGAAATACATAAAACTATATGGTTTCCATATACAACAGTGGGCGTGCCAATAGTTATGGTTAATATGGCAGTACTGGTTCGATCACAATAACAGTGTATTTGGATACAATTTGTTTTGGAAACCTCTATTTAATAGGCGTTTCCCAATGCAAATTGTGTCCAAATGTTTAGGGTTATTACGGTGGTCATACATTGATAAAGGAACACGTACGTGTATCCATTTGTGTACAGCGGTAATCAGAGTCTTCAACGCGCACCGAGGATACTTGGGGGATTCGTTGTGTATGATCCCCAAATAAAATCAACAACATGGGGGCTAAAAATAGATTTTTGAAAAATATTTTTTTTGTATTTGTGGACAGATTTTCAAAATCTAACTTTTGTTTTCTTAGTTACATCATTTTCAAGCTATCTCGCCAGGTTTCGGAGTCAATTTCCAAAAGTTTTGGAAATTGACTCCCCATGCTAAATTCCCATAGTGACTTCTTTGTTATTGGTAAAAAAGTACTTACATTTAAATATTTTTTAGATTTAATGTGCTTAATAGCCAAAAGTTCGTCGGCAGAAAAACGTGGAACACACAGTAAATTAATATCTGAGAACCTCCAAGTTCTAGTCGCGGCTTAAAGAAAAAGTCGTGTAATTGTAAACAGCTGAATTATTACTGTCACTTATTTCAATTGTTGAGAACAGTAGCCAATTTCATCAAAATTGCAAAGTATACTTATCTAGCAAAGTATACTTTGAGGGAGTAATCATTTATTTTTCTTGAAATGCATTATTTCATATAGAACTAACAACTGCATATATTTGATGATTAAAAGTATGCAGAATTATTATACTGAATGTATTACATTATCACAGCCAAAATGGCTGTGATAATTTAATAAATTCAGTATAATAAAAATTAATAAATTTATTCTTAAATTGAAAATTTCTCCCTCAAAGTATACTTTGCGAGATAAGTATACTTTGCTATGTTGGTGAAATAGGCTACAGAAAGTCAATACCTGAATTAATGTCACAGTGTACTCTAATTTGTCCGTACCGCAACTGCTATTAAACCCCACAAGAGGTTCATCAGAATCTAGAGATAGCGATAGATGATGATTCTTAGCACACCGCATAAGTCATATTTTGACCATTACTATAATGATATCATTATCGCCTCAAGGAGACCTGATCAAGTCTACGGAGCCCCGCAGGGGACGTACAATTCTGTTCCCACGAAATAACAATTCGTTCCCACGAAATAACAATTCGTTCCCTTAATTTAACAATTCGTTCGCACGAAATAACAATTCGTTCCCACGGGAACGAATTGTTAATTCGTGGGAATTAATTGTTATATCGTAGGAACGAATTGTTAATTCGAGGGAACGAATTGTGGGAACGAATTTTTAATTCCAGGGAACGAATAAATTGAGAGAAAGAATTGTTATTTCGTGGAAACGAATTAATAAAAAAAATCCATGTCCACTGCGGGGCCCCCTACAAGTCAGATAAATTGGTCGACAAAAGAAACACTAAATCTTGTCAAAATGTGTATATACTGTCTACTAGTGACATCACGCTTATCTCGTATTGACGAGCTGGTATGTCGTCTTGATGTAATAAGTTTGTAGTTAAAATATAATTATGGTGTATTAAGATAAATTAACTATCACGTTATCCAGTTATATTTATGGCATACATGATCCACCATGCACTCACACAATAAAAGATGGGTATTGCCATTATCTATTATTTACTTTTCCCATTAAGGTACATTTGAGGCCATCTTGACGTCTCCAGTGAAGACAGGTATAGGCGGAACCGCTGTCCTGTACTATGACGTCATATCCCGTTCAGCCTCATACATCATCAAAGTTGAAGGACACATGGGGAAAGCAGGTAAGTTGACAATAATTCAAATAATTATATGGTTCGACAATGTCCAGCCATGGCGTGGCACGAGGGAACTGTTTAAACCCAAAGGCCACATGCCTTGGGTTTAAACTGTTCCTGTGGCACGAGGGAACTGTTTGAACTTCAATACCGTAGGCCGCGAGTTCAGACAGTTTCCGAGTGCTTACCCACGGCTGGATTGCGTCGAACGTTATTGTTACATTTCCGTCGGAAATATCATGCAAGTTGAGCATATATGCAGTACTTTCGATACTTTGATAATCTGCTCCATTCAAACAGCTGATTCACACATACATATTCCGGGGCCGCAGTACAGGTCGTGCCATGCAATCGCATTAATTTCAAAATGTCAGTGCGACCGTTGTGAACTGGTTTGGTGACGTAATGGCGCGATCTAGCAACGTCAACGGTTAGGCCCCAAAATGAGCATTGTCTACAGCCATGGTCAAGCAGCACGCGCTGTACGTTTAACACGGCTGTGAGCGATGTCAACAGCGGCAGTCAGGTAACAATATCCGTTTACCAGAATCTAATTCAACAGATACATGGATGTGTATGCAGCAATACGTATGCAGTTGCAAACATTTGATATTCATACGGTTATCGATAGATGTTGATATGGAATAGCAAATGCACCCTTGTGAATTGTACATGCAATTTTGGTTGTATATTTGCAGGTTCCAATGAATATTTTGTTACTATGGAGAAGGATACGGAGATTGTATACCAGGACATTCTGCGCATGTCCACGGTATGTGACGCCCAACTACGTCATAGCATAATTATGTCATGAGTGTATACAATATTATAAGCCGAGGAAAGTGTCCACTGAACTCAAAATGTAAAATGCATCCATACGTATCAATAGTTTTATATAGACACATGCCCATTATGGATAATGGTAACAATTAATTGTCAGTATAAATTAATGCAAGGTGTATGATAACGTGGTACTAACAACAACAACATGTACTGAAACTTCCAAAATTCTGATTCAAAGTACGTATTCTTTTATATTGTCCTTATTACGTAACGGATTTTTATGAAATATGGCGCATCAAACGCGTCTTGTTATGCTGCATTTGGTGGTCTCTGTATTTTCGCTCAAACTTCTGTCGTTTATGTGAAGAATAAAAAACGACATAAGTCTGTTACGAACTCCATGGACCACCAAATGCAGCTCTTGAAGACGCGTTTGCTGCGCCATATTTCATAAAAATCCGTTGCACATTAAGGAAAATATCAAATAATACTTACTTTGGAGTGGGCGACGTTGTTGTTGTTGTAACCACGTGTACACTTACTTTTGGACAGTAACTCCGTGCAATGGAATGGAATAATATTTACTGGCCACGAAAATAACGTACACGTTATGTTCATTACTACGGAGGCCCGCAGTGGACATGGATTTTTTCTATTAATTCGTTCCCACGAAATAACAATTCGTTCCCTCGATTTAACAATTCGTTCCCTCGAATTAACAATTCGTTCCCTCGAATTCACAATTCGTTCCCGCGAAATGAAAATTCGTTCCCTGAATTTAACAATTCGATCCCACGAATCAACAATTCGTTCAACGAATTGTTAAATTGAGGGAACGAATTGTTATTTCGTGGGAACGAATTAATAAAAAAAAACGAATTCTACGTCCCTTGCGGGGCTCCATACATTACACCCGGATCGTAGGTATGTGTGATATTTATGTATTTAAACAGGCCAATAAGCTAGTCGGGAAACTGAAGTTCGACAACCGGATGTCCAAACGTATGGCAAGAGGGCGCCTCAAACTGCGCGTGACCGCCAGATCAGGGGAGACAATCCTGGGAACACTCGCGCCGCGACTTACCTGCAAAAGTAAACTTGAATGTTATCCATTTTCAATTACTTAGATTATATCGTTACTGTCCGTCTGTGTCTGACATTGCTATTGAACGGACGTAAAACCACGATCAATCAATCACTCTCACTTTACTGAGTGAATGTACAAGACTACCAATATATCAAATTGATGTAAACACGAAAGCAAATATATATATATGTATATAAACGCGGCCCATTTGTGTCGTAGGTCGACTGGGCATAATAAAGGCGGGAAGAAGCAACAACGATAAAGGGCGGGGCTTTATTGCTGTCCAACTTCACGAAAATGGTACACTTCATTATAAGGTGAGTACCGAACTACTTTTTTATTTTGGAGTCATTTGGATATTGTAAGTGGTTTATCACTTTTGTTTATACATGCTGGAAGCTGAAATGTGCAAATTTGTCCGCGCGAGGGGTGGGCAAACATGTCCACCTGTAAGGGGTGACTATATTCGCAAGCAACGATTATATGCGAGTGATTTTGGGGGTCGTCTCAAAATGTCTGATGAGATTTTAAAATGTATGACGGTGTGTGTTTGTTTTGCCTGGGACTAAATCCAAACGATCCACATTAGTTTGTCTTGCGCTACAATGACACGTAATATTCAAAATGCATTGTACAAAATTGTACATACTAGTGTACGGGATAAGCATATCATGTCAGGCACGGATCCAGGATTTCGGGTTAGGGTGGGGCGTAACTATTTTGCAATACTTGACTATATTATCGAACGAGCTAAGCTCGTTCGATAATATAGTCAAGTATTACAAAATAGTCGACCGAGCGGAGCGGAGCAGAAAAATGCATGGAATACATGGCACTTGGCATGAAACATGCCTTGTAACTTGTAAACAATCTTTACTGGGCGAATTTTAGGGGGGGCCGGGTCCGCCCCCCCCCTGAATCCGCCCATGCATGTTACAATAATGCACGGCCATCGACACATGTATACTATTCTAACTTTCAATTCATTACCATAATTACTGTAAATTCGGCCATGTTTGTTATCGTTGCTAGGCAATGCTGAATAACGTCACTTCGGTGACTAGATTGACTCT
Organism: Conchocele bisecta; assembly: GCA_029237695.1. NCBI lineage: Eukaryota > Metazoa > Mollusca > Bivalvia > Lucinida > Thyasiridae > Conchocele > Conchocele bisecta. The sequence goes on along the minus strand of CM055279.1, from coordinate 24,617,973 downwards.
GGAGAGATACATGCCTAGGCTGGAACGCTGGAAGACGATGGCAACACTTACACATGCGTATCAACATGATATGACGTCAAATACAGGACAGGTGGGTGTGATTGAGAATGATTTGCCAATATGTTGGAGCGGTGATATGCTAGTAAGCTTACATAAAACTCCGATGAGGTATTTGCCAATTTCAACATACTGACACAGTGTCACATAATCAATTGCAGTACATATAGTCAATACATGGTTAATGCCGTCGAATATAAAATATATTCGGTTGAGCATTATACAGCTTTATTTGGGCGAGCTTTAGCGAGCCCCTATAAAGTTGTTGGGGCGAAATCGAATATATTTTATATTCGACGGCACTAACCATGTATTTAATTTATACCGCATACCAAACTTAATTGTTGAACGTGCGTGACGTCATCTTTTGATGTCATTCCCTCGCCATATGTCACAAATCTAACGACGTCATTCAAAGCAAAATGGCGGAGTCCACGCTAGGTAGATTCGGTATTGTATCTGATTAAATTTCCGATTTATTTACGATGACCTTCAATAATGGCTGGTTTTAGACTACACAGTTGTCATAATAAGCATTACAATCATAATGGACATATCCATGTCGTTGGTTACATCGCATATACTGTGAAAATGGACAAAATTCAGCTGAACCGACAGCGATTTCGATTTTAAAATTCGCGGCCATCTTGAATTTGCTGTTGAGACTGACCAATCAGAGGCCACTGTTAGAGGTCAAAGGTGAAAAAATAAAAGCAAAAACGGCATTAGGTATATTAGGTTACTTCAGGTATATTAGGTTACTTCAGATATAAACAACATTTATTCAACCCCCTTTATTATGCTACATGGAGCAATGGTTTCGTATAAAACAATTTATCCCGTCGACACAGTGTGTATGTACCGTGAAACACGCTGCCGTGAAACATTTTTGATATCCGGTCAATACGACCTAATCATTGCGTATGAATATGTGTGGTTGTCATGCTTGTCGATTCTCCGATTTAGAGGATACGGCTGGGGTTATTTGTTTTGCAGTTTAAAGCTATGTATATGTGTTGATGGGATAAATAGAATAGTAGGTTAGTGTCGTGAATGGGGAAAGTATCTGGCGCGGCACGGAAACGTCAGAGCCTCGCCCATCCCGTTTCCTAGGCCTTGCAAGATATTTTTTCCCATTCACGGCACTAACCTACTATTCTCTATATCAGTAAATGCCATTAAATCAGTTAAACGTACGAACCACATTTCTAAAATGTATGAGCCAGTAGCCCTTTAGTATAATATTAAACCATCCAAAGGTCTGCGGACTTATAGTCTGTTTCACGAAAGCTGCCCAAATTTTACGTCCATATAAACAATTCAAAAACAATATTTTTTTCGATTGTATTAAATTAAAGGAAAATTTAAGAATGAGCCTTCTTTTTATTTCGTGAAATTCGGTCAAATATTGGTTTTATTACGAAAAATTGATTTGTCTATGAGAATTTAACATGGGGGAAAAGTGGTAAGGAAGTGTGGGAGGAGTCAAAAAACGAAAAATTTTGGAAATTGACTCTGAAACCTGACTAGATAGCTTGGATATGATCTAACTGAGAAAACAAAAGTTAAATTTTAAAAATCGGTCCAGTATTTCTAAAATTCAAAAAAATTTCCCCATGTTACTCCGTGAAGATGTCTATGGGGATTTAACATGGGGAAATTTTGTTTTCGCAATAAAATCAATATTTGACCAAATTTCACGAAATAAAAAGAAGGCTCATTCTTAAATTTTCCTTTAATTTAATATTATCGAAAAAAATATTGTTTTTGAATTGTCTATATAGCCGTAAAATTTGGGCAGCTTTCGTGAAACAGACAGTATACATTTAAAAAATGGCAGCGTTTGAGATGGTGAGTACTGGATGCCTCCGACCGTTTGTCACACATTTGATTGGCAGGTCTTCGCACTGTGCCATTTGTTGGTACTAAATGCGTTGTATTTACATTCAGTTTCGATGCAGCTGATCTTAAGCTGGCGTTTGTGTCACGGTCGTGGATTATGAGAATATTGTACTTGCGATATATATCTTCTGATTTTCTCGTTCGGCTATTACCATGAATTTCGTGATTTCGTCTTGTCATTTCATTGTCTATGAGTTAACCCTTTTCACCCCTAAGTAACTAGAATGGATTTTGATATGTATATTTTGCAACCAATCCAATCGTCACAAAATGATTTTCATACTAGTTCATTTATGAAAAGAAGGTATTTTAGTTCTCAAAAATATGAAAATTACTTTTACAAAAGTGCAGATCCTGATTAGACGGCTCGTTACGAGCCGGCTCATCTGGATCGGCACTGTTTGCTTAAACCGCTATAGCGGACTTCCGGGTTCAAATGCTTAAAAGGGCTTTTTGTGGCGAATATGTAGAAACTGTTAATGATTCGTGAATTCTTTACCCACATACTGATGATCTTAGGCAGATTTTCTTACATATTTCCAGGCTATTGGCATGCATACGAAACTACGCGCAATAGACGTGGTAGCTCTACAGGATGGACAAATCAGAGTTGCTATGGAAACACGATCACGTGACGTTGTATATGCAGAATTGTTGGCCGTGCCGTATATGCAAGCCATTGACATATTCACCGGTGCGTATGGCTGAAAATTATGGAACGCCAAATCTACATAAACTCAAATATATATTGCTAGCAACAAATATTTGGAGCTAGCAATAAATATTTGGAGAGCTCTCGAAATCATTTGCAGAGCTCTCGAAATCAATTAATGATATCTCGAAATCATTTGGAGAGCTCTCGAAATCATTTGGAGCGAGCATTATATAACATTTGATTTGGAGAGCTCTCGAAATCATTTGGAGAGCTCTCGAAATCAATTAATGATATCTCGAAATCATTTAAAGAGCTCTCGAAATCATTTGTAGCGAGCATTATATAACTTTGATTTGGAGAGCTCTCTAAATCATTTGGAGCTATCTCTAAATCATTTGGAGACCTCTCGAAATCATTTGGAGCTATCTCTAAATGATTTGGAGAGCTCTCGAAATCATTTGGAGAGCTCTCGAAATCAATTAATGATATCTCGAAATCATTTAGAGAGCTCTCGAAATCATTTGTAGCGAGCATTATATAACTTGATTTGGAGAGCTCTCTAAATGATTTGGAGCTATCTCTAAATGATTTGGAGAGCTCTCGAAATCATTTGGAGAGCTCTCGAAATCAATTAATGATATCTCGAAATCATTTAGAGAGCTCTCGAAATCATTTGTAGCGAGCATTATATAGCTTTGATTTGGAGAGCTCTCGAAATCAAGTTATATAATGCTCGCTACAAATGATTTCGAGAGCTCTCTAAATGATTTCGAGATATCATTAATTGATTTCGAGAGCTCTCCAAATGATTTCGAGAGCTCTTTAAATGATTTCGAGATATCATTAATTGATTTCGAGAGCTCTCCAAATGATTTAGAGAGCTCTGCAAATCAAATGTTATATTGCTCGCTCCAAATGATTTCGAGAGCTCTCCAAATGATTTCGAGATATCATTAATTGATTTCGAGATATCATTAATTGATTTCGAGAGCTCTCCAAATATTTATTGCTAGCTCCAAATATTTGTTGCTAGCAATATATATTTGAGTTTATGTAGATTTGGCGTTCCATAGAAAATCAATGCCGTTGATTTAACATTCGTGATGTTGCGCAAGCTTGACATCATCTACATGTATTGCAATTAGATTTCCCATCATGCCAGTTTGATATTTATTTACACTCATTTAAGGAACTTATTCTACTAATAATAGTACACTGCGTCACAGACAAATCTGTAGAATAGGCAAACAAACTTGGAAAAGTCGCGGGAATACTGGACGAGGCCTTCGGGCCTTCGTCCAGTATTCCCGCGACTTTTCCAAGTTTATACCCAGGGATTCCGCTGGCGATCGCCACTTTCGCAATTGGCGATAAAAATAAACAATTGGCGATAAAAAATTACAATTTTTGAAGTGGCGATTTTTTTATTTTCCCCCAGCGGAATCCCTGTATACCCGCGACTTTTCCAAGTTATCAAACGTAGTGTAATCGATGCATAGACCCGAATCATACATGAACACATACCAAAATAAAACGCGCACTTCAAACTAGCTGGCCACTTTATCATAAATCAACCGTTCAATCAATTATCAATTAAGCAATAGGTCGAATTAACCAAAGCAATAATGTAGTTTATTTATATTTTCAGATATTCCAGTGTATCTGACGTCCAACGACTGCGACGTCGACTTTTACGCATGGCTGCAAATTGATCGCGCATGCGCACTGAATTACTACATTACGACTTCCGCTTCCGTGGACATATTTACATGGCCGCCTACGAAGTACAACTTTGAGGCGACGCTGCACGCCAGCACATCCGGTTACGACTATCCGATATTATACGACGTTAATTCCACAGATGTTCAAATTCGGGATGTTAGTAGCCATTTATATCTGTCTGTTTTTGTATCACACACTTACGGAGCCCGCAGTGGACATGGATTTCTTGTTATTAATTCGTTCCCACGAAATAACAATTCGTTCTCTCGAATTAACAACTCATTCCCACGATATAACAACTAGTTCCCACGAAATAACAATTCGTTCTCTCGAATTAACAATTCATTCCCACGATATAACAATTCGTTCCCTCGAATTAACGATTCGTTCCCACGAAGTGATAATTCGTTCCATCAATTTAACAATTCGTTCCCTCGAATTAACAATTAGTTCCCACGATATAATAATTCGTTCCCACGAATTAACAATTCGTTCCCACGTTCGTTATATCGTGGGAACGAATTGTTAAACCGAGGGAACGAATTGTTTATTCGTGGGAACGAATTGTTAATTCGTAGAAACGAATTGTTAAATGTTAAATTGAGGAAACGAATTGTTATTTAATGGGAACGAATAGTTATTTCGTGGGAACGAATTAATAAAAAAATTAATTATAAGTCCCCTGCGGGGCTCCGTACACACTATATATCATTGCTTGTTACAGTGATTGTTTTCACTATGTTGTTAACAATGACAAACCGTGAGCAGACTGCTCATATACAGTTACAGGGTTTGTAAATATTGAACATTTACTGTATAAATGGTGATGACCATCTCGTGATAGTTTGACTATTACACGAATCATGAAATGAGTAGTATAACATACTGATAACACTGAAGATCGTGAGACGATCAGTAGTTATCGGTGCTTTAAGTTGCATTGTTCCTTATTGACCCTCAGTCACTATATAGATACTAGTAGGTTAGTGCCGTGAATGGGAAAATATATCTGGCAAGGCTCAGGAAACGGGATGGGCGAGGCTCTACCTACAAATGGCTGTAAAATGCAAAAATATAACCCCAGACACCGCACGTATTCATTCGCAGCGATTAGGTGGTATTGACAGGATATCGAAAACGTTTCACGGCACCGTGTTTCACGGCAGATACGCACTGTGTTGACGGGATAATACATTGTATTCGTATACTTACACCATGTACCACGTCACATGTATAACATTGTAAGTACAACAGAGAACACGATTCCCAAAGAACCAGATCAATAAAATATGATTCTAGATGTATGGAACCGTGGAAGATGTGTCAGCTGATCTTCTACAAGACCTTGACTTTGGCGAGGCCGTATTAAAGATCGAGGTCACAGACACCCGGGGATGTGATAACCTCCAGGCGAAGGTGAGACATATAAGATTCGACTATGTCCAGCCGTGGGTAAACGTTTGCACCAGGGAACTGTTGGGAACCTAAATACCGTAGGCCGCGGGATCAAACAGTTCCCGAGCGTCACGGTAAACTTTTACCCACGGATGTACATGGTCAAACGTTATTGTTGCACTGCCGTCGGAAATATCGTGTACGTTGAGCATACATCCAGTACTTTCGGTACTTTGATAACCCGTTTAATTCAAACAGCTGATTTACACATACATATTCCGGGGCCGAGGCCGCAGAACACGTCGCGTGATGCAGCTGCCCCATGCTCCTCATCAATTTCAACATTTCAGTGCGACCGTTGTGAACTGGTCTGGTGAGTAATGGCACGTTCTAGTAAGGCCATGAGACGCATGCAATACGTAGGTTTTGGCTTGACGCCGGAATGACCAATGTATACAGCCATGATGAAACAGCACGCGCTGTACGTTTGAACTTATGCTGCAGTGCGTTTTACATTCCTACGGAGTAACCCGCTTTTCCTGTCTCTAACGCAGTGCTACTAGTCGCCCAGTGTTGCAGACAGAACATGCGGGTTACATGTGAACTTGGTAGTAAGTAAATCGTATGTCAACATTGGATAACATCGATTTAATCAGTATATGGACACAGTGAACCTGGTGCTCTATGAACTAACTCCACGACCAACGATGAGATTATATCACATTGAAACCGTCAGGGAATTACAATTAAGTTTACTGTAAGCTAAAGTGGTTATGTCAACGGCAGCACTGGCTAGTAATGCTTACTGCTGCTGTACGAATGTGTGTGGGTGTGCCTCTATTTTGGAGAAACTTAAATATATCTGAATAGTAATTTCCAATAACCTCCGAAGAGAAGCACATTTAATACACATTGTTTTAAAGTCACTCTTTTTATTAAAATATTGACCACTTGGTCTTTATCAAAATAGTGTGAAAATGTTCACACTATTTTGATAAAGACCAAGTGGTCGAAAATTCAATACATTTTCACACTATTTTGATAAAGACCAAGTGGTCGAAAATTCAATACATTTTCACACTATTTTGATAAAGACCAAGTGGTCGAAAATTTAATTATAGGACTGTCCACAGGCGATTCTAGCGTGTCTTGGATGGTCAATTATTGTTTGTATATACATAAAACACCTTTCTAAACAATGTACACAACAATTCAAAAGTGCCCGGGTGTAAATATAATAATACTTAGAAAGGTACAAAACTCCCATTCGCCACCATTGTAACGAAAACTCACACAATGTAGACAATTGGAACTCGCCTATAAAACGCATTCAGCGTGCCGTAACTGCTGTTTGGGGTGAATTTTCGACATAAAGTTTACAGTTACCAATACATTAACATACATCTCAAAGATTTCGGGTGTAAGCTGTACTAAAAACGCGTCTTACTAACCTAAATCCGCTTTTTAAAATCATACACCTTTGTTTCCTGATTAAAAATGAATGTTAGCCGCCATCTTTGAAAATATCGAATCACGTGACACGCACTGATTTGGTTGGCTAATGGAAATGACGTCAGTCTCCAGTAACCAACCAAACCACTGCGTGCACGTGATTGAAACATTTTCAAAGATGGCGGCTAATAGTCATTGAGAATGCGGAAGTGAACGTGTATGATTTTAAAAAGCGAATTTAGGTTAGTGAGACGCGTTTTTAGTACAGTTTACACTCGAAATCTTTGAGATTTATGTTAATGTATTAGCAACTGTAAAATTTATGCCGAAAACCCACCCCAAGCAGCGGTTTCGACACGCTGTAATGCGTTGTATAGGCGAGTTCCAATTGTCTACATTGTGTGAGTTTTCGTTACAATGGTGGCGAATGGGAGTTTTGTACCTTTCTAAGTATTATTATATTTACACCCGGGCACTTTTGAATTGTTGTGTACATTGTTTAGAAAGGTGTTTTATGTATATACAAACAATAATTGACCATCCAAGACACGCTAGAATCGCCTGTGGGACTGTCAATACATTTTCACACTATTTTGATAAAGACCAAGTTGTCGAAAATTCAATACATTTTCACACTATTTTGATAAAGACCAAGTGGTCGAAAATTGAATTATATGACTGTCAATACATTTTTACACTATTTTTATAAAGACCAAGTGGTCGAAAATTTAATCAAAAGTGACTTTAAAACAATGGGTACATGTATTTGAATAGTTTGTGTCAAGCAATCATCTGCTGTTCGTGTAAATCTTTCAGCATGTGTGCAAATAAGTACCAATATTAAATATCACTGTTGCCAATTTAGCTGTTTAGTGCGTCTGTGTAGTTGCGTTACTCCTTGTTCCTCAGATATACCGGTCCAATATATGTTGGGGTCCCAAGGTTGGCGAGGATACTAATAGGTTGTCCAATGATGTGGATGAAAACGGGGTATTTAGATGTTACTACGAGGGTCAGATGTACCGTCACGGCGAATCGTGGTTACCAGAAGCGTCATATCCATGCCATACATGCAGGTGCGAGGTACGTCACAACTTGTTATTCTACTGTTAGTATGTGTGAAGCGTATGTGCCCACAGAAAACCGAAAAGTCCACTTAAGCTGAAATTCATCTTGTAACGATATGAAATCAGGCTTAGTGTAAATAGTACTGTTATACGAGTATACTGCATTGTAGCTGGTAATATTATCGTAGACAATAGTTACCGCGATCCTGGCTAATGTGCCAAACCAATAACGGAGAATACATACAGTGGGGTCAGCGTGTAAGTGCACACACGAACGAACACGACAGGTTGGAACCAACCTGTCGTGTTCGTTCGTGTGTGCACTTACACGCTGACCCCACTGTGTGTTGTGTACATAGTGTAAGGCACACATTCCCAGACTTTGTGGCAATTGTAGATACCGATCCTCTTGAACGTTCAGCCAGTAGGAACAGACTCGTACATACATAGAGGATACCAAGCTTGTGTCGTTTGATATCAAGTTTATCAGGCAAGGCTAGGAAACTCGTATGAATTCCGGGACTTTCCGAGGAATACCGACAGTTTCCGAGCCGAGCCTGATAAACTTGATAACAAAAGACAACTATCTCGTTATTCTATTTATCATGTAACGTTTTATGCTCTAAAATGACCACAAACGTGACGTCATCCGACCAGTTTTCACTTTGTTGTAACCCATATGTTTGTATCAGGTCAATGCCTTATATAACAATATGTTATCAGTTAGTACATATTCTGTCAATACAGTACATGTTACCTGATAAATAACAAATAGCGGTAAAGTGACTTCACAACGCTCGTCGCATATACCACAATGTCAGGCGCGGATCCAGATTTCGGGTTAGGGGGGCGTAACTATTTTGCAATACTTTACTGTATTATCGAACGAGCGTACACCGAGTGGAGCTCGGGATAGCGGTAGGGGGGTCCGGGGGAATACCCCCCGGAAATTTTTTGAAATCTATATCACATTTCCTGCGTTCTGGCGCATGTTGGAGCAAAACTATTGACACTGTCACAGTATGTTTAGACATGATTGTTGAGTGAAAACGTTTAAATTTTGAAACAATAAGACAATAAACAATAAATTCACAACGAGAACGTACCTTGTAACTTGTAAAAAATCTTTACTCGGCGAATTTTAGGGGGGGGGGCGCGTGTCCGCCCCACCCCCCTGAATCCGCCCATGAATGTGGAGTTTGTCAGGTCAGCGGATTGCCCACACTGTCCTGATAATCAAGTGCATGGTTCGTATTTCGATAATCTAAATAAGGAGATGCGATGAGGCAGAATATAGCATAAACTGATCTGCATACTAATTATATTTCAGAGGGGTAACGCACGCTGTGATCGGGTGTTGTGTCCGCCAGTCTCATGTGCCCACCCAGTCAAGCATGAGGACCAATGTTGCCCCATGTGTGAAGGTACGTCAGCAGAGCCTGTTAATAAATAGAGAATAGTAGGTTAGTGCCGTGAATGGGAAAAAATATCCGACAAGGCTCAAGAATTTATTTATTTCTCATCAGAAGTATATGTTGTGTCCACTCATTTGAACCGTCTCGCCGAGACGGTTCAAATGAGTGGTCACAACATATACTTTGGTTCAGAAATAAGGAAAATAGATATAGAATAGTAGGTTAGTGCCGTGAATGGGAAAACATATCTGGCAAGGCTTAGGAAACGTTAATAATATAATTTCGTAGGCCTAACGCAAGGTTTGTGGTATATGTAGATACATCACTCACAATGAATTTGCCACTGGCAGATACGAGGCATAAAGTCCCAAAGCCTTTGTCCGACTCTCCTACACCCCCTCGCCACCCCTATAGTTTCATCATGTGTGCATACACACACTTCGATAATGATTACCACTAGTCAAGAACTGCATTCACATCCAAACAACAATGTTCAATTGATTGACTAGAGGAGGCAAAAATGAAACAAAAACTGGACAGGTATATTATACATTACAATGCAACTATATTAAAGGTACATGCCCACAACATGTTCTTTATAGTGTATAATTGTAACACTATTCCACCAGTTTTAAAAATTACGAGTGCCCGCTATACAGATACAATAATTTAGTAATATTTATTTTACTGATAGTGACGCGCGGTGGTATCAGGCTATTTTCATATGCAAATGATGCATGGTATTTTTTAATTATTTATACTAATTATATGCGTCACAAGAAAAAATAGTATTTAGATAGTTTATAAAGTATAATCATTGCACTTCAAAACATAAATACAGGGAATAAATAGTAATGTCCGTTAAAATGTTAAGGAAACGCCGTTATCGCCCCTGATATCAGAGTGGAAATTTACATCTGATATAAATTGTATAATACTGCCAATCTATACATGGGGTAATGGTGAATGAATGTGTATTTTTTCCAGAAAATGTAAGATGATGCCTCTGATATAAAGAACAGTTTGTGCCTACTAAGCGGGCATGTACATGTAACTTTAAGACGGTATACAAACCCGCAAGTTACAGTGTTACCCGTAACTGCATCAATGATACTTTTATAATTTCCCTTACATAGTACATTTATCTGGTAACCTGCCCTGAATAGACCGAATACGCATTGACTGATAACATATTGTTATATCAGGCATTGACCTGATACAAACTTCCGGCCGGTTACAGCGAAGAGAAAACTGACGTTCCATTGGTCGTATGACGTCATGTGACGTTACCGAATTACGTCAGTGGAATGATGTCACGGAAACAAGTCCATGTTGTTTTCAACGAAAAACGTCATAATTGCTCATTATTTTGCCAAATGTGTTACCTGATAAATATAATACCATGCTAGTGTTTTTTTATTTCAATTGTATCAGGCTCGGTTCCTACGCGTTTTCTATCCTTGCCTGATAAACTTGATATCAAAAGACACTAGCCTGGTATTCCAAGGTGTATGATCACGTGGTACTAACAACAACAACAGTTACTGAAATTTCCAGAATCCATCTGATTCAAAGTACGTATTCTTGTATAGTTTCCTTATTACGTAACGGCTTTTGATGAAATATGGCGCATCAAACGCGTCTTGTTACGCGTCTTGTATTTTCGCCCAAACTTCTGTCGTTTTTGCGAAGAATCGATTTCCGTGTCTCTTCTCCGACACGGAAATCGATTCTTCGCAAAAACGACATAAGTCTGTGCCTGTGACATAAGTCTCATGAAGAAGCGTTTGCTGCGCCATATTGCATTAAAATCTGTTTCATATTAAGGAAAATATCAAATAATACTTTCAAGATTTCAACACTTTCAGCCACTGTTGTTGTTGTTATAACCAAGTGATCATGCACCTGGTATTCGCTATGTATTGATAACAAAACTGTGAAGTGTGGAGCGTTATTCAATAAACTTCAGATGATAACTCTACGGAGAAGCGGCACCAGGGAAGTTGCTATTACCATGGCGACAAGCGATGGCACCCTGTCGGAACATATTGGCACCCGTATGTCCCGCCGTTCGGATACGCCAAATGTGCCATCTGTAACTGTTTGGTAAGTTTAGTTGGTCAGAAACGGCGGTGTGATACTGGGTGCAACTCCAATAGCAGATTTCACCAACATTGCCAAGTATACGTATCCAGAAAAGTGTACTTTGAAGGAGTAATTATTTATTTTTCCCGAAATGCATTACAGTGAAACCTCGCTAAACCGGACACCCTGGGAGGTCCCCAGGGTGTCCGGTTTAGCGAGGTCTCACTGTAAATCAGGCATTTGATTATTCCGATCCATAGTTGTGTTCCATCCGATCAAGAACATGCGTTCTCACCGGAGATAAATGACCAAGAAACCCATCCAAATTATGATCACAAACGTGTCTTGTTGTCCGGTTTAGAGAGGTTCCACTGTATTTCATACAGAACTAACGACTGTATTATATATTTTATGATTAAAAGTATGCAGAATTATTATACTGAATGTATTACATTATCACAGCCAAAATGGCTGTGATAATGTAATAAATTCATTATAATAAAAATTAATAAATTTATTCTTAAATTGAAAATTTCTCCCTCTATGTGTACTTCGCAAGATAAGTATTCTTAGCAATTTTGGTGAAATCGGCTACTGAGCGTGGTACAAATGTATTTGTGTCCTTCAAAAGTAGTTATACCATTTATGTGTATATACAATGTAATACATATCCTCGGAGAGTAAACTGGTATAGGTAAGTACGTGTTAAAGGTACATGCCCACTCAGTAGGCACAAACTGTTCTTTATAGGAATTAAATAAGTGTATAATTGTGTCACTATTCCACCAGTTCTAAAACTTACGAGTGCCCGCTATACAGATGTAATAATTTGGTAATGTTTAGTTTACTGGAAGTGATGCGCGGTGGTATCAGGCTATTTCATAGAATATAATAGAATAATCGTTTATTGCTTAAGCCATGCTGGCTCATGAGCACAATTATAAGGTTTGATCATGTCATGTCATGAAGGCACTTGGTCTACGCGCGGCCCCGGAATGAGCATTGCCTAAAGCCATATGCAAACAGCAGGCGCTATTTGTTTGCACATATGTGCAAACAACGGAAACCATGTAACAATAGTAATTAACAAACATACAATCAACATGACAATGCAAGCTTGATAACAGACAGTGGACATGAAAAGGAGTGTATGTGTACACTAAATAGCAGTTTCATATGCAAATGAGGCATGATATTTTCTAATTATTTATACTAATTAAATGCGTGACCTGAAAAAATAATAATTTTCACGGAAGAATAAATAGTAATGTCAATCAACACGTGGGGTAATGGTGAATAAATATTTATTTTGCCAGAAAATGTCTGAGATGATGGCTCTGATATACAGAGCATTTTGTGTCTACTCAGTGGGGATGTACCTTTAACCGTAGACGTTCGATGTTTTATTTTAAATGTGCGTTATAGTTGTTTATCGTTAACGGATTCATAATGCTAGCAAATGGAGAACACGATACCCAAAGGAGACACATGAACCCATGTAAAAAAAGACACTGATTGAGAAGCAATACACCAAGATAACACATGATACGTGCACAGCGGTTGTCGAGGAGTCTTCAACGCTGCACAACCAGCGGCCCTAATTCACACAACAAATAATGTGTGTACAAAAAGGTATGATAAAGCATACATGTTTAACAAACCGTATTTACTTTCTTCTGGTTTCAGCCTGATTCGGCAGAGGTGAACTGTACACGGATGCCCTGTCCTAAGCTGCCCTGTCTAAGATCACAAAGGGTCAGGGTCAATCGGGAGGACTGTTGTCAAATATGCGTGGGTAAGTTTGCGTCGGCATATGAGGCAAGTATGGAAGCCCTGGAGGGACTTCTGACTTCAATACTTCTATCTTCACTACTTCTAACTTCCTTGTTTGTAACTTCCTACTTCTAACTTCCAACTTCATTACTTCTTACTTCTAACTTCATTAATTCTTACGTCTGACTTCCTTACTTCTTACTTCTAACTGCCAACAGTAACTTCTACTTTTAACTCCATTACTTCTAACTGCATCACTTCTTACTTCTATCTTCCTTGCTTCTAACTTCCTTACTTCTAACTTCATTACTTCTTACTTCTTACTTCTTACTTCTTACTTCTAACTTCCTTACTTCTAACTTCATTACTTCTATAAAGTAATGAAGTTAGAAGCAAGGAAGTTAGACGTAAGGAAGTTAGACGTAAGACGTGATGAAGGTGGAAATTCGAAGTAAAAAGTAAAGAGTTAGAAGCAAGAAGCAATGAAGTTAGAAGTAGGAAATAATGAAGTTGGAAGTTAGAAATAATGAAGTTGGAAGTTAGAAGTAAGGAAGTAGGAAGTAATGAAGCTAGAAGTATTGAAGTCAGAAGTCCCTCCAGGGCTTCCATAGACCAGCCATGAAGATGCGCGATATCTCACAAAACATGTTTACAAAATGTACGATATGTTCCTTATTTGATGTCGGGAGATGATACGGGAGTACATTGTATGTATATGGTAAATCAAATAACTTTAGTTTGTCGTCGTTTCAGAGGCGGCTACAGCACCTGCACAAACAACAATATCTCCGATTTTCTTACAGGACGGCGACATAGATCATAAAGGTATATAGAGAATAATAGGTTAGTGCCGTGAATGGGAAAACATATCTGGCAAGGCTCAGGAAACGGGATGGGCGAGGCTCTGCCGAGCACATCCCGTTTCCGTGCCGCGCCAGATATGTTTTCCCATTCACGGCACTAACCTACTATTCTATTTATCCCGTCAACACCTACAAATGGCTGTAAAATGTAAAAATAGTATTGACTGGATATCAAAAATGTTTCACGGCACCGTGTTTCACGGCACATACGCACTGTGTTGACGGGATAAATTGTGACTTTGACTGGACAGAATTAAGTATAAATAGTTATAGTTCAAATATTGAATTTTTGATAAATTAATTTCATAGATGAATTATAACTTTGTAACTTACTTATTGGTTGCCCCGCCTTCTTCGCGTGCACATGCCTGTCTCAATGCAAGTCCCGCCCATACGCTTTTTCGACGCGATACGATTACGTTATTGGCCGTTTGACTACCACGTGCACATGTACACATCTGAACAGGATGTGCCACACGTGCATTTCTGACAACAAGCCGTGACGTCGGGATCTAAATATACCTCTCTATGTATTGGAACATTTAATGAATACATTTAGTAGATATTGGAGAAACAGTCGCAATATGGGAAATGCTATGCTTTCATTGGTCGAGAAACTAGGGCAATCAATAACTGATTTTATTGCAAAAACACATTATAATCACAGTGTATTAAAATTATAAAATCCTATCATAGTAAATATGTAAATGAGACCACAGGTGGAAGACTCGGACATAATTATGGACATAAACAATTCCCATTACAAAATCCCACTACCCCACCCAGTTGGTCGCGTATTGTACTGTGCTATATATAGCACAGTACAATACGAGACCAAGTGGGTAGGGATAGCACAGCACAATAGGAGACCAACTGGGTGGGGTAATAGGATTATTTTAATGGGCATTTTTTTGTCACATGTCTTACACCTGTGAATGGACCGCTGCAAAAAAAATGCATTCCTTGATCAATAAAGATGTAAACCATCATGGTACAGTGCATGTCTATGAATATGCTATTAAGAAAATGTGACATTTGCGTCCAGATAATTATTCCAGCACAAGAATATTTACACAATTCCCTAACATTTGATTGGCTCGTAGCAAGTCTCTGTCCAAAATGTATATCCCTGTAAACTCCCACGCCGAACTACTTTCCGTAACCGTGAGGCGCAGTTAAAATAATTCTTAAGAAAACGGAAAATAAACATGTTTTCTTGATGAATTTATTTCAAATGCTGGAATTATAAGGAATGAATGGCCTTTTTGTGGAATTTATCGGGGATATAAACTTGGAAAACTCGCGGGAATACTGGACGAGGCCTTCCGAATATGCTATAGTACTTTTGATATCCATATTCATTAGTCAATATATGAATGAATGGCCTTTTTGTGGAATGTATCGGGGTATAAACTTGGAAAAGTCGCGGGAATACTGGACGAGGTACGAAGGCCGGAAGGCCTCGTCCAGTATTCCCGCGACTTTTCCAAGTTCATACCCCGATAAATTCCACAAAAAGGCCATTCATTCCTATAATATAATTAATACACAAGGACATATTATATAATAACTTAATACACGTTCACATATTTTCAGAGCAAATGCGGAATTCCGCATTTGCTATGAACATTTCGTCAACTTTCGACGTCATTTAGAGAAAATAACACATCTTCTGTAACAGAAAATCGCCCATCTTCTTAGGTACAAAATCACAAGGCTTGTCTCAATAGCGCTCATCTACCTAGCAATGAATCTTCTATAAATATAACACGTACATCTGGCAGAGTAGGATGGAGTAGGAATTACCGCCTTCTCTCAAAAAATCTCTACCTCCGTTCTTTCTCCCATTCTTGGGAGACGGCATGCAAGGTCCTAGAGCCAGTGCCGCCGTTAAATATAAGTTAAAGAAAAAAAAAGGCAGAGTAGGACAAACATTCAGTATTACACACTTTGGGCTGCATTAAATGCAGTTTGCATTGTTCTGGACTTACACTGACCATTATGAAAGTTTACTGATGCATGTATTTGTCCTACTATTGGAAACACACAAATTGGTGACGTATGTGCAGACGAGCGCTATTACATGACTGGTATAATACGCCGCCGAAACGTGTCGTGGCTTTGCTCATCTCTGAACATTCTATTACATGTATAGATGGACAACAATCGGTGAGGTGTCACCAAATGTGTAATGTTGGACGATTTCGAAAAAGATGGGTGCGGATAGATAATAAAACAGTTATTTATTGAGTTATTACCCATAAAAACATATGTAATTAAAAAAACAAATCAAAACACAGATTTAATGAATATTATATTAAAACGAACATTTCTGTCAGACGGGAGGCACGAACTCGCAACCTTCCGGTTAACGCCGTGCGTGTCATTGTATGGTATCTTCCCCGAAACTTGGACTCGCCCGTCCCGTGGCATTATTTGAACATTCAGGCTTTGTTGTCCGTCTATACATGTACATGTAAAATGTATATTTATATATTTCCATTTCCTGTTATATATATATACCGCATGGGCGGATTCAGGGGGGGGGGGGGGTGGGGGGGGGGGGGCGGTGCTGCGCCCCCCCCCCTAAAATTCGCCGAGTAAAGATTTTTTACAAGCTACAAGGCACGTTTCATGCCAAGTGCCATGTATTCCATGCATTTTTCGGTCGTTTTTTATTGTTTCAAAATGTAAACGTTTTCAATCAAAAATCATGTCTAAACATACTGTGAAAGTGTGAATATGTTTGCTCCAAAATGTGCCAGAACGCAGGAAATGCGATGTAGATTTCCAAAAAAATCAGGAGGGGGGGGGGGGGGAATGCCCCGAACCCCCCTAGCGCTATCCCGAGCTCCGCTCGGTCGGACTATTTTGCAATACTTGACTATATTATCGATAATATAGTCAAGTATTGCAAAATAGTTACGCCCACCCCCCCCCCCAACCCGAAATCCTGGATCCGCGCCTGTACCGGTATAATTATACGTGCTAGTGACGCAAACGTGTATGGCTTAATTTACACTTTGCGATATTTCGCGCTCTATTTTCAGATTGCAAGGTTGGCCAAGACACCTACACGAGCGGAGCCACGTGGCATCCCCACGTGGCTCCATTCGGAGAAATGAAATGTTACACGTGCCGATGTAGGGTACGTAATGTGACTGGAGAAATTGGCGTATGGGATTTATGACCGAACAGTCTGTTGTATCCGTGAGAGCTGAGACCCTTATAGTGTAAAATATAGTCACAATAACAGCCCAATTTGTCCTGGCGTTTTGCTACACAATCTGACGAGTGAGAAGTTTAACACTTTAAAACATTCATAGACCAATAATACACATGTAGGTATACATAGTTTGGTTATCCTTTTATTCCCATTTGTGTAGCAAAACACAGTAAATAATTTCAACCTTTAGTATGTTATATACTGATTCGTTATACCATTTTACAACATTTAATGTACTTGATATTTGGTTGGCAGAATACTACATTGTAAACACGTTCGATAATTATTTGACCTTTGTTCTATTGTGACCTTGGCAAGGACACAAACACTCAAAGAAGGTAAACCATAATAAACGATAATCACTTACTGTTAGAATGGATTTTAGTATTTAACAACATCGACAAGTCTCATTTATATATATATATATTTGTTTATTAAAGTCTCATCAATGTACACACATAAGATAATACAATATAGACACAGTAAAATAGTACATCGCCATTCTATAAGAATTACAAGAGACTACACTCACTATAAAACATGTGTTTTGCCACATAAAACATGAATATGAATACATGGGTAATATGTACATACAGTTATCTAACGTGTTCGTGCCACGAGCATCTGGACGCACATGCACAAACTACATGCAACCTACTGCGTGTATCATGACTATGACGTACCCGTACACTAAAACACATGATAAACATAGACACAATCATTCATGAATATAGTACAATATCTACACTATAAGACATGGTTAAATGAATAAGAACTAACGTACGGTATATTGATCATCTATAAAGAAAACCACACCTTCTTTTTAAAATATTGAAACAAGTTTTGGCACATTCTTTCATAATATCACTATTAGCAAATAAGATTACAAACTTATCGATATCACACAAGTTCAAGAAATCCGGAACAATGTTGCAAGCTTTATCGAACAATACAGTTCTAAGATCACTGTACAAATCACATTCTAAAAGCACATGCTTTTCCGTTTCCACAGTATTAGCATTGCAAAATATACACAGCCTTTCATCCAGGGCAATATTTTCGTATCGTCCGGTTTCCAGTCTAATGGGAGCAACCCCACAGCGAAACTTGGCAAAAGCTGATCTGTGCTTAAATGGAATCAAGAGCTTGCAATAAGCTTCTGTTTCGAAGTTATTTTTGAACTTACAATAAGACCTGAGTTTATTACCCCCTTGACCCCGTATGCTGCTATTACTGTTAATACGGTCATGCCATTCAACAACGTATTTGTGCATCATTGTCGTAACTAGATCTCCTAAAAGTGCCGTTTTAGCAATAAATGTATCAACATTTAAGTATTGATTAAGTTGCAAATTATTAAAATGTTTGATAACAGTATAACACCAATTTTGACACTGCCTGCTATTAACGCTATGACACCAATTAAAAATTCTCTTATTAATTCTGTTTACACTCATATTTACACAACGACTCCAGAGGTTGGCAATACATTTCCACTGTCGGATGATAGCTGGTAACCATGCAATATCACCGGAGACAGCAGCACTGGGTGTATACTTTCCCACGCCCATATAAAAACGCATAGCTCTATACTGTACAGCATCGATACATGAGAATGATCTATATCCCCATACAGCTGCCCATAAGCTATAACAGGCCATACTATTGAATCATACAGTTTAGTGAAAACATCATACGGCATACCGCCAATGTACTTAGACTTTGCAATGATAAGACCGAGGGCTCTGCCTGCACTCTGTGCAACCATTTTGGCAGTAACATTATAGTCAAGATATTCATCTAGTACAAGTCCAAGATATGTATATTTATCAACAGTGTTTAAACTTGTATCACCACATAAAAAAGTATGTGCGCTTCTCGATGCGGATTTTGGTCTAAAATGTACAATGTTACTTTTATTACTATTAACACACATATAATTGGCTTTGCTCCAGTCATACAACAAATCCAGCAAACATTGTAAGTCACGTTCATTATCTGCAATTAAGACAATATCATCAGCATATAATAAAATGGCAACAAGTTCATCTCCTACACGGACACCTTTTCCCAGAGCAGCCATTTTCAGTGCAAGATCATTAATATAAAGATTGAATAATAAAGGTGATAGACTACATCCTTGTCTCAATCCAGTAGTGACATTGAAACTATCAGTTTTAAAACCATTCACACGCACACATGACGATACAGAACTGTACAATGATGTTACAGCTCCAAATAGTTTGCCACTGACACCTATTTCAGCTAGTCTATTCCACAACATATTTCTATTTACAGTGTCATATGCCTTTTTAAAATCTATGAATGCGCAGAATGTTGACAGCTTAAGCTTCTTACGCACATCAATAATGTTTGTTAATGAGGCCACGTGATCAATGGTGCTTCGACGTTTTCTGAAACCATTCTGCTCATCACATATTTTATCATTGGCCTCCGCCCATCGCGATAGTCTTTCATTTAAAATAAAGCAATACAACTTATACATGCAACAAGTTAACGATATGCCACGATAAGATAATGGGTCCCTAGGATCTGTGGTACTTGATTTGGGAATTGGGTTAATGATACTGTGACCCCAAACAGTGGGCATTTTACTTTGGCTAAAACAAACATTAAATAGTATATGTCTAGATATGCTTCTGTAAACAGAATATTTCACTTTTTACACTTTCAGCTTGACCTGACCTTTCCATTGACATTAAAATGTAAAATCAAATTTTACCAACTATGCTTTATTTATTTCCTGGCAGATTATAGTACTTTACAACATTCAAAAGTGGTATGTTAGTGTAGAGATAATTAATAAATACATGATACCATTTCTTGACCTTTGACCTCGACCTGACCTTTCAAATCGGGTACCCCCTCCAGCAAAAATTGTATTCTCCTAAGTTATAACTGTGCCAAATTTGGTAATTTCTGCCATCGTGTCACCATCATTTCCTTGAGCCACTACACTACATTGTACGAAGCCCCGCAGGGGACGTAGAATTCTTTTCTTTTATTAATTCGTTCCCACGAAATAACAAGTCGTTCCCTTAATTTAACAATTCGTTCCGACGAATTAACCATTCGTTCCCACGGGAACGAATTGTTAATTCGTAGGAACGAATTGTAATATCGTGGGAACGAATATGTTAATTCGAGGGAACGAATTGTTAAATTGAGGGAACGAATTGTCATTTCGTGGGAACGAATTGTAATTTCGAGGGAACGAATTGTTACATCGTGGAAACGAATTGTTAATTCGAGGGAACGAATTGTTAAATTGAGGGAACGAATTGTTATTTCGTGGGAACGAATTGATAAAAAAAATGCACTCTGAAGAATTTAGTAAAAGTATGTAGAGTGGGGTCAGCGTGTAAGTGCACACACGAACGAACACGACAGGTTGGTTCCAACCTGTCGTGTTCGTTCGTGTGTGCACTTACACGCTGACCCCACTGTAATGAAATTACGCTGATGTTCGAAAGTAGAAAATCACATGGCGGGTCTCGTGTGTGTATGTTGTTTTCCACTTTATATATTGGATAATATCCCGAAGTCATGAAGTCATGACTGTGTCTGCACATTTCATCGAGAGACAACTATTATTGAACGAATAACGCGTCCATTTGATATATGCTACACGGTACGTAATTAACACAAACCTGTAATTACAAGCAGCTCATTTACCACATCGCTGATTTTCGCCGATATTGATATTATACCATATTTTCTGTAACAGACGCTGAAAAGAGACAGAAAGATCAGAGCTTTCGCCTCCGCATGAGGTCGGAAGTTTACGCAATTAACGGAAATGACTACATTTCGTTGAATCAATACTGGCGCAAAAAGACGATGCTTTAAGGGATAATTCCAGACTTCAGCCTCTGCTATTATGTATATGCAAGGATTTAATATATAACTCGATGGTGTATGCAATTACATGAGGGATATATAACTCGATGGTGTATGCAATTACATGAGGGATATATAACTCGATGGTGTATGCAATTACATGAGGGATATATAACTCGATGGTGTATGCAATTACATGAGGGATATACTTTATCTTACAGCGTGGTAAAGTGCGATGCAAGAAAAAGATTTGCAAGAAACTGAAATGCAAGCGGCGCCACAGACGGTCTGGCGAGTGTTGCCCCATCTGTTACCATGGTAATACACATGCGCGCTGTGGTCGGATGGTAAACACACGCGCACCCTTTTAAGGAATAGTAATGTTATTATGACAAACGGCGCATACAACATTCATTTATTAGTACAATCATTTCTTACATTTCAGTCAGTAGTTTACATAAATCTAAATGTGAATTACACTAATGGCCGCCAGCACTATTACGCCACTCGCTACGCTCACTCGTTTATTTAGCGTAAGGACTCGTGCATTATTTCACGATAATCATTTCACCTGGTTAAATAAACGGTATGTGATATACGCCATGAAGAGACGAAGATTAAACACTTAACGTTCGTTCCTTCGCTCCAACGCCGTATTGAGACAAGAAGGAAGACTCTTAAATTTCCGTTGTGTCTGCGTCAGTTGTCACGTAGAGACGAATATTCGGTTCTTTATGCTCGTCTCTACACGGCGTTGAAACGAAGAGACTACATGTAACTATCCCTGACGAGCCACCATAAACCACAGGTACCTTGTGGTATGAACGAGAAAAGCCTCTGTAAAGCATACACAATTGTATTCTGATATTAAATATCTAGAAGGTAGGACACTCGCCATCTTTTCAACAAACGGAAGTGAATTATTTACCTTGGGCCTGGCTCTCTAATTCAGGAATTGAAAAGCGCGCGAAGGCCGGGACCCTGCTGGTCCCGGCCTTCTCGTGCGTTACAATTACTGAATCAGCGAGTCGGGCCCAATGTACATTAGTACCACTTCCGTTGGTTTAAAAGATGGCGAGTGTCATACCTTCTGGATATTTAATATAGAGTAAAGTTGGGTATAATTTAAAGAGTGTTTTGACGTTCATACCACAAAGTGCCATAAACGTTTCTGGATACGGTGCAGACAGTTAGCAATAATTCCAGCACAAAAATATTTACACAATTCCCTAACATTTGATTGGTCCGTAGCAAGTCTCTGTCCAAAATTTATATCCCAGTAAACTCCCACGCCGGACTACTTTCCGCAACCGTCAGGCGCAGTTAAAATAATTCTTAAGAAAACGGAAAATAAACACATTTTCTTGATGAATTTATTTAAAATGCTGGAATTATAAGGAATGAATGGCCTTTTTGTGGAATTTATCGGGGATATAAACTTGGAAAAGTCGCGGGAATACTGGACGAGGCCGGAAATAACCATAGTTGGCCTACTAGGGATCCGTAATCAGTATTTGCATCAACCATGTTACGAGTGCACGTACACGTATTTCCCATGTTACAGTGCACGTACACTTATTTCCCATGTTACGAGTACTTTAAAGGTACATGCCCACTCAGTAGGCACACAATGTTCTTTATATGAGAGACATCATCTTATACATGTTCTGGCAAAATAAACATTAATTCACCATTACCTCGCGTATTGATTGTCATTATTATACATTTTATATCCGACGTAAATTCTCACACTGATATCAGGGGTGATAACCGTGTTTCCTTAAAATGTTAACGGACATTACTAGTATATATTCCTTTACATTTTCGTTTTGATGTGTAATTATCATACTTTATAATCTGTCGAAAATATTGTTTGTTCAGGTGACGCATTTAATTAGCATAAATAATTAAAAAACATCATGTCTCATACTGACATTTGCATATGAAAATAGCCTGATACCACCGCGCGTCACTATCAGTAAAATAAATAATATTAAATGAGTATTGTCTCGCCCGCGAAGCGGAAAGCGAGACATAGGTTTTGCTTTTCCGGAGTCGTCGGCGTCGTCGGCGTCGTCGTCGTCGTCGTCGTCGTCGTCGTCGTCATTCAATGTTAAGTTTTCGTGTTACGGTCATTATTCAACACCTTATCAGCTACAGTCATCAAACTTTATACATGCCTTTACTATGATATGTTCATGAATATAGGACTATTAAAAAAAATTCCGGGCTCCAGGGTCAAGGTCAAACTCTATTTCTTTCTATGCTACAAACTGAACATTAATGCATGAAGACCCGTTTTCTCGTGCGCTCTGTACACCTTACCTGTAGAGAGAACAATAGCCTTCTCCAGTTGAACACTTCTGCATGTGCAAGCATGTGCAAATTTCCAGCTTGACCACTAAATGTCCAGCTAAATTATTACAGGTAATTTATACAGGTAAATTATTATACCTGGGTATTACATTTCCGTAAACTGTGTTGACAATATTGTGGCAATATGTGGACCTGTGCAGATATGATATGTAGATAAATATAGGACTATTATAAAAATTCTGGGCTCCAATAGCGAGCATTATTTTTTTGTTAATTTTTAAACTTTATTTTTTTTAAAACTTTTTTTCCATTTTTAGCCAGGTTTTTTTGGAAAAAAAATCATTTTAAACTTTTTTTTTAACTTTTTTTCCATTTTTAGCCAGGTTTTTTTTTGGGAAAAAAATCCATGCTATTGGATTGGCGAAAGCCAGGCGGGCGGGCGGCGTCCACAATCAATGTTAAGTTTTCCAGTCCATTTCTTTGTTACTGTAACACGTAGGACCAACAAACTTTCACAGCTTCATAACCAAGGGGTGCCCACCACATATCACTATCCAACATGTTACCTTTTTTAACTTGACCCATTTTTTCTGCGCAGTCAATGTTAACTTTTCGCGTTTACAATGTTAAGTTTTCGTGTTTAAGTCCATTTCTTTGGTACTGTACCACCTAGGACCACCAAACTTTCACAGCTTCATAACCAAGGGGTGCCCACCACATACAACTATCCAACATGTGACCATTTTTTTTACCTTCACCTATTATTTCAACGTAATTGGTTAAAGTTTTTCGTTATACTATATCTCTACAACTGCTTCGCCCATTACCTTGAAACGTTATATGGGTGTTTATCATCATCCATATTTTCATTCTACCCCCCAACCGTGCGGCCCCTGTACCCAATGTCAAG
The DNA here is from genome assembly GCA_029237695.1 of Conchocele bisecta. Taxonomy (NCBI): domain Eukaryota; kingdom Metazoa; phylum Mollusca; class Bivalvia; order Lucinida; family Thyasiridae; genus Conchocele; species Conchocele bisecta. The sequence continues at coordinate 24,593,274 of CM055279.1, read as the reverse complement.
GTCAAATTACTTTGATTTTTTTGTGTACTATATCTCTGCAACTGCTTCACCCATTACCTTGATACTTCACATTGGGTGTTTAAATTATCATCATTGTCGCGCCCGCTTGCGGAAAGCGTGATATAGTCGGCATTTTGGCATACGTCCGTCCGTCCGTCCGTCCGTGTGTCCGGTTAAAGTTTTTCCATCTACTGTATCTTTTTTTTAGTGTCCATGCCTCGCCCCAAGGCGTGACATGCAGGCCACGGCCATCTAGTCTACAAAAAGTGGCCTCCTTTCTTGTTTTTTTTCAAATTATTTTTCCATTTTTGTCTAGTAGTATAAGGTCGTAAGTGCTATATACCGACTATTATCATATACTAAAACAATTATTGACTAGTGAGCCATAGAATATAATCTGATATTCTATGGCTCACTAGTCAATAATTGTATAATATGTTCGGGCCAGTGAAAATTGCTTTCTGGCCCAGGCTCGAGGTCAAGGCGGCGGGACAAGGCGAGACATTTGATTCCGCGGAATTATTGTATATGTATAGCGGGCACTCATAATTTTAGAACTGGTGGAATAGTGACACAAGTATACACTTACATAATTCCTATAAAGAACAGTTTGTGCCTACTGAGTGGGCATGTACCTTTAACCATTGCACCGCTACGTAACTGTAACGGATGTGTATCCCCTCGCCGATAGGCAACCTGGGATATATATCGTTAGTCCATGTACGTACGTACATGCGTGCGATAGTAACACCTTTCATTTTGCAATAAGTCATGAACCGCTTCAGCGGTTTTGATAATATTTGGCCACAATGTGTGTCTATGGATAGCGCTTTGTTTTGCATACGCGCCACGTCCGACCGCACAAGGTCAAGATCACTAAAATGACTTCACCTTGTTTGTAACGCAACAATGGTAACGTTTATTTTCTTTATTATCTGCCAGAGAGAGAGAGAGAGAGAGAGAGAGAGAGAGAGAGAGAGAGAAGAGAGGCCTCACTTAACTTAGTGATAACGATGCCCTTGTTATATGTTAATTTTGCAACAAGCCAACCGTCACAAAATGATTTTCAGACTAGTCCATTTATAAAAAGGGGATGCTTTTTGTTCTCAAAAATTGGAAATTACTTGCAAAACGTGCAGATCCGGATGAGACACTGACAATACCACTATACATGTCTGTAGTGTTGAGACGGTTAATGATCACGGAGAACTACACCAAACTTCAATAACTGAGGTCGCAACTAGAGAAATTTGGCTTATGGGATTTGTGACCAGTGTAGCTCCTGATCAAATAACGCACTCCTGCAGTCTGATAACGAGATATATTGCTTGCTAGAAGCATGACGGGTGTTTCACTGATGGAATGGCGAACGGTGCATATCCTGATCAGACTGTGCGAATGCACAGGCTCATCTGGATCTACACTGGTTGCAAAATTCATAAGCCTCATGTATTCAGTCACAGCCACAGATGAAATGACATCCAGTACGTGTATTATAATAAATTAATTTGTGTTTGGTGGTTTCATTTAATTTCAGAGAAAAATCTTTTCACAAGAAAATCAAGACACAAAAAGAGCAAGAAGAAGAGTGACATATTTACATGAATGTAAGATAAACATGATGGACATATTGTACATATGTACAGCAATAATGCATATGTACATATACTTATCTTATGAATTTTTGGCGAATGTTCATGATGGCATCGAAAATGTATTTATTGCATAAAATGGTGTTTCACAATGTAATGACAGTGTGTTACATCATAATGTATTAGTGTTGTACGTATGTAAACGAGGCGAATACAGCGCTAGATGATCATTCAGCTTCTTCAATGTTTAATGCTTTGCTTATGCATTACATATACCCTAGCATTTGTGTTGATTTAATATGATATTTATTAAACTATTTGACCGATGTCTTATGAAACTCTGGTAAGCGCTCATGGTGCTTCTCGGAAATATTTAGAAGTACATGTAGTATTGAGTACAAGTGAATGTTAAAAGGTTTAACGTCCCACCAACAGCTAAGGTCATATAGAGACGGACGTATTGAGTAAGACTTTTTGTCTTTGACTATATGTGGCAGTGACTACAGAAATGGGGCTTATGGGTTTTGCACCCATTGTAGATCCAGATCAACCTGTGCATCCGCACAGTCTGATAAGGATCTGCACTGACCTCCATTACATCAATGACACACCCAACAATAAGCAATAGCAGGCAACATGAGTGTGTTATTGGATCAGGAGTTACACTGGTCACAAATCCATGCATAAGCCCCATCTCTCAAGTCACAGACACATACGAGACACGCCATGTGATTTTGTACCTTCTGACATCTGCGTAATTTCATTAAATACCTTTACAAAATTTACAATATTTTTCGTAAATAAAGTCAAAAGTTGACAACATTTTCAGAGTACATGTAATAATTCCGCATGTACACCGAAAATATTGTCAACTGTTGGTGAAATAAATCTTCATATAATACCAGTAATACATGTATTTACTGGCTTTAATAGTGAACAAGATAATAACCACTGAACCCTGTCGGACAGAGCATACGTTTGTACAGTGGAACCTCTCTAAACCGGACACCCTGGGACATCCCAGGGTGTCCGGTTTAGAGAGGCTCCACTGTGAAACATGCATATAACTACGTCAAGACACGCGTGGTTGCTTTGTGATCATGAACAGACATTATCATCGGAGATTAATGGAAATGAAATATATCAAAATTAAGCACAACTACATTACGTCTCTGTGTTTGGGTTAGAGTTTCGACAGTACATGTGTTATTGGATATGTTCTGTCACAGATATGTGCAGTGGCTACTCTAGTGTCACATGATAAGTAATACATAGATCACGGTTCGTCCGCCTGTACGAGGAGATAATCTGCGTAATTTCATTAAATACGTTTACAAACTTTACAATATTTTTCGTAAATAAAGTCACAAGTTGACAAAATTTCGACAGTACATGCATTATTGGATATGTTCTGTCACAGATATGTGCAGTGGCTACTCTAAGAGTTACATGATAAGTAATACCTAGATCACGGTTCGTCCGCCTGTACGAAGAGATAAATCGAGGAGTATCGATCGTACATGCGGACAACCGTGCTCTAAGTTATTTATCCCACCCAAATACCCACGTATTAGGAAAGTCTTACGTGTTATGGGTATTTGGGTGGGATAAATAACTTAGAGCACGGTTGTCCGTATGTACGATCGATACTCCTTGTTGTTACTCACGTATGCTCACGTGATACTAACAACAACAACAGGTACTGAAACTTCCAGAATCCATCTGATTCAAAGTACGTATTCTTTTATATTGTCCTTATTACGTAACGGATTTTGATGAAATATGGCGCATCAAACGCGTCTTGTTAAGCTGCATTTTGTGGTCTTTGTATTTTCGCCCAATCTTGTGTCGTTTTCGCGAAGAATCGATTTCCGTGTCTACGAGTCTGTGCCGAACTCCCTGGACCACCAAATGCAGCTCATGAAGACGCGTTTGCTGTGCCATATTTCAGCAAAATCCGTTGCATATTAAGGAAAATATCAAATAATACTTACTTTGGAGTGGGCGACGTTATTGTTGTTGTAACCACGTGATCATGCACCTTGTAATAATCTGGAGACAAACTCTGTGTACGGGTGATATGAGATATGTCTTAAATGTACATGTAGTTGTGTTCATGATGTGCAAGTCTTAGAGATATTACATGTAGACGTACATGTATAGTATTATATTTATTATTATTATTATATATTTCTTTCTGAGATGGCTGTGTGTGTGGATTGGAGTTTAACGGTATATCAACAGCTAAGGTCATGTAAGGCCGGGCGAGCGGGTTCGATCCCAATTTAAACCTGCTGCATTGGTGGGGGGGGGGGGGGGGGTCCCAAAATCCGAGCGGAATATTTACATCGAGAAAAAGTATATTCAGCCCTGAAATCAGAATAACCTGACCTGGTGCCATACCATATTAATGTCACTTGGCACATTCCCTTAAAATAGGATTACGAAAAATCGTTGTACTCACATAAGGGGTATAACCAGATTCAACTGTCACATACAAAATGCCAAAGACGTATGTGAGGGCCAAACCTGGGGCCCGTTTCACTAAACTTATTACGACTAAAATGTTCGTAAGTGCAAATTTAGGATCGTCTGGAAATTTAAATTGATGGATTTACATTTATTGAGCATAGGCTGAATATGCAGCCTATGCTCAATAAATGTAAATCCAGCAATTGTTTACAAGAAAACAGTGTCAATGTGAAATTTACAGACTATCATAAGTTTTCACTTACGAACATTTTAGTCGTAAGAAGTTTAGTGGAACGGCCCCCAGGTATCCAGTCGGAATTCCGGTATGGATGAAACCCGATCGTTAAATTACCCATCGCACGCTCCCACCTACCACCCACTCTGAGATGGCTGCATATCTGAAAAAATATGAGTCTTTACAACTCCGCCAAATTCCATGCTTGTATCACAAAGCGAACACTCATTTTGCTAAGAACCTGGAATATTTATGTTTCTAAATAAACCTTGTGAACTCTAAAAAGGGTGCGAGTTAACGTTTAGTTGAAAGTAATTCCTTGATAAAGGCTTGCGCCGAAACGTTGGAAGAGTTGATTCCTGGTTACTGCAGAATTGTTCAACATAGTTATGTTTGGTAACTACCTATTATCAATTTGTACAAAATGTAATTTATTATTTTTATAAAATAGTATATGCAAAATGTATATAATTGTACACATGTATATACTAGATGACAACCGTTGGTTTTGTTGTTGCTTGTTTTCCTTTGTTTAAAAGTCCCAAGCCCCTATACAACCGGCTGCGTTAATCTGGCTTAGATTATCAACGTTTCTGAACATATATTGGCAATGGCAAGTCGCAATCAAGCAGTTTTATTGTCTGAGCCTGAGCTGTAGTACAGCTCAGGCTCAGACAATCAAGCTGATTGATTTAAAGCATAGTATTTAAGTATTTTGAAATAAAGAAATTGACAAATCAGGCGCGGATTCAGGATTTCGGGTTAGGGGGGGCGTAACTATTTTGCAATACTTGACTATATTATCGAACGAGCTATGCTCGTTTGATAATATAGTCAATTATTGTAAAATAGTCGACCTTTAGCGCTAGGGGGAAATTTTTTGAAATCTACATCGCATTTCCTGCGTTCTGGCGCATTTTGGAGCAAACATATTGACACTGTCACAGTACGTTTAGACATGATTTTTGATTGAAAACGTTTAAATTTTGAAACAATAAGACAACGACTGAAAAATGCATGGAATACATGGCACTTGGCATTAAACGTGCCTTGTAACTTGTAAAAAATCTTTACTCGGCGAATTTTAGGGGTGGGGGCGCGCGCCGGGTCACCCCCCCCCCCCCCTGAATCAGCCCATGCAAATATTGGCAGCTCAGGCGGTAATGTACAAGGCACACCATGGGTAGAACCAGCTGCTGGTAGAGCGGGAAATCGATTGTAATTCATTCACAACCTCCAGGGGACGTATAATTATACCAGTATTGTGTTCTAACAGGGAGTAAACATATTTTTTTATCAAATTATTTTTTCCCACTTATTTATACTTTTATGTATATTTAATGTATGTATAGACCTTGGTACGTTACTTCAACCTGTGACCTTATACTGATAATCAATCAGACTGATTATCTGTATAACTTATATATAACACAAATAAATCATATTATGAAACTATTGTCTTTGAAGCAAACGATAAGGTTCCATAAAGTCAGTCCAGACAGTGTTGGTGAAATAGGAATATAGGAAGTGTAGTTAAAGAGGTATTTGTCAAGGGAAGCTACCCTGTCACAACTGTGAACGGGAGGTAGCCACACTTATCGGACTTGTCCATACAAGAGATAACGAGGACCCGTGGGGACCCTGATAATCCAATGATTCATGCATAATTGCTTCGTAAATGTGAAGGGATATATGCATAACATACATGTGAACATTGTCTTCTTACTATATCCCACACGGTGCATGTAGTTGTCATGTCGGCCATCTTAGTGTGTACCAGCCATCGGCCAGTTTTACCTCTTACTGCGTTTGACACATACCACTAATTATATGACAAACACATGAATAAAATTTGGTGCAACATGATGCGGATACATCCTACAATAGAGTGCTATGCGTTGTTTTCATCAAATTTATATACAAAGTCTGATATATGAAGGGTTTGTTGACTCTTTGTTAAAATGTTTGAGAATTCAGTAAAGACTGTGTAACAGTAAGAACAATACACAGTGCTGTAGATATATACCTGTATTACCATGACCTGTAATCAGTTATCTGAGTGTAGTTTTACTACTGTCTACTTGTCTGCTATGCGAGTAAATACGGCTTTTACCTGTGTCAAATGTACTTCTAATAATAGACAGTGCACCAGGTTGACATTTTACACATGGAAAAGTGGCCGTTGTATATTTTGTGAGTGATGGTAGAAACGCTTAGATATCTAGCGTTTTGTGTAGTCTGCTAAAATAAAATGTATAGGACGTTGTCGTTCTATATATCTGGGACATAGTTCACCAAATGTTATTATATTTGCTGCCATAGTGTTGGCTGTACGTGTCAAACGCTCCAAGTGGTAAAACTGTCCGATAGCATCTAAAAACTAATATGGCGGAGATGGCAACTCAATGCCCTTTATAATACTAAGAAGAACCGGGTCAGATATACTTTATATAGATATTCAGTCACATGTATGATTCTACTACATTTGAAACAAAAAGTCATATTCTATATAGTCACTCCTTAAAGGTCATGCCCACTCAATAGGCAAAAATGTTCTTTAAATATATCAATTAAATAAGTGTATAATTGTGTCACTATTCCACCAGGTCTAAAGATTACGAGTGGCTGCTATATAATCATTTAGTAATATTTATTTTACTGATAGTGACGCGCGTTGGTATCAACCTATTTTCATATGCAAATGAGGCATGCTATTTTTTAATTATTAATACTCATTAAATGCGTAATCTAAAATATTATTTTCGACAGATTATAAAGTATGATAATTGCATATTATCAAAGAAAATACAGAATATAAAAATGTCCATTAACATTTTAAGGAAACCCGGTTATCGCCCCTGATATCAGTGTGGAAAGTTACGACTGATATAAAATGTGTGATAATGTCAATCGAAACGTGGAGTAATGGTGACTGAATGTTTATTTTGCCAGAAAATTTCTCAGATGATGTCTCTGATATGAAAAACAGTTTGTGCCTACTGAGTGGGCATGGACCTTTACTTGAACAGAATCACGATCCACTACTCTTCTAGGTCACAATATTCTGATTAGTTTTACTACATGACGTATATATCTAACCGATTACTATGGAACGCCAAATGTACATAGACTCAAATAATTATTGCTAGCTCCAAGTAATTAATGCTAGAGTTAACATTAATTATTTTAGTTTATGCAGATTTGGCGTTCCGTAGATTACTCCATATTTCGTCATTCTCTGTTACTTTTATGTCAGCTCTGAATCTGTTCACGTATGCGAACGAAAAATTAAACAACAACAGCACAATTAAATGTTCTCTGACCAGTTGAATTCGGAATTATAAACCAGTAAAGGTAAGTAAGTGATGGCCACATTATTTATGATTATTACGCTGCTGGTGCTGCTTATAATGATGATGGTACTGCTTCCGCTGCTACTTATAATGATGCTGCTGCTGTTGTTGTTAGTGCTACTGCTGCTACTGTTAATGCTGTTGCTTCTGATGATGTTGATGAAGATGTGAAGATCGATGATGATGATGATGATGATGATGATGATGATGATGATGATGATATCATCATGATGATGATGATGATGAGGAGGAGGAGGAGGAGGAGGAGGAGGACGACGACGACGACGACGACGAAAACAATGCAAAGATGATGATAGTCAACGATACAAATTAACACGTGCAATAGACTGTACATAGAGAGAGAGCGGTAGAGGGGGAGGCCGGAGAGAGAGAGATAGAGGTAAAGACAACAGAGAGTGAGTGAGTGTGAGCGTTTGATAATAATAGTATGCATAGAATCCAATTTATTATGCCAGAACCTACGTATTTTTTTTATTAAACCTCGATATTTTAATTATTCTCTGTGTAGACGGCTTGAAAAAGTAACGGATGGTCAAATATGCTTCCATCACAACCAAAACAACAACAACAACAACAACAACAAATAAACTATTTTACGACCATTTTATTAGTTTACGATTTATTCGCTGATACTATGACGGGACAGAGGGTTCCAGCTGTTGATACATCGTTTAATGGGCGGCTAAATGAATGGACATCGAAAGAACTGCAGCTAGTTCGGCTACACGAAGAAATGTACACTGAAGTTTGTTTTCTTATCGACTGATGTATAATCGGCGGAACCAATATCCGGACAAATGTGCATTATTCATTTCAGTTGGTAGTAATAACATTGCATGCTGTTTATTCAACAATGTGATATGATTATCATGAAATAATGCACCATGCTACTGGGGTGCACACTACATTTGCCATTTGGTCTGTTTAAAGTGCGTAGAGTCCAAAGGAATCCTCGCAAACTGTAAACAGACCAAATGTATTGTACACCCCCAGTAAAAGCAACAGCCCATCGTTTTATTACTGTAAATAACAAAATATGGCGTTAAAATTAAGAATAATATATTTTTACGTCAATTTGTCGCAATTCCTGGAACAGCGACGTTGCCGGTCAACAACATGGCGCGACATCACGTGGGTCTAATGTATAATACACCTGTAATTGGATGTAAGCGCAATATATCTAATGGGTGTTTGCATTCTGAACTTTTAGAAGCAGAATATGCATTGATTATCAAAAAGTGGCAGTACAACATACACACAGCAATGTGAAAATACGCATTGATTTTCAAATTGAGTAGTGAAAATACTGTAATAAAGTTGAAAATTTACTTAGTTGAGCTGCAAAAAGCAAACAGTGTTTACTTTTTGCAGCTCAAATAAGAGATTATTTTATTTTTTATCATTTTGTTCAATATTTAATAAGGAAGAAAATCAATAATACATTTTTAAAAGTAAAATTACGCATTGAATTTCAAAATATGGGGGTACAATACTCTGTAGCTACAAATCTTATCTGGAGCTCTGTATATTATTGACCGCATTATTTACCATTTATTGAATCTTCTGTATTTCAGATTGTCTAGAAGGGAGGCTCTCCTCAGCTGCTCAGTCGCATATCGCCATGGCACTGACCGCAAAAACCAAAGAGAGGCAGGAAACTTGGAGCAGGCTTATTCTAGAAATGAACAACTTCTACAGGTAAAGCAGCGATTGTGATTAAGCCTTTCAGTGTCTGCTATTTTATTTTTGCTAGATTATAAATGGAACATTCTACTGTGAAGATTCTGATTAGAAAGGTATCCACTGTTTCAGGGATTCCGCTGGCGATCGCCACTTTCGCAATTGGCGATAAAAATAAGCAATTGGCGATAAAAAGGCGATAAAAAACTACATTTTTCGGAGAATTATTTTTTTGATTTTTGTTTTTTAATTGTAATTTTTTATCGCCAATTGTTTTATTTTTTTTGAAGTGGCGATTTTTTTATTTTCCCCCGCGGAATCCCTGGACAGTGACTGCCACATGAAGTATGTAGTGTTGATGGGGTTAATTACAATCTGCATACTTATGTCTTACATGGTCAAGTATAACAGTCTGACCACAATCATGATAAGTATTTTATAATTATAAACATGATTATGTTTGTGACTTGTAGTCAAATCTGTGTATAAATATTTTTTTAGTTCACATTTTCAGTAGCTGCTTACAACATTTTGCAAATCACCGACTTTGGCATAGATAACATAGCTGTTATGTAGGAATGCTCTGAAAAGTTACCTGACCATACAACATTTTCAGCAATTGTCGATGCTGTTAATCTTGCAGTCACATTGTGCGTTTATGCTTTAATATTTACCACGTAACGTCGCGCGGCATTGTGGATTCGTTAAAGCATTTTTGACGTCCTTAAAATACAAGATATTCTTCGTCGTTGTCATTCATGTCACTCTATTGACCGGCAACATCGCTGTTCTATGAATTGCAATAAAAAGATGTAAAACAATAAGATTCCTAATGTGAAAATACGCATTGATTTTCAAATTGAGTCGTGAAAATTTACTTAGTTCAGCAAACAGTGTTTGCTTTTTGCAGCTCACATAAGCGAATTTTTATTTTGTTCCCTATTTAATAAGGATAATCAATCAATACATTTGTAAAAGTAAAATATGCATTTAATTTGCAATCTGGGGGTATAATACCAGGCCCGTACGCAGGATTTTCTATTGCGTCAGGGGCGAGCCCCATGTAGTGGCGCGTGTACGCTAGGGGCGTACCACTACATGGGGCTCGCCCTTGATGCACCCCCTGCACCCCCTTGAAATTGTCTAAACCTAGATGGCCTGAAATGCACTCTCCTGCATTTTATGTCATTTAAATTCGGATTTCAACGGTGGCATTTTCATGCAAATTACCTGTATATTAATGCATTTCAAGATTTTTTGAGATTACTGTTTGAAAAATAGCGGACCTCGGCAAATTTAGGGGGGTCCGTACGCACCCGTCGCACCCCCCCTGCGTACGGGCCTGAATACTCTTCAGATACAAAACTTATGGGGGGCTCTGTATGTACATCTAATTGAATGTTACTTTTAAAAATGTTGCAGGATTTTAGACAAGCTCGGCAATCGATACATGAAGTCCTGACGACATCTCCTACCCCTAGATTTTCCACACTACAGGTACGTCATGTAATGTCGTTGCATGTTCCCACATAATGCCTGGATATACATGTACAAGGTGTATGATCGCGTGGTTACAACAACAACAACAAGTGCTGAGACTTCCAGAAGCTCTCCGATTCAAAGTACGTGTTCATTTATTTTGTCCTTATTATGTAGCGGATTTTGATGAAGTATGGCGCATCTTTTTAAGCTGCATTTGATGGTCTCGGTACTTTGGCCCAAACTTCTGTCGTTTTTGCGAAGAATCGATTTCCGTGGCTACTGACATAAAAACAACATAAGTATGTGCAGAACTACCAGGACAACCAAATGCAGCCCATGAAGACGCGTTAGCTGAACCATATTTCATCAAAATTTGTTGCCTATTAATGAAAATATCAAATAATACTTACTTTGGAGTGGGTGCGCTTTCAATCACTTTTGGCCATTGATGTTGTTGTTGTTTCAACCACATGATCATGCACCTTGATATATATTGGACTTTCCCTGCTATTTAATGATTTCTACCAATCTAGCAGAGCCTGATAAACATAATATCTAAATATTGCATTGTGTATATTTAAGCATAATAGACACATTTTTATACGCCGTTTGAAAAAACGGGACGTATTATGTATTCACCTTGTACAGGCGGGCGGAGCACAGCTTGTCCATGCAACTAGAGTTCTACTTAACAGATTGTAACCAAATTTGGTATACATGTTTATCACGGCAAGATGAAGAAGCCTATTGATTTTGAAAAAATCTGATAAGTTATCTCCCCTTGGCGGACATTTTTAATTTTCCGACTCCGTATCCTTGTCCACGCAATACATGTAAGTTCTACTTGACGTATCGTAACCAAATTTGGTTTACATGTTTATCACATCAAGATGAGTTATCTCCCCTTGTTGACTGGCCTTGCCTCGACGGGCGTATATTGTGACCTTCGGCACTCGTGTTAAGTCACCAAACCCGAGGACTTTCTGTTGTGTTTGTATCTGAAACCCTGGGACTTTACTAGGCTGTCTGACAAACTATGTATTTTGTTACAGAAGAACTACTGGGCAATGGTGAGGAGCCAGCTGCCAATGTGGGAAAATGACCTTGGCATCTGTAGGCCGAAGGTCAGAGGTCAAGTTGGTCACAGTACGAAGGTCGGCATAAATCAGAGCTCAAATGCCAAGCAGAGCAAGAAGTCGTCGAAGCAACGGCAGCAGAAACGACAAATGTAGCTCAACATATTTATATGTGACTCGAGAAATGGGGCTTATGACATTTGTGGCCAGTCTGGCTCCTATTCTGATGGCATACACCTGTGGCATGATTAGGTCACAGGTTGAAGTAACGGACTGAGGTCGTATTTATAAACCTCGGTCCGTTACTTCAACCTGTGGATAAGGTTTGTTAAAAGCATGACAGGCCAATCACTGACTGAACGGCGGTCAATGCAGATTCTGATTAGACTGCACAGAACACAGGCTCATCTGGATCGACACTGATCACAAATACCATAAGCCCTATTTCTGCAGTCACAACCACATGTAGAGTTGGGGGCCGTTTCACTAAACTTTGTACGACTAAAATGTTTGTAAGTGCACATTTAGGATCGTATGGAAATTCCAATTGATGGATTTACATTTGTTGAAGTGGGTGGCAGGTGGGAGCATGCGATGGGTAATTTAACGATCGGGGTTCATCCTTACCGGAATTCCGACTGGAGACCTGGTTTGGCACCAGGTCAGGTTATTCTAATTTCAGGGCTGAATATATTTTTTCTCGATGTAAATATTTGGGATTTTCCCCACAATGCAGCTGGTCAAAACGGGATCGAACCCGTTTGCCTGGCCTTACATGACCTTAGCTGTTGATAGGCCGTTAAACACCAATAAACAAACAAACATTTGTTGAATATAGGCTGCATACTCAATAAATGTAAATCCAATAATTGTTTGCAAGAAAACATTGTTAATGTGAAATTTATACAGACTATCATAATTTTGCACTTACAATTGAAACATTTTAGTCATACAAAGTTTAGCGAAACGGCCCCCAGATGACTAGACTAGACGTGCAACATATAATATGACATATCATTAAATATAAGAGCCTCTGATTAACACAGTTAATATTGCACACATAATTAATATCAATCAAGTAGCCTATTTCATCAAAATTGCAAAGCATACTTATGTAGCAAAGTATACTTTCAGGGAGTAATCATTTATTTGGCATGGCTCCCATTGTAGCATAAGGACAGAAAACTAACCTCTGCATATAGTTGATGATGAAAAGTATGCAGAATTATTATACTGAATTTATTACATTATCACAGCCAAAATGGCTGTGATAATGTAATAAATTCAGTATAATAAAAATTAATAAATTTATCCTTAAATTGAAAATTTCTTCCTCGAAGCATACTTTGCCAGATAAGTATTTGCAATGTTGGTGAAATAGGCTACTGGGCCATTGGCTGTAAAGCATTCTGAGCTTGTTCAAAATGTGTAAACAAAGTAATTCTGTTTGATTATTTTGAGGATGGCACCCACTGATGCTATGTTCAGATGCTGTGGGTTCTAATTGGACTGCGCGGTGCCATGGCCACATTGAGGGGAAGTCTTGCGCATCAGCGGATCGGTTCACTAAACTTTGTACGACTATAATGTTCGTAAGTGCAAACTTATGATAGTCTGTAATTTTTACGTTAAAGGTACATGCCCACTCAGTAGCACAAACTGTTCTTTATATGAATTAAATAAGTGTATAATTGTTCACTATTCCACCAGTTCTAAAAATTAGAAGTACCCGCTATACAGCTATAATCATTTATATAATATTTATTTTACTGATAGTGACATGCGGTGGTATCAGGCTATTTTCATATGCAAATGAGGCATGCTATTTTTTAATTATTTATACATGTACTAATTAAATTTGTCATCTGAAAAAATAAAATTTTCGACAGATTAGAAAATATGATCATTGCAAATCAAAAAAATAAATGCAGAGAATAAATGGTAATGCCCGTTAACATTGTAGGGAAACACAGTTGTTGCCCCTGACATCAGTGTGAAAATTTATGTCTGATATAAAATGTATTTATAATACCAAACAATACGTGGGGTAATGGAGAATGAATGTTTATTTTGCCAGAAAATGTCTCGGGTGATGTCTCTGATAGAAAGAAAAGTTTGTGCCTACTGAGTGGGCATGTTTCTTTAACAATATTTTCTTGTAAACAATTGTTGGATTTACATTTATTGAACATAGGCTGCAGTCTATGTTCGAGTAAATGTAAATCCATCAATTAATATTTTCAGACGATCCTCAATTTGCATTTACGAACATACAACGGCCCCTAGTGTTTCATCCTGGAGGAATAAAATTGAGGATCTGACATGAGGGATGATTTAACAATATTGTACTAACATGTTTTCTATACCGGCCTCATTTGCAATATTTATTACACTAGTGTATTATGATTTTTGTCCCTCCCGCTTGTGGACAGCGCGATATAGTCGGCACATTGACGTACGTACATACGCTGTCCGTCCATACGTGCGTACATGCATTCGGCTTAAAGTTTTTGGTTAAAGTTTTTCCATATACATGTACTATCAAAGCCTCGGCGGGCGCCACATGCGGGCGGCGCCCATCTAGTTATTACACCGTGTTATTGCACTGTGAAAGTCTTTTTATTCAATGAAAAGGCATATATAAACATGTTTCAAATACTCTGTGAGAGATTGATGCAATTTGTATGTACCCTGAAAGTTTGGGGTACATATGCAATGTAGTTGCCTCCCTGTTCATATGTCCATCTGTTAATGTTTTCTGCTACATACTATCTCTGTTATCATAATTCAAGCACAAAAATATTTACACAATTTCCTAACATTTGATTGGCCTGTAGCAAGTCTCTGTCCAAAATTTATATCCCAGTAAACTCCCATGCCGAACTACTTTCCGTAACCGTGAGGCGCATTTAAAATAATTCTTAAGAAAACGGAAAATAAACACATTTTCTTGATGAATTTATTTCAAATGCTGGAATTATAAGGAATAAATGGCCTTTTTTTGGAATTTATCGGGGATATAAACTTGGAAAAGTCGCGGGAATACTGGACGAGGCCTTCTGGCCTTCGTCCAGTATTCCCGCGACTTTTCCAAGTTTATACCCCGATAAATTCCACAAAAAGGCCATTCATTCCTATAATATTTTCAGCTACATACTGTCTCTGTTATCATAAGTCGGATTGGCTTGAATATATTTGTATTTGTCATCATCAATATTTTCATTCTATAGCCCATACATGCGGCCATTGTGCTCAATGTCAAATGACTTTTGTGTTAATTTTCTTTTGCTTTAACCCTTTGAACCCGAAAGCCCGCTATAGCGGTTTATGCAAACAGTGCAGATCCAGATGAGCCCGTTCGTAACGAGCCGTCTCATCAGGATCTGCACTTTTTGAAAGTAATTTTAATATTTTTTAAGAACAAAAAATACTCCCTTTTCATAAATGGACTAGTCTGAAAATCATTTTGTGATGATTGGATTGGCTGCAAAATTGACATATCAAAATCCATTCCAGTTACTTAGGGGTGAAAGGGTTAAACTTGCTTGGCCCTAAATTATACTCTTTTGTGTTGGTGGGCCGTGTGAAAAGGTTAAACTTGCTTGGCCCTAAATTATACTCTTTTGTGTTGGTGGGCCGTTAAACATCATTCCATTATTTTGATTTAAAGTTGTTCAGGGGTCAGCCAATAGTGTTACTCATGTCCTGCTGTCTGGCTATGGCACAGCTGTAGTGTGATTGAGAGCTCGTTGAGTGAGAGCTACAAGATATTACATGTACAGAGCTCCAGATAAGCTGCGTATTTGCGTAAATACCCAACTAAAATTGCCAAAAAGCCAATTGAAATCAGAAGTAGCGAGTATCAAAAAGCATTAACAATTTTGTGGTAACTTTATCATACTGCAGAAAACAATAAACAGATCACCAATATAGCATATTTTTCTTATTTTTCAATGAAAACACATCTTGGTATTTCATTAGAATGAAATGCCAAGACTGTTTTCATTTCGAAACAAACTATTCAATAATTGGTGTCTGTTGATGTGTAAACAGTAGTCTGATTTTATTTTTTTTATTTTACCCAATTAAAATTTTGAAATACACAATTGCTTCAGAAATTGTGGAGTAACAATACTCAATTACTAATTCCTTATATGGAGCACTGCATGTACGTGTTCATCGATTTTCAATGATCAGAGGAGTTGATTGTGTTCATGTTCATACGTTATACCTGGTACTGATTGACTGGGCTAACAAACTCCAAAGTGTATTCTGTGTTCATGGATGTTATCATTATCGGAGCACGAGTTTCTTTCTTGGATTTACACAAGGTGCATGATCACGTGGTTACAACAACAACAACGTCGCCCACTCCAAAGTAAGTATTATTTTATATTTTCCTTAATATGCAACGGATTTTGATGAAATATGATGCAGCAAACGCGTCTTCATGAGATGCATTTGGTGGTCCAGGGAATTGGCTCAGACTTATGTCGTTTTTGCAAAGAATCGATTTCCGTGTCGAAGTTTGTGCGAAAATACAGAGACCACCAAATTCAGATTAACAAGACGCGTTTGATGGGCCATATTTCATCAAAATCTGTTACGTAATAAGGACGATATATGTACTTTCAATCGGATGGATTCTGGAAGTTTCCGTACTTGTTGTTGTTGTTAGTACCACGTGATCATACACCTTGTTACAGATGTCAAGGGAATTAATGCGGTATTTCAAAATGGCAGTGGAATAAATTGTATATTACATGCTCCTCGAAAAATGTGAAATTTGATCTTAGACCAGCTTATACCGTTGTCAAAATTGACAGTTTTGACATTATCGTTTGAAGTGTTTCTTCTCCGGAAATGACATTAAAGGTATATGCCCACTCCGTAGTCAAAAAATGTTCTTTATAGGAATTAAATAAGTGTATAATTGTGTCACTATTCCACTAGTTCTAAAGATTACGAGTGGCCGCTATACAGATATAATCATTTCGTAATATTTATTTTACTGATAGTGACGCGCGTTGCTATCAGGCTATTTTCATATGCAAATGAGTCGTCGTATTTTTTAATTATTTGTACTAATTAAATGTGTCACCTGAAAAAAATAATATTTTGGACAGATTATAAAGTATGATAATTTCACATCAGAAACTAAATACAGAGTATAAATAGTAATGTCCATTGACATTTTAAGGAAACACTGTTATCGCCCCTGATATCAGTGTGGAAAGTGACGTCTGATATAAAATGTATAATATTGCTAATCAATACATGGTGTAACGGTGACTAATTCCAGCACAAAAATATTTACACAATTCCCTAACATTTGATTGGCTCATAGCAAGTCTCTTTCCAAAATTTATATCCCATTAAACTCCCACGCCGAACTACTTTCCGTAACCATGAGGCGCAGTTAAATTAATTCTTAAGAAAACGGAAAATAAATGCATTTTCTTGATGCATTTATTTAAAATGTTAGAATTATAAGGAATGAATGGCCTTTTTGTTGCCGAATTTATCGGGGATATAAACTTGGAAAAGTCGCGGGAATACTGGACGAGGCCGGAAGTTTATACCCCGATAAATTCCACAAAAACGCCATTCATTCCTATAATGAATATTTATTTTGCCAGAAAATGTACCAGATGATGTCTCTGATATAAAGAATATGTTGTGCTTTTAATACTGAGTGGGCATATACCTTTAAAACGTGACGTCGATTACGTCTCGCGAACGTCCAGGAGAACTTATATTTTCCTTCAAGGAAATAAATCGTACCAGAATCACAGTAAATCACTGGGTAGCATACACAATTATTGCCTGCTTGTGAGGTAAATACGTGGTTTTATTATAAAAGTGATATCGACCGAGGACGAAGGGTCGACAAAACCACGCATTGACCGAAAAAAGACATTAATTGTTTTATTATAAATTCTTAAAATTTCATGCACGCGATTGGCCAGATCCTCGCTGCACCAATGAAACATTCTACACATTGACCAGAAATAGAATATTTCCAAATAAAACATATTTTCGTTGTTTTGTGTAATTCGTGAAAACCGTACATGAAAGGTGTAATTCTACTACTAACCATTCCTTGGTTCTGCTGATGAATAATTCGTAGATTTTGTCTGAAGTTTTCAAAAATAACAATCGATAATTCCAGCACAAAAATATTTACACAATTTCCTAACATTCGATTGGCTTGTAGCAAGTCTCTGTCCAAAATGTATATCCCAGTAAACTCCCACGCCGAATTACTTTCTGTAACCGTGAGGCGCAGTTAAAATAATTCTTAAGAAAACGGAAAATAAACACATTTTCTTGATGAATTTATTTCAAATGCTGGAATTATAAGGAATGAATGGTATTTTTGTTGAATTTATCGGGGATATAAACTTGGAAAAGTCGCGGGAATACTGGACGAGGCCTTCCGGCCTTCGTCCAGTATTCCCGCGACTTTTCCAAGTTTATACCTCGATAAATTGCACAAAAAGACCATTCATTCCTATATTAATGGAACCATTTGAGTTAAAATGACTGGACATGCTCCAGGTCCAGCGTTTATGATCGGAAGCTCCGCCCCCAGTTAAATATAGCCAGTCAATATGCCTTTCTCAGGTCAATATCACTTTTATTTAAAAGCACGTGTCCAGCATCTGGCCAATCAGGTACATGGAAACTTCTCAATTTATAATAAATATTTTTAGTATTGAGGGAACTCAAACAGTTCCCGAGGGCAACAGCAAACGTTTGCACACGGCTGGACATGATCAAACGTTATTGTTACATTTCCAACAAAAAACTGATGTAATTTGAGCATTATATTCAGTATTTTCAGTACTTTTATAAAATCGTCCCATTCACGTAGATAATTTTCAGTATTCATATTCCGGGGCCGCGTCATGAAGTAGTGACGTCATGAAGGCACTTCCGCGTAGTGACGTCATGAAGACACTTCCATTACAATTACGCGCGGCCCCGGAATGAGCATTGCCTAAAGCCATGTGCAAACAGCACGCGCTATTTGTTTGCACATATGTGCAAACAACGGAAACCATGTAACAATAGCTGTTATTGGAATGTTACCATTTCACATGTTGTTGTTTTTATTTGTGTACATGTATAACTCACTTATGTATACTATATATGCAATGTATAACATATATGCACTGTATCACAACTTTTGAATGCCCCTCGTGTATCCGTATTACCTGTGTATTATCTCTAACTATACTCGTTATTATTTTATATGTATTATGCTTTTAAATAATAAGTTATCTAGAAAATGGATAGTTGGTCATACTTTGTTCTATTTGTCAAAGGGTCAATTGTCATTAGCTAAACGTCGAGGTCAATCGAGATGATGATTTAAGGCTGGGACATTCATTGTATATGGCTGTGACTGGAGAAATTGTGCGTATCTGCTTTGCGACCAGTGCAGATAGATCAGACTGTGCGCACGCACAGGCTGATCTATCTGCACTGGTCGCAAACAGACTAGGATCTGCACTGTTCGCCATTCCATCAATGAAACACCCGTCATGCTTATAACCAGCAATAGTGATCGTTATCAGGCTGCAGGAGTGTGCTATTTGATCTGGAGATACCGTGGCTGCAAATCCTATTAGCCCCATTCTTCCAATCACATACATATAATTATATGACATGACTGGAGAAATGGGGTTGTGTCATTTGTGAGCTGTGTCTCATCCCAGATCAGTCACAAGTATCCAGAGGGGTGGCAGGTGGGAGCACGCGATGGGTAATTTAACGATCGGGGTTCATCATTACCGGAATCCCGACGGGAGAGGTTTTAGATGCTGATTCATCCTGTATTTACGGAGTTATGGCCCTTGACTTAGCAACAATTGGGTATTTTCAACTTGTGTGAATGTATTTCAGTTAGAGTCGTGAAACTTTACAGGAATACTGGTCATCGTGAGAAGTTGCGCACCTGGGGTTTTAGATGCGGATTCATCCAGTATTCACGGAGTTATGGCCCTTGACTTAGTGAAAAGTGGAGATTTTCAGCTTGTGTCGCGCGTATCTCCAAAAGTATTTCAGTTAGAGTCGCGAAACTTTACAGGAATACTGGTCATCGTGTGAAGTTGAGCACCTGGGGTTTTAGCTGCGGATTCATCCTGTAGTTACGGAGTTATGGCCCTTGACTTAGCTAAAATTGGGGATTTTCAACTTGTGTCGAGCGTATCTCCAAATGTATTTCAGTTATAGTCGTGAAACGTTACAGGAATACTGGTCATCGTGAGAAGTTGCGCACCTGGGGTTTTAGATGCGGATTCATCCAGTATTCACGGAGTTATGGCCCTTGACTTAATGAAAAGTGGGGATTTTGAACTTGTGTCGCGCGTATCTCCAAATGTATTTCAGTTAGAGTCGTGAAACTTTACAGGAATATTGGTCATCGTGTGAAGTTGCGCACCTGTGGTTTTAGATGCGGATTCATCCAGTATTCACGGAGTTATGGCCCTTGACTTAGTGAAAAGTGGGGATTTTCAGCTTGTGTCGCGCGTATCTCCAAAAGTATTTCAGTTAGAGTCGCGAAACTTTACAGGAATACTGGTCATCGTGTGAAGTTGCGCACGTGTGGTTTTAGATGCGGATTCATCCTGTATGCACAGAGTTATGGCCATTGACTTAGTGCAAAGTGGGGATTTTCAACTTGTGTCGCGCGTATCGCCAAATGTATTTCAGTTAGAGTCGTGAAACTTTACAGGAATACTGGTCATCGTGTGAAGTTGTACACCTGGGGTTTTAGATGCGGATTCATCCTGTATTCACAAAGTTATGGTCCTTGACTTAGTGAAAAGTGGGGATATTCAACTTGTGTCGCGCTTATCTTCAAAAGTATGCAGAAAATACAAGGTAGCTACATATATGCTGTTGCTGCCTTAAATTCTACTTTTCCAAGTCCTGATAACATGCAGTGGTGGTATTGGGGGAGACATGTTTTTGTCTGAAAAACAATCCTCTAGTTTTCATTATATTTACTCACATGTGTTTGAACAGATGCTCGTATGTTGGTGTCATATTGGTATTTTGGTGGGTTTTGGATATATTCGGGTGGATTTCGTTGGTTTTGGGTAGTTTACATAGTTTTGTGCAATTACTAATGCTCAATCATTGTATACAACATAAATGGCCAATTATCTACACATTCACCATTCCGAACGTTCGGACGACTTTTTGCTGTCAATGTACAACGGAACAAATTACCTTACTTATACGTGTAACTCGCGGGACGTGACGTAACATGTATGTTGTTAACAATGCACACATAAACCACCAGATATACCGAAATAACCCATAAAACATCAGAATACGAACCGTTCTTCAAGAACCTGTGTAATTACTATACCAGCAAGCACACTATATATAGAGAATAGTAGGTTAGTGCCGTGAATGGGAAAAATATCTGGCAAGGCTGAGGAAAAGGGATGGGCGAGGCTCTGCCGAGCACATCCCGTTTCCGTGCCGCGCCAGATATTTTTTCCCATTCACGGCACTAACCTACTATTCTATTTATCCCGTCAACACCTACAAATGGCTGTAAAATGCAAAAATAGTATTGACTGGATATCAAAAATGTTTCACGGCACCGTGTTTCACGGCACATACGCACTGTGTTGACGGGATAAAAACTATAAGGGTTCCAGTTCGGGTCGGACAAAAGCTCGTAATTAATAACACTTAGACCGCTACTTACAATACGTGTCGTCTGCTGTTGCTTTTATATCTTGCCTTCCAATGGAAATGATTCTGAAGTGCTGTCAAAGCATGTTGTACATTATTCTAAAGTGCTGTCAAAGCATGTTTTTGATTATACAAATGGAAAATATGAAATAAACAGCAGACGGCAAAAAATAAGATAGCGGTCTAAGGGTTAATCATGTTTACATGTAGTTGTGAGCTTTGTGAAACTAATGCTATGGCAAAGACATCATGTTTGCATTTTATCCCGTCAACACTGCGTATGTGCCATGAAACACGGTGCCGTGAAACATTTTTGATATCCAGTCAATACTATTTTGCATTTACAGCCATTTGTAGGTGTTGACGGGATAAATAGAATAGTAGGTTAGTGCCGTGAATGGGAAAACATATCTGGCGCGGCACGGAAACGAGATGTGCTCGGCAAAGCCTCGCCCATCCCGTTTCCTGAGCCTTGCCAGATATTTTTTCCCATTCACGGCACTAACCTACTATTCTCTATTTAAGCACTAATTGAATTAATTTAAATAACTTAATTTAATATCCATCGATTGCACTTTAATACTCGGTTAGTTAGTTTTTGTCGAGCCCGCTTACGGAAAGCGAGACATAGTGCTCACAATGACGTCCGGGTGTCCGTCCGTCCGTGCGCCGTGCGTCCGTCCGTCCGTCCGAAATCTGCGTTAAAGTTTTTAAATACCTTATATCTCTGCAGTACTAAGTCACATTGACTTGAAACTTCATATGCGTATTAGTCATCATCCATATATTCATGATGTGTCCCACTCATGCGGCCCCTGTGTCCAAGGTCAAGGTCAAATGCCTCGGCTGGCTCGACATGCAGGCCGCGGCCATCTGGTTATAATTAAATATGTTACAGTTATAAAATTAATTTGTTTTTCATTAATCTTATCATTTGCTGTTCATAGCTGAGACAAAGAGCCTTTAAGTTGTTCAAGTCGGAATTATGTGGATGGTAGATGGGGGCATGCTATATGTAATTTAAAGATCGCGATTCATCCTTACCGGTATCCCGAACTGAGACCTGATTTGACCCTCAGATACGTTTTTGGCATGCTTATGTATTTGAGTAATTATACCCCTTATATGAGTAATATGATTATTCCGTTCTGATTTTGGGATCCCTCTCCCCCCACCCCAATACAGCAGGTTGAATAAGGGATAGAACCCGTTGTTCATGCCTTTAACATTATACAATTATTGTTTTTTGCGTCGGTGTACATGAGATTTACGGACCTGAGAAAAGTGATTTCACCGACGCCTTATTATTATTTCTGGCCAATATTTTTTTCAAAATATCCGGCCGAAAAAAGATTTGTTCACTTTTTTTTTTGGTTTCACACAATTTTCAATAATTATTTAAAAAAAATTTTTTTTAAAAAAAATTTTTTTTAAATTTTAATTTTTTTTTTTCAAAATATGTTAGATTTACGCATGCGCTCTAAGGAGGTGAACACTATGTTTGTTTACAGGTATCACTGTGCTAAATATAGTACACATCGGCCAGGCGGTATGCTTTAGTAGTCCGGTATAAAAAAATAGTGCAGACGTTTTGAGGCCACAGACCCAGTTTGCTTGTAAATCCTGATCCATTACAGCCCAATTTTACTTGAGAAACATGTTGGGGTGTTTTTAACACCAGTTTCCAGCATATTTCTAGCATTTAAAAGAAATTACTGAGCCTGCTTGTCACGTGATGTGAACACGACGTCACATGACACTTTGATGATAAACAATATGGCGGACAGGACAATGTTGAAATTTTCTTTCTTAGGAGTAAGTGAACATATTGTTTAATTAGTGAAAATCCGGTGCAGACAGGTTGCAGGTTATGAACAGGTAGGTTCCACAGCATCCATACGAATAGTGAAAGTGTGAGAGAATGGCCATATTTGGAGGAATCGGTTAAGTTGTATAGTAAAACTAATTGGTGGTTGCTAGCCTACATGAATAAACACATCTCGGACCGGTCTCGCGGTCCGAGAGGGCTTATTTGTGTAAACAAACCGTTCAGAGGTCTACATTAAATTTGTATATAATCACGTGGTTGTGTTTCGGCCAATGAGAATGACTGAAATACTTAGTCATATAATAATAGCCGTTGATAGGCTGTTAAACAACAGACAACTAGGAATTAGAGTACTAGTTGGATTACTTTAGCCTGCCAGACATATGCAAAGAAACAATAGGCATCATGCACATAAATCTGCCAATTCAGGGGACCGTTTCACTAAACTTACGTACGACTAAAATGTTCGTAAGTGCAAATTTAGGATCGTCTGGAAATTGCAATTGATGGATTCACATTTATTGAGCATAGGCTGCATATGCAGCCTATACTCAATACATGTAAATCCAATAATTCTTTACATTAAAACTTTGTTAATGAGAAATTTACAGACTATCATAATTTTGCACTTACGAACATTTTAGTCGTACGAAGTTTAGTGAAACGGTCCCGTGTTCGGCTTATTTTGCTCGTTTTATATTATACGTTGTACAATAAACTCTTATTCATTCAACTATCAGTGGTTCGTTGTCACAATAAACATACACCTCTAACCCACCAATCAGTCTTTGTAGTTATGATACATATGTGTCGCCCGCTCAGAAAATGGACCTGACAGCCAGGGATCCAGGGCGCTGTTTCACTAAACTTCGTACGACTAAGATGTTCGTAAAATGTTCGATAGTCTGTAAATTTCACATTAACAATATGTTAACAATTATTGGATTTATATTTATTGAGCATAGGCTGCATTAGTAGCAACAGCCTATGCTCAATAAATTTAAATCCATTAATTGAAATTTACAGACGATTCTATCTTTGCACTTGCGAACATTTTAGTCTAATGAAGTTTAGTGAAACGGGCCCCAGATAAGGAATTAGTAATCGAGTATTGTCACTCAATCATGTCTGAAGCAATTGAGTATTTCATAAATTTTAATTGGGTAAAATAAAATCACGCTACTGTTTGCACATCAACAGACAGCAGTTATTGAATACTTTGCTTCGAAATGAAAACATGTCTTGGCATTTCATTAGAATTGTCTCCTCCAAGATGTGTTTTCATGGAAAATAAGAACAAGGTTTTACAAGTATCTAAGCAAATACGCAGTTTATCTTGACCACTGGGGGCCGTTTCACTAAACTTCGTACGACTAAAATGTTCGTAAGTGCAAACTTTCACATTAACAATGTTTTCTTGTAAACAATTATTGGATTTACATTTATTGAGCATAGGCTGCATATGCAGCCTATGCTCAATACATGTAAATCCATCACGTGAAATTTCCAGATGATCCTAAATTTGCACTTACGAACATTTTAGTCGTAAGAAGTTTAGTGAAACGGGCCTCTGCTTACAGCATTTGCAACCAGTGTAGATCCTGATGATTTTGCGTATTCACAAAACTGGACGAACTCTGATCTTGTTGGTGTTAGTGAGACTGTGTTAGTGGCAGTATGGCGAACAGCGTGAGCTCTGAATTCAGACTGTGCAGATGCACATGCTGATCTGTTGCTACGATGGTTGAACATGTCATAAGGTCCCTTTTTCTGAAACAGAAGCCCATGTTCACGGTATGATCACGTGATACTAACAACAACAACAAGTTCAAACGCGTCTTGTTAAGCTGCATTTGGTGGTCTCTGTATGTTCGCTCAAACTTCCGTCGTTTTTGCGAAGACGAC
Organism: Conchocele bisecta; assembly: GCA_029237695.1. NCBI lineage: Eukaryota > Metazoa > Mollusca > Bivalvia > Lucinida > Thyasiridae > Conchocele > Conchocele bisecta. Next base: position 24,567,910 of record CM055279.1, on the reverse strand, counting down.
ATTGCAAAAACGACATATGTCTGCCAAACTCACTGGACCACCATATGCATATCATGAAGACGCGTTTGCTGCGCCATATTTGATCAAAATCCGTTGCATGTTAAGAAAATATCAAATAATACTTACTTTGGAGTGGGCGACGTTGTTGTTGTTGTAACCACGTGATCATGCTCATTGATGTTGGCTTATTGCACAGTGGAGGATATGCGGGTATGTGTACCTTAAAGGTACATGCCCACTCGGTAGGCACAAACTTTTCTTTATAGGAATTAAATAAGTGTATAATTGTGTCGCTATTCCAACAGTTCTAAAAATTACGAGTGCCCACTATACAGATATAATCATTTATTAATATTTATTTTACTGATTGTGACTCGCGGTGGTATCAGGCTATTTTCATATGCAAATGAAGCATGATACTGTTTAATTATTTATACACATGCACACATCTCTAAATATTTTTCTTCAATTTTTCTCATTTCTCATCAAATGTTTATGTTGTTACCACTCAGTTGAACCGTCTAAATTTGGGTGTGTGGTGGGTGGGGGCCTCGACCTTCGTCGGACCAATCTTCTGCTGCTTCCAACGCCCCTGACAGAGTGTACGTGTAATAGAATATATGGACTTAAACTCATACAGGTGTGTCGTCATACATGTTTATACAAATACATGTACATATACAATGTATTTGCTACCAAACCTTGTGGACCGTTTTTAAAATGGGTATAAAAGTGCAAAATTAGGATCGTCTGGAAATTTGAATTGATGAATTTACATTTATTGAATACAGGATGCAGCCTATGCTGAATAAATGTAAATCCAATGATTGTTTACCAGAAAACATTGTTAATGTTAAATTTACGGACTATCATAATTTTGCATTTTAGTCGTACGAAGTTTAACGAAACGGCCTCTTGGTGCGGAGCAGAGACGGGCAGACAGACGGACGGATGGGCGGTCGGATGATATATGCCTTAGCTACCAAAGGGGAACAGAGACGGACAGACATACAGACATACAGGTGAGCGGGCGGACGGAACATGCCTTAGCTACCAAACAGGGAACAGAGACGGACAGACAGTCGGACGGACGGTACTTGCTTTAGCTACCAAACAGGGAACAGAGACGGACAGACAGTCGGACGGACGGTACTTGCTTTAGCTACCAAACAGGGAACAGAGACGGACAAACAGTCGGACGGACGGTACTTGCTTTAGCTACCAAACAGGGAACAGAGACGGACAGACTGGCGGACAGATAGGCGGGAGGACGGTATGTATGCTTTAGCTACCAAACAGGGAACAGAGACGGACAGACTGGCGGACAGATAGGCGGGAGGACGGTATGTATGCTTTAGCTACCAAACAGGGAACGGAGACGGACAGACTGGCGGACAGATAGGCGGGAGGACGGTATGTATGCTTTAGCTACCAAACAGGGAACAGAGATGGACAGACAGTCGGACGGACGGTACTTGCTTTAGCTACCAAACAGGGAACAGAGACGGACAGACTGGCGGACAGATAGGCGGGAGGACGGTATGTATGCTTTAGCTACCAAACAGGGAACAGAGACGGACAGACAGTCGGACGGACGGTACTTGCTTTAGCTACCAAACAGGGAACAAAGACGGACAGACTGGCGGACAGATAGGCGGGAGGGCGGTATGTATTATTTAGCTACCAAACAGGGAACAGAGACGGACAGACAGTCGGACGGACGGTACTTGCTTTAGCTACCAAACAGGGAACAGAGACGGACAGACTGGCGGATAGATAGGCGGGAGGACGGTATGTATGCTTTAGCTACCAAACAGGGAACAGAGACGGACAGACAGTCGGACGGACGGTACTTGCTTTAGCTACCAAACAGGGAACAGAGACGGACAGACTGGCGGACAGATGGGCGGGAGGACGGTATGTATGCTTTAGCTACCAAACAGGGAACAGAGACGAAGAGACTGGCGGACAGATGGGCGGGAGGACGGTATGTATGCTTTAGCTACCAAAAAGGGAACAGAGACGGACAGACAGTCGGACGGACGGTATTTGCTTTGGCTACCAAACAGGGAACAGAGACGGACAGACTGGCGGACAGATGGGCGGGAGGACGGTATGTATGCTTTAGCTACCAAACAGGGAACAGAGACGAACAGACTGACGGACATATGAGGGAGCGGACGGTACATGCCTTAGCTACCAAACAGGGAACATAGACGGACAGACGGACGGATGGGTGGGCGGACGGTATATATGCCTTAACTACCAAACATGGAACAGAGACTGACGGACAAATGGACGGGCAGACGATATATATGCATTATCTACCAAACAGGGAACAGAGACGGACAGACAGACGGGCGGGCGGGCGGGCGGGCGAGTTGATGACTTGGCTACCAAACATGGACGGACAGACTGACGAATGGACGGGCGAGCGTACGGTATGTATACATTAGCTGCCGCACATGGAACATATGCTGACAGACTGACGGACGGTACATATCTTATCTACAATGTATATGTACCAAACAGCGAACAGAGACGGACTGTCAGACGGACATACCGGCGGGCGGAATGTACATGCCTTAGTTACCAAACAGGGAACAGAGACGGACAGACATATGGATGGATGAACAGACGAACGGTACTTGCCTTAGCTACCAATCAGGGAACATAGACGTACGGACAGATGGATAGACGAGCGAGCGGGCGGACGATATATGCATTAGCTACCGACCAGGGAATAGAGACGGACGGTATATATGCCTTAGCTACCAAACAGGGAACATGGACGGACAGACAGACGGACGAATGGGCGGGCGGACAGTTTCGCCTTGGCTACCAAACAGGGAACAGAGACGGACAGACTGAAAGGACGGACGGACTGGCTGGCGGGCGCGCTGGCGGACGGTATATACTTTGGCTACCAAACATGGAACATAGACGGACAGACAGACGGACGGATGGGCTTGCGGACGGTATATCCTTTGGCTACCAAACAGGGAACATAGACTGACAGACAGACGGACGGATGGGCTGGCGGGCGGTATATATGCATTTGCTACCACAAAGGGAACAGAGACGGACAGACGGACATACAGATGGGCGGGCGAACGTTATATGCCTCAACTACCAAACATGGAACAGATACTGACTCACGGACAGATGAACGGGCGGACGGTATATATGCCTTAGCTACCAAACTGGGAACAGAGACGGACAGACAGACGGACAGATGGACGGGTGGACGGTATATGCATTAGCTATCAAACAGGGAACATATACAGACAGACAGACATACTGACAGATGGACGGACGGACGGTATATAAGCCTTAGCTACCAAACTGAGAACACAGATGGACAGACATACGGACTAGCGGGCGGACGTTACATGAGAGGCCGTCAGACAGACAGACAGACGGACGGACGGATGCGGACGGACGGACAGACGTTCGTCTCGATCGGTATTGAATAGTACTGGCACACACTTTCTTGTTTTCACGGTGGGTACAATACATAGAGAATAGTAGGTTAGTGCCGTGAATGGGGAAAAATATCTGGCAAGGCTCAGGAAACGGGATGGGCGAGGCTCTGCCGAGCACATCCCGTTTCCGTGCCGCGCCAGATATTTTTTCCCATTCACGGCACTAACCTACTATTCTATTTATCCCGTCAACACCTACAAATGGCTGTAAAATGCAAAAATTGTATTGACTGGATATCAAAAATGTTTCACGGCACCGTGTTTCACGGCACATACGCACTGTGTTGACGGGATAAATGTACGTCTCGTGCACTTGGGCCCGTTTCACTAAACTTCGTACGACTAAAATGTTCGTAAGCGCAAATTTAGGATCGTCTGGAAATTTCAATTGATGAATTTACATTTATTGAGCATATGCTGCATATGCAGCCTATGCTCAATAAATGTAAATCCAATAATTGTTTAAAAGAAAATAGTGTTAATGTGATATTTACAGACTATCATAATTTTGCACTTGCGAACATTTTAGTCGTACGAAGTTTAGTGAAACGGCCCCCTGGTTTAAATGCCAGCTTCGGTGTACATTTTCATATACAACCTGTGGGACAATGTAAATAGAAGCGGGACTAAGCAACTGGGGCCCGTTTCACTAAACTTCGTACGACTAAAATGTTCGTAAGTGTAAAATTATGATAGTCTGTAAATTTCACATTAACAAAGTTTTCTTGTAAACAATTATTGGATTTACATTTATTGAGCATAGGCTGCATATGCATCCTAGGCCCAATACATGTAAATCCATCCATTGCAATTTACAGACGATCCTAAATTTACACTTACGAACATTTTAGTCGTACCTACTATTCTATTTATCCCGTCAACACCTACAAATGGCTGTAAAATGCAAAAATAGTATTGACTGGATATCAAAAATGTTTTACGGCACCGTGTTTCACGGCACATTCGCACTGTGTTGACGGATAATATTTAAACATATGAGACGAGTCATGTGGTTTTGTACGGAGCCCCGCAGGGGACATGTATATTTTTTTATTAATTCGTTCCCACGAAATAACAATTCGTTCCCTCAATTTAACAATTCCTTCCCTCGAATTAGCAATTCGTTCCCACGAAATAACAATTCGCTCCCTCGAATTAACAATTAACAATTTGTTCCCACGATATAACAATTCTGTTCCTACGAAATAACAATTGTTATATCGTGAGAACGAATTGTTAAAGTGAGGGAACGAATTGTTAATTCGTGTGGGAACGAATTGTTAAATTGAGGGAACGAATTGTTATTTCGTGGAAACTAACTATTATTGAAATATAAAGAAAATATATTTACAATGCATGCAGAATATGAAAGTTTTGGTTACTGATATGATTATCAGAAGCTGTTCGATAGTTACATGTTTTTAAATATGGCGTAATTACTTGACGTCACTTTTCGAGCGACGTCACCATTCACGTCAATGGGAACAGCATTTCCGAAAAGTTTGATATGTTTAATGGCATGCATCTTGTAAACTACTTTGAATATTGAATACACATATGAATCTAATTCTGTGCAAATATATTGGCTACTCAATGCATTTTATTTCATTAAAGTCTGTACAGTATATTTGAAATAACATGCTCTCAAGCACAGTTACAAATACATGTAAGTCTATGGGATTTCAATGGGTGGGAAATTACTTGTATCTTGGACCTTTGTTCTTAAACATCATCATTTTCTTTACCATTCCTGCTATCCGTCGTTTCTCTGTTATTGACTAGAAATTTTCCAATCGTCATAGAAATCGATGTCATATTCCGGTTCATTGTGCAATACTGTCTATTCATGTCCCAACAATATATATGCTGTCGGTTAGAAGACACTAATTTAGCTGTACTTTATAACATAAAGGGGGAAGATCAAAATTATTTGAAACAATATAGTGGAACCTTTCTAAACCGGACTCAAATAAAACACCTGCGATCTAATTCTTGATGATTTTCTTGGTCATTCGTCTCAGGTGATGATGTCTGTTCGTGATCACATAGCACACGACTATCGCTCAGAGTGATCAAATGCCTGATTTACAGTGAAACCTTTCTAAGCCGGACACCCTGGGGACCTCCCAGGGTGTCCGGTTTAGAGAGGTTTCACTGTATTATACAAATATAACATGATGGTCCAGTGTAAAGTGGTTTAATTGAAGATATATGACGATACTAGGACCGCTGGGTTGTTTCTATTTTCACCCATACAGATACAATACATATCGGATTTCCTATCTTTTTTTGCGTTCATAAAGATATACAAGATACGTATGTACCGATCAAAAAATCATGATATTCCCCTTTAAATGAATACATGTACAGTGAAACCTCGTTAAAGGTTTCATCCTGGGAGGTCCCCAGGGTGTCCGGTTTAGCGAGGTTTCACTGTAAATCAAGCATCTGATTATTCCGAGCCATAGTTGTATGCTACGCGATCACGAACAGGCAGTGTGGCCGGATATAAATGACCAAGAAACCCATCAAAATTATGATCACGTATGTTTCTTGTTGTCCTGTTTAGAGAGGTTCCAGTGTACATACATACCCATGCTATTATCCGCTAATTTCAGTTCTATATGATACGGACCTGGGGACCGTTTCACTAAACTTCGTACAACTAAAATGTTCGTAAGTACAAACTTATGATAGTCTGTAAAGTTCACATTAACAATGTTTTCTTGTAAACAATTATTGGATTTACGCTGCATATGCAGCCTATGCTCAATAAATGTAAATCCATCAATTGAAGTTTCCTAAATTTGCACTTAAGAACAGTTTAGTCGTACGAAGCTTAGTGAAACGGCCATAGGACCTAGTATTGGTTTATATTTACTATCGTTATGCCTATTGTACATGTTCTATTAGAGGAATGTGATCATCTGTTCATAGTCTCTTATAATTCTTCTTTGCACATTTATTATGCCTTAATAAACATTTTTATCCCGTCAACACAGTGCGTATGTGCCGTGAAACACGGTGCCGTGAAACATTTTTGATATCCAGTCAATACTATTTTTGCATTTTACAGCCATTTGTAGGTGTTGACGGGATAAATAGAATAGTAGGTTAGTGCCGTGAATGGGAAAACATATCTGGCGCGGCACGGAAACGGGATGTGCTCGGCAGAGCCTCGCCCATCCCGTTTCCTGAGCCTTGCCAGATATTTTTCCCATTCACGGCACTAACCTACTATTCTCTATAAAACTGTATTTTGCAGGAATCACGTGACCAGCATGACGTTTCACCGGAATATTCGAGGAATGGTCTTTGTTGCCCTCGTATGCACAGTCGGTACGTAGCATGGCGTGATACAAATGTGATTTACGAAATGGTTCATCTGGATATACTCATTATGGTTGCACATTTGAAATGTCTGCCATCCACACACCACGATAACGCGAGCCAGCTTTGACGTATGAGACACTGTAATATCTGAATCTTGTTTTCTAGGATTACCTCCCCTATCGCTATACTGTTTTTCGTCGACTTCTTATCCGACTGCCTACAGGTGTGAACGTGGTTTGGGTCCAAACTAGGGTTTAAGGTCATTGAAAGCCATGGCATTTGAATTCCAGTCCAATTATTGGTGTTGTTGAGCAAAGTTCAGTGCAATTTCATGATTTCGAGCCAAACGATTTGATGTGGTAAGGGCACCTGGCACCAAATCGGGATTTTGTAAATTCAGAACTGAAGTACTACATGAAACGGTGTCGAGCCTGGAATACATTTGTGTTGGGGAGAGAAGTACCTCCCCAACACAAGTGCTCGACACTGTTTCATCAACATCATCCATGCAAATATGGGTCCTTGAATTTCGAAAACAGGTCCTTGAAAGTCATGGAAAAGTCATGGGATTTGGTCTTCCCAAAAGAGTGGGAACTCTGTATACATGTAACTGATGGATTGACCGTTACATGTATTAAGGACTGACTATATATAATATGACCTTTTGTTTCAAATGTAATAGAATCATACATGTGACTGAATATCTGTATAAAATATATCTGACCCTGTTCTTCTTACAGTATATTATACAGAGCATTGAGTTGCCATCTCCGCCATTTTTGTTTGTACATCCTATCGGACAGTTTAACCACTTGGAGCGTTTGACACGTACAGCTAATAATATGACAGCAAATATAATAACATTTCATGAAGTACGTCCCAGATATATAGAGCGACAACGCCCTATAAGGGTTATTCAGTAGACTACACATCATAGACTATCATCACTGACAAAATATACAATGGACACTTTTTCCATGTGTAAACTGTTAAACTGATGCACTATATATTATTAGAAGTACATCTGACACAGGTAAAACCCGTATGTACTCGCATAGCAGGCAAGTAGACAGTAGTAACAATACACTCAGATAACTGTTTATAAGTCACTGGAAACGATACAGTATGTATGGTAATACATAATATCTACAGCATTGTGTATTGTTCTTACTGTTACACAGTCCTTACTGAATTCTCAAACATTTTAACAAATGGTCAATAAATCCTTCACATATCAGACTTTGTACATGTATATACATTTGATGAAAACAAGGCATAGCACGCTGCTGTATGATGTATCCCCATCATGCTGGCCCGTACGCAGGATTTTCTATTGGGGGTGCGTCAGGGGGGTGCTTCAGGGGAGAGCCCCATGTAGTGGCGCGAGTACGCTAGGGGGGTACCCACCTAGCGTACTCGCACCACTACATGGGGCTAGCCCCTGACGCACCCCCCTGAAATTTGTTAAACCTAGATGGCCTGAAATGCACTCTCCTGCATTTTTATGTCATTTAAATTCGGATTTCAACGGTGGTAAATTGTGACATTTTCATGCAAATTACCTGTATATTAATGCATTTCAAGATTTGTTGAGATTACTGTTTGAAAAATAGCGGACCTCGGCGAATTTAGGGTGGTGCGTACGCACCCGTCGCAACCCCCCCCCCCCCCCCCCATGCGTACGGGCCTGTCATGTTGCACCAGCTTTTATTCATCTGCTTGTCATATTATTAGTGGTATATGTCAAACGTAGTACATGTAAGAGGTAAAACTGGCTAATGGCGTGTGCACACTAAGATGGCAGACATGGTAACTCCATGCACTGTGTGGGATATAGTAAGAAGAATACGTTCACATGTATGTTATGCATATATCCCTTCACATTTACGAAGCAAATATACATGAATCATTGGATTATCATGGGGTCCCACGGGTCCTTAAATGTACATACCCACTCAGTAGGCACAAAGTGTTCTTTATAGGAATTAAATAAGTGTATAATTGTGTCACTGTTCCACCAGTTCTAAAAATTACGAGTGTCCGCTATACATATATAATCATTAAGTAACGTTTATTTTACTGATAGTGACGCGCGGGGGTATCAGGCTATTTTCATCTGCAAATGAGGCATGATATTTTTTAATTATTTATACTAATTAAATGCGTCACGTGAACAAATATTTTTTTCAGCAGATTATAAAGTATGATCATTGCACATCAAATAATAAATACAGAGAATAAATAGTAGTGTCCGTTAACAGTTTAAGGAAACACGGTTATCGCCCCTGATATCAGTGTGGAAATTTATGTCCGATATAACATGTATAATAATGCCAATCAATAGGTGGGGTAATGATGAATGAATGATTATTTTGCCTGAAAATGTTTCAGATGATGTCTCTGATATAAAGAACATTTCCTGTCTACTGAGTGGGCATGTACCTTTAAATTTAACGGCTCGTTTTGATGTCAAACGTGTGTGTGTCATTTCAGCGTTCTTTGTTGTCTCCGTCCATATAACACGGCGCCAACTGACGATTGAACTAGATACTCAACGACAGATGACCAATACATTACTGGATGTACTTGGTAAGTCTATTTTCTTTTTTTCTTTTTTTTATAATCTTTTTCATTTTCACACAAAATCATGTACAAACAAGACATATTACTAGTAACATGCATGTACATACTTACATTCCATTCCATATTTCTACATTACTAAGTAAAATACATTACACATGTTAATTATTACCTGTTTGTATATGTATATGTTTGAAAAACATTTATAAAGAAAACAAAAGAAAAATTAGAAAAAAAAAGTTATCCATTAAAAATAGAGAAAAAGTAAGTGAAAAAAAAAATACACCCGTAACAAAATAAAATAGTTGAATTATATAAGTACGATAAGTACGAGCAGCATGATCATATGTTTGCATTATTTTTGTGTTGGAATAATATTTTAATGGAAATAATGCTAGAAGAAAATAAGTTAGGCTAGCGTAAACCATTCCATTTTCTATTGTGTATTTCAGCTTTGTTTCTATTTACTGCTATTTGATGTTCAAGCTCTTTATTTTTTTTTAAATAGTAAGCATATTTCATCAACATTGCAAAGTATACTTATCTAGCAAAGTGTACTTTGAGGGAGAAATTTTCAATTTAAGGATACATGTTTTTTCTTTTATTATACTGAATTTATCACATTATCAGCCATTTTGGCTGTGATAATGTAATAAATTCAGTTTAATAATTATGCATACTTTTAATCATCAAATATATGCAGTCGTTAGTTCTATGACATAATTCATTTCAGGAAAAATAAATGATTACTCCCTCAAAGTATATGTTGCTAGATAAGTATACTTTGCAATGTTGGTGAAATAGGCTACTGGTAAGTGCCTAAACCGGTTTGTTCTACCCTTTGTGACAGCCGGACCATTCGGGTTTAACTTAGTAAGCGGCTTATCCCTTAGACGGAATAATAGATTGCGGAGAAATATTCCACGGCAGTATCTGCTAGTATAATTATATTAACTTCATCATCAGGAGATTTATTTTAAGCTACCTGTGGAGGGAACACAGTCATGATATTAAATGTATTTATCACATCTTTTTTTTGACACATTTCCGGGTGTTGTTTCTGTATTAACACAGCTCGTGTGCATGGTATGTGCATGAGGATGTGATAAATAAGTTAGATCACGTTTGTCCGCAAGTACGAGTGATAATCAGCTCGCTAAAGCTCGCGGATTATCTGCTCGTACATGCGGACGAACCGTGATCTAACTTTTACTTACCAGTAGCCCATTTCACCAACATTGAAAAGTATACTTTTCTAGCAAAGTATACTTTGAGGGAGTAATCATTTATTTTTCCTGAAATGCATTATTTCATATAAAACTAAAAACTGCATATATTTGATGATTAAAAGCATGCATAATTATTATACTGAAGTTATTACATTATCACAGCCAAAATTTAAAATTTCTCCCTCATCGGCAATGTTGGCGAAATAGGCTACAGGTAAATACCTGTGCATTGTCCTAATACATATTGAATGATAACTAGAATGAATACTGTCTGTTGCACGAAACCTACCTAAATCTACATAAAAAACAATATTTTCTTTGAAAATAATAAATGTTAGCAAATTTAAGAATGAACCTTCTTTTCGTTAAATTTTGTTAAAACAAAAATTTTATTACGGAAAATTATTTCTCCATGGGAATTTAACTTAACATGGGGCAAAAAGGTGGAGAAGGTGGAGTAAAACAATGGACATTGACTCTGAAACTTGGATAGATAACTTGGAAATGATCTAACTGAGAAAAGAAAAGTTATATTTTGAAAATCTGTCCACTATTTCGGAAGTTAGAAACCAATTCCCCAGATGAAGATGTCTATGGGAATTTAACATGGGGATTTTTTCTCGCAACACTGAATCAATATTGGACCAATATTCACGAACTAAACAGAAGGCTAATTCTTAAATTTGACTAAAATTTAATTTTGTAAAAAAAATATTGTTTTTGCATTGTGGATATAGTCGTACACATTTGGGCAGGTATTGTGAAACAGACAGTATAGTAGATACGCGCGTCCGTTTCACACTAAATTCAACTACGTTCACTAAAGTTTCATTGCCAGACGGTAAGCTAACTTTTTACTTTGCTAAATTTTAAAGAGCAATGCTCTTACCACAGGTGACGGATAAAAATCGCACGTCAGTATTGTCTGTACGTACTGTGGGGTCAGCGTGTAAGTGCACACACGAACGAACACGACAGGTTTGAACTTACACGCTACTCCACTGTACTGTTTAACGCCCACATGCGGGGCGGATCTCCTTTCGCCATTCACACATTTAACCCTTTCAACCCTAAGTAACTGGAATGGACTGTGATATGCTAATGTTCCGACCAATCCAATGGTCACAAAACGATTTTCAGATTCGTCCATTTATGAAAAGGGGGTGTTTTTGTTCTAACAAATATGAAAATTACTTGCAAAAAGTGCAGATCCTGATGAGACGGCTCGTTACGAGCCGGCTCATCTGGATCTGCACTCTTTGCATAAACCGCTATAGCGGGCTTTCGGGTTCAAAGGGTTAATTGTTTATTATACACGTTTCCAGGCAACGGAACGCGGCCACGTCCCGCCCACATCCTGTTTAACGCCTACATGCGCGGTGGGTCGACTTTCGCTTCCAGTATTGTCCACAATCGGTCCGATGTTTTCTTCTATTATGAACCCCTGCGGGAACTCACCAGAATGGGATATATACAGGGGGACAATCAGCTATGCAACACACAGACAGACACTTGTTGAAAGATGAGCAACAACGTGACACGGCCATAGTTGAGCCAGAATTCCAGAAGGTTAAGCGATTATTGATAGCGTATGTACTTTTTCATGATTTCATGAGTTAAAGGCACCATGCAGGGGCCCGTTTCACTAAACTTCGTACGACTAAAATGTTCGTAAGTGCGAATTTAGGATCGTCAGGAAATTTCAATTGATGGATTTACATTTATTGAGCATAGGCTGCATATGCAGCCTATGCTCAATAAATGTGAATCCAATACTTGTTTACAAGAAAACATTGTTATTGTGAATTTTACAGACTATCATAATTTTGCACCTACGAACATTTTAGTTTTACGATGTTTAGTGAAACGGCCCATAGGTGTCTCATATATGCAATGTACGTTTCGTGAATTAAAGGCACTGTGTCTCAGATATTGAATTTCTTTTCACGAGTTAATGATTTAAAGGCACTGTCTCAGATGATGTTTCAGACAGACAATGTACTTTTCATGATTTAAAGGCACAGAGTTTTACATAACCGGAAGTTTCTGTCTGTAATTTCGTCTGTTATGTCTTTCCTTGTAGATTGTGTCTCAGACATGCAATATATGTTTTTTTCGCATTGACCTGATACAAACATGCGTGTTACAATTAAATAAAACTGACGTTTCATTGGTTCGGTGACGTCACGTGACGTTACCGAATGACGTCAGTGTAAATGACGCAACGTAAACAAGTCTGCGTTCTGTCCATACGTAGCGACGTCATATGTGGTCATTTTCGAGCAAAAAACGTTACATGATAAATATAATACCAATCTACTGTCTTTTGATATCAAATTTATCAGGCTTGACTCGGAAACGGTAGGAATTCCTACGCGTTTCCTAGCCTTGCCTCATAAACTTGATATCAAAAGACGCTAGCCTGGTATTCTCTATATATTGTACTTAGCCAGGCGCGGATCCAGGATTTCGGGTTAGGGGGGGGGGGGCGTAACTATTTTGCAATACTTGACTATATTACTTGATAATATAGTCAAGTATTGCAAACTAGTCAACCGAGTGGAGCTCGGGATAGCTATAGGGGGGTCCGGGGGCATTCCCCCTAGGATTCTTTTTCAAATCTGCATCACATTTCCTGCGTTCTGGCGCATTTTGGAGCAAAAATATTGACACTGTCACAGTATGTGTATTTTGAAACAATAAGACAACGACCGAAAAATGCATGGAATACATGGCACTTGGCATGAAACGTGCCTTGTACATGTAACTTGTAAAACATCTTTACTCGGCGAATTTTAGGTGGGGGGGGGGGCACGCGCCGGGTTCGCACCCCCCCCCCCCTGAATCCGCCCATGTTAGTCTATCGGAAACTGTGACAAACAGGGGAGATAATTGGCTGTGCATTTTCGCTATGCATGTACCAGTGCACTGGAACAATTACGAAGTCAAATACTGTTGTGTTGCGAAATGATCATAAAGACTACATTTGGATAGAAATCTCCATTACAGCCACTATACAAATACAATGAAGGATCTTAGCAAGTTATTTCCCTTTGCAAATCTATTTATAGAGATCCAGTTATATGCTGTATGTCAGCGTTTATTTCTTAATGAATAGCACAGACATTTAGTTTTTCGAACAGAGTAGACCCAGATCAGACTGCACATGTGTGCAGTCTGATCTGAGTATACACTGATTGCAATAACATTAATAAATGTGAAAATATGAATATGGCAAATAATATAGTCCCAGATCAGATTGCGTAGATATATAGGATGATTTGGATCAACACTAGTCGAAATCACTATTATATAATATCAACAAATCATGCTGTATTCGCTCTGTTTTCAAACAATAAGACCGTAAACTGAACAATTGGGACCGGATTTCTATAAATAAATTCAACGGGAGATAACTAGCTACGATCCCTCATTAAATTAGTAATCATCGATTTCAGAAAAACGTTTAACGCGTGTTATGTTGCCGAAAAACTAGCGTTTACCGCTTGTTATGTTGCAGTATTATAAATCCGTTTTACTAATTCCATTTGTTTGATTCAAGTGACTCATTGACCAGTCTGTGATCTCATCACACACAAACATTAATCGTCGCAACCGTAGACTACGGAAGCATTTGCATAACCTAAATTTAGTTTAAAAATGTAAAGAAAACATTTATCACACTGAAAAGGCGACCGAGCTAAGTTGTTAGAACTATTTTTTTATGGCGTAAGACCCGTGTTTCTAAAAAGTTCAACCCGCAAAATATGTGCTGCGGCCGACATTGTCTCATTTGCGTAAAAGCTGTAGGACCTAACCTTCGAATGTTGGTTGTATAATTGTTCGCTAGCGCTCGAATAAATTGCGTTTCAGACCACCTATGTTTCAAATTTTCACGAGGGGGCATGCCCGGACCCCCTACATACCTCAGGCCCCTTGGGCCTTCGAAACGACCCCCCTTCAAACAGGTCTGGCTACGGGCCTGAAATACGAATACAAATTAAAAAATAAATTCGAATCCGATCCATCGAATTGAAATATGAGGCTGTGACTAAAGAAATGGGGCTTATGGGTTTTGTGACCAGTGTAACTCCTGATCAAACAGCATACTGTTGTAGCCTGATAATGATCTATATTGGTGATTAAAAGCATGACGGGTGTTTCATTGATGGAATAGCGAACAGTGCAGATCCTGATCAGACTGTGCCGTGGCACAGGCTGATATGGATCTACACTGGTCGCACAACCCCTTTATCCAGTGACAGCCACATATCAGTAAAACATAATTTATTATATACCTACCCATGAAATACATAGTTATACGATGTAAATAAAAGTCATATGTTTTCACCGATGAAATAAACAACTTCCGGTGAAAATATGACTACTTCCGCTATCCATATTCATAACGCCCATCGGCAGTAAAACAGTGCAAATAGGCTGCACATACACAATCATTACCGTATACAGTCTAAAAAAACTGCTAATTTCCATGGAGCGGTATATAATAAATAGAATATTCATATTTTGCAACGAATACGACATATATGTTCATCTCGTGGTGTGAAATGTCAATATTTCACTCGTGCCTAACGGCACTCGTGAAATATGGACATTCCACACCACTCGATGAACATATATGTCGTATTCGTTGCAAAAATATGAATATCCTCTATGTAATTGTACGTGTGTATAGAATTTCAGAATACAGTAGCCTGATGCGCGTTTCTATATATTCCAGTAAGGAGACTCCTGTAGAATTGACCCACCGTATACTGGACGCTATATATAACTGTCGAATGAACACACCCGGTTTTGCCTCGCTTATAGAGGAGGATCTTGTCTTCGATATTGGTGGTGAGTATACAGTATAGCGCTTTTCTGCAGGTCAACTATACGTACTATACCAATACTATACGTATACTATACCAATACGATATGTTTTCTATACGATATGCATATAATATAAACGTACGGTATGTTTGTACCGTACATACCAACCAATATCGTATAGATATACCATTCAAATCGTACGTTTATACTATTTTTATACATGTGTATAATTCTGGTACGTTTGTATCGTACAAACATACCAGATCATGGTATATTCATACCATATCCGTACGGATATATCGTATATACGAACGGATACCGTATGTTTGTATAATATTCGTATAGTACGTTTGTACTATACGATGATACGGTACAAACATACCACTATTATATGATCATACGATATGCTCATTAAATATACCAATAATATACGATTACGATATGCATACGATATTAGTATATACAAATAGGTAAGGAGCAGAAAAGCGCTACTGTACATAGTTCCCAGGGGGCCGTTTCACTAAACTTCGTAGGACTAAAATGTTCGTAAGTGCAAAATTATGATAGTCTGTAAATTTCACATTAACAAGGTTTCCTTTTAAACAATTATTGGATTTACATTTATTGAGCATAGGCTGCATATGCAGCCTATGCTCAATACATGTAAAACCATCAATTGAAATTTACAGACGATCGTAAATTTGTACTTAAGAACATTTTTTGAATCGGTACTTGTTGTTGTAGTTAGTACCACGTGACCATACACCTTCAGTACAGAACAGAACATACATGTAACTCTGTTTATATTTCAAATCTCAGACAGCAACATGCGGTATATGAGGACATATCGGTAAGCATGGCAACAGGCGACAGAGTGTCTGCTATAATTGAAAGGTGCCATGCATGGCAAATACATTTGTTGTATTAAACATCTTGGTTTAATCATGGTTATGAGAGAACTTAAGTACAGAACATTGGCCTTATTTGGACGCACGCGTGTCGTGTGCGCCTCGTGTTCGTCTCGTATGGTGTTTTGAATGAGGACACCAAGTTCAGATCGTTTTTAAATTAGCATATTGTGTTTGCGTGAAACATTTTTGATATCCAGTCAATACTAGTTTTGCATTTTACAGCCATTTGTAGGTGTTGACGGGATAAATAGAATAGTAGGTTAGTGCCGTGAATGGGAAAAAATATCTGGCGCGGCACGGAAACGGTATGTGCTCTGCAGAGCCTCGCCCATCCCGTTTCCTGATCCTTGCCAGATATGTTTTCCCATTTACGGCACTAACCTACTATTCTCTATCTATTTTCCTTATTTCTGAACCAAAGTATATGTTGTGACCACTCATTTGAACCGTCTCGGCGAGACGGTTCAAATGGTGGTCACTACATATACTTCTGATGAGAAATAAAGAAATTATTGAGCCTTGCCGGATATTTTGTCCCATTCACGGCACTAACCTACTATTCTCTAAATATACAGTTATGAAAACTTCCGTAACGTTTGATCGGATTATAATTTTAGATGGGTTTTTCTGCATGCGGTTTGTATTGTCATTGCCTACCAGCTTACAAACTATAATAATTTGTTAAGTTTAAATGACCCTATGGTGCAGTTGTGTTTCATATGCACAGTATACATGGCATAGTCCTTGGCAATCCGACCTGTGAAAACCGCATGCATATATTCCATGTCTGTCGCAAGTTATACAGGTTTTAATTTCTGCATATGTTATGCAAATGATCTGTGACATCACAGTAAGAGCATTTAAATAATGCAAATTACGATACTTGTTTTCCCAATATTATTGTGAATAGAAAATGTATTTGTTTCTTTGATGATGTGTATTTCTGTATACATGAACTACATGATCAAAATTATAAATAAAATTAAAATAAATGCTTTGATTTAACGACGGCACTGGCTCGATGACCATTCATGTCGGGACCGACTATTTAAGTCCCCATCCGATAGGACTAGACTAGCACGAAGTTGTCTTGCCCAAGGACACGCCGAATCAGCCATTCGGAGCAGGTCGAGGTTGGAATCGAACCCGGGGTCTCCCTATGCTGCAGTCCGACGCTCTACCCACTGAGCTAATCCGGCCACCTTATTAAAGTAAATTAAAGTAAATAAAATGACGTCACAGTAAGTCCTACATAATCCAATATAAATGACAATACTTGTGACAGAGATGGAATATTTGCATGTGGTTTTCACAAATCTTGTTAGATTGTCAAGGACTGTATTGTGCATGTTAAACACAACCGCATCCATGGGCCACTATTTTTTCTTTCTATTTACTATCAGTTTACAGGTGCCGATCCAGGCGGGGGCGTGTCCGGTGCACGCCCCCTCTAAAATTGATCGAGTTTAGCTTTGAGACCATTTGTACGTGGAAAGATCTGATTATTTCCTTATTTCTCGCCCAAAGTGTATGTTGTTACCACTCAGTTGAACCGTCTCGTCGAGCCAAAGTGTATGTTGTTACCACTCAGTTGAACCGTCTCGTCGAGACGGTTCAACTGAGTGGTAACAACATACACTTTGGGTGAGAAAAATAATCTGAATTTTATGAAAGTTGACGATCATTTGTGTCTCATTTGAAATCGTACGAAGGGTTCGATTCACACATCTATCCCTCGAGACCATACATTCTGAATCCGCCCCTGGTTTACTATTTATTTTTATCCCGTCAACACAGTGCGTATGTGCCGTGAAACATTTTTGATATCCTGTCAATACGACCTAATCACTGTGTATTAATATGTGCGGTGGCTTGGATTATTTATATTGCATTTTAAAGCTATTTATAAATATAATAGTAGGTTAGTGCCGTGAATGGGAAACATATCTGGCGCGGCACGGAAACGGGATGTGCTCGGCAGAGCTTCGCCCATCCCGTTTCCTAAGCCTTGTCAGATATGTTTTCCCATTCACGGCACTAACCTACTATTCTCTATTTAGTGCAACATGGTGGGGAGACAATATTCTCTATATTTAGGGCCGAGCTGGGAGTCCTACGAGAAATGCCGGACCACACTATGGAAGTCGTTTACGGACATGCTATCGATATCTCTCGATAGTTGCTTGACGGAACTGGATCGCACATGCGTAGAAAACAACATCCGGGTAACCAAGGTGCTGCGGTTTTCCCTGGATACCATGGCGCCATTGATGGGGAGGGATCCGTAACTGAAGGTCGTGCACGTGTTTAGGGATTCGAGGGGCACGCTCAATTCCCGGGCTATTACGACCGATTGGTATCCGTTGAAAATCGCGAATCACCAGGAAGTAGTTCAAAATGCCAAAGCTCTTTGTAAGAAAATGTTAAAGGATTTCGCGGCTGGGAGGGAACTTTTAAAACTCTTTCCAGACCGATTTATGTTTGTCAGATATGAAGATTTAAACTGGGAATATAGTTCAGTGGTGAAACACCAACTGGTTGAGTTTCTCGGATTAGAATCAAGTAAACAAGCAGTGGATGTTCACAGTCAGAAAAAATCGGCTCAAGCGGCAAAAACGGGATTTTCGTGGATGAAGCTCTTACCAATGAATACATTACAGGAAATTGACACTGTATGTGGAGATGTGTATACGGCGTTAGGGTATATTAAGCTTACCGACGAAAAGAAATTGATAAATGACCGTTCGCAACTAATATAGATACACTTGACTTCAATAATAATTGCTTCATAAGAGTGATTTGATACATGAATATAACATATGTGAATATTATCTTGTTACTGTATACTATATGGAGCATTGCGTTGCCATCTCCGCCATCTTTGTATGTACAAGCCATCGTACAGTTTCACCACTTTGTGCGTTTGACACATACAGCAAATAATATGACAGTAAACCAAATAAAATTTGTTGCAATGCATAATAGACAGATATGACAACTGCAAGCTATACATATTATGCCAGCAAACTATACAAAATACGAGATATCTGAGCATTTCTCCCATCAATCTCAAAATATATTTTGATGTGTAATCTTTTTAATCTGATGCACAGCCTATGTTAGTGTACACGTTGACCATAGGTAAAGCCATATTTCCTCGCATAGTAGGTGAGTAGACACTCAGACCGATTTATGTTTGTCAGATATGAAGATTTAAACTTGGATTATAGTTCGGTGGTGAAACACCAACTGGTTGAGTTTCTCGGATTACAATCAAGTAAACAAGCACAGTGGATGTTCACACTCAGAAATCAAAGGACTGAAAGTCCTGATATTCGTCGCAGTACGTGCTCAACCATTTTCATATTTCACACAAAAAATCAAATATACTCAAATCAATATATTCGTCGAATCAGTATACATTATCAATGCTGCAAAAACAATATTTATCTTGACAAACATGATAGTTCAAAGTAATTTCACCTTGACCTTGGACATGAAGGTCACATGGGTGTGGTACATGTATGGAATGAAAATATGGATGATGATAAGGAAGTATATGAAGTTTGAAGTCAATCTGACTTACGGTTGCAGAAAACTTTAAGGCACATCGTACGGATGCAAATGTCTAAGTAATTTGACCTTGACCTTGGAAATGAATGCCGCATGAGTGTGGTATGGAATGAAAATAGGGTTGATGATAAGGAAGTATATGAAGTTTGAGGTCTATCCGACTTTCCGTCACAGAGATAATGGGTACCCAAACTCTTTAAAGTGGACGGACGGAATTACGAAAACTATATACCCCTCGACATACTTTGTATGCCTGGGGAGGGGGGGGGTGTATATCTATAGTTTTGTATACACAGTTTAAACTTTATATAGTTTACAACAATTACAAACAAGAGCGAGCAGTCATGCATGGAACACGACAGGTGACATATGTCATCAGTCCCTTTTTTCCTGTCACAGTCATAGCTCAGGAATTAGACTGGTGACATATGTCATCAGTCCATTTCCTCCTGACACAGTCTCCTAAATTTAAAATTCATATCATTTTCCAATTCAAATAGGAATCCTCAGCGATTTGTAACCCGAAGGATATAACAAAAACGTTCTACTTTCACTTTCATTTCAGCTACACATTCAATTTTAATTTATTGAGTAAATGATGCCGAAATATTTATTTAAATTAATATCTAATGATTTAAATATACTTTTTTTAATTCATAATACAAATCAAAAGTCATGCAGAGCATGATGTTATTAGCCGATCAAATTAGGGTTCAATATATGTCCACATTTTAGTAGTTACGGAAAAGTGAGAGAAGTGTTGATTTCCTCCCCAACCAAATTCTCCCAGTTATATTTAGTAAATTACTATGGATTTGCCATTTACTTGGCGGCCATTTTGAGTTTTCTGACAATGGAGTATATTAACTGCAATATTATCCCAGTTGAAGGAATTAACCTTTGAATATAGGTGAAGGCGCTTAGCATTACACAAATATGTAGCAAGTCAACCGAAATCTCATAAATATCCGATTTTTGGCGGCCATCTTGAAAATATGATAATAATATACTGAATATTAGTGTACTTTACGTAAATTCTTTAATATATCCATCTGAAATGTTTTTTAACAACTTACACCAATTTCCAAGTTAAGGACCATGACCTATTGGCTCATATATTGGCAATTTTCGACTTCCGTCAAGCATAAAGTTCAATGACCTTGAAATGGCCTTGAACTTCGTTTAAAAAAATGGCACCCGGATTTTTTGAAAACGTTATACATTCAAGTTTATAAAAACACCGGGTGCCATAAATTAACACGAGGTGCCGAACTCTTATTTATACTGAAAGGATAAAGAAACGCGGGGTAACAATATACGCAATAATTATTTAAATGCTTGGCCTAAAATTATGAAAACCGGTCAGGCGACTATCTTGGTCACTGTGCACCCAAACCGGTGCCTAAAACTACTCAACCGTGTACTGCACCGTACCACATAGAGAAAGTGATAAAAAGCCAAAAACACATGCAGCATGATGATGATAAGTTCGTCAAAACATTTTTTCATACCACTTGATACGCTTGAGGTATACACATCGTTTTCCGCTATTTAAACTGCATTTATAGCTCTCACAATTATGGTACGTCTGACGGAAGTTCAGAGGGGTCAGGCTATTGCATTGCTAATGCAAGGTCAAACGCAACAGCAGGTTGCTATGCAATTCGGTGTGAATGTTTCCACCATATAACGTCTTGTCCGTCGTCTGAGAGAGACCGGAAGGGTTGCCGACCGACCGAGATCGGGACGTCCGCGCGTCAAGACAGGGCTATTCGTCTCGCCAACCTACGTAATCGCCACGTTACTGCCACTGAAACCGCTATTAACACGGTAGGCAATCATAATCGCCACATTCACCCCAAAACTGTAAGAAATCGATTGCGCGAGGTTGGCCTGCGAGCACGTCGTCCCTCCGTTGGTATGCCTCTCACTCGTGCACGTCGCGCGCGTCGTATGGCTTGGTTGGCGGCACATGCTCCCAAACGATTTCCAATGAGGCAATGGAGAAAAGTATTTTTTCACAGATGAGTCCCGGTTCACTCTTTTTCGTCCGGACGGTCGACGTCGTGTATACCGACGTCGTTGGGAACGCTTCGCCGACGCTTGCGTTCTTGAGAGGGATAGGTTTGGGGGTGGCTCGGTTATGGTCTGGGGAGGGATATCTCACGGGGTAAAGTCACCGTTGATTGTGGTAGCCGGGAATTTAACCGCCGTAAGATATAGGGATGAAATCCTCCGCCCGGTTGTTGTTCCATTTGTGCAACAGCGTCAACTACTTTTCCAGCATGATAATGCACGGCGCCATGTAGCCAGAGTTTGTCAAGACTTTCTCGCTGACCATATAATTAACCCACTCGACTGGCCAGCGTACAGTCCCGATTTGTTCCCAATCGAACATCTGTGGGACGAACTTGACAGGAGGATAAGGGGGTGTCGGAATACCCCTTCTAATCTCGACCAACTAAGGACTGCATTGTTGGAAGAGTGGAACAATATCCCAATAAGAAGGATAAATGCACTGATGAATTCCATGCACAAGAGAATCAGGGCTGTGACAGATGCGTGAGGGGGGCATACGAGATACTGACAAAACAGTGGATTTCACTGTGCGATATTGGGAGATACCGTCAATTGTGATTCAATTACCAATGAATTATCGGTCAAAACCTAATGCAGTTTTGGTAATGTGTTGACTAAAGATGTTTTTTTAATACTCATATAAAATAGTATATATAACAGCAAACACATCACTTTAAATCACCTCAAATGTTTACCCTGCGTTTCTTTATCCTTTCAGTATTTTTACCTATAATCCAGACTGTAGAAAGATGCCAGAATTTAAGAAAAACAAGCGTGTAAAAAGGTGATTAATTTGGTGTGCAAGTACTGTATGTGAACTTCAATGTATATATTGCCAATGCAGATATACTGTCTGTATAATCGAGACGCACCATGTGATTTTGTACCTACAAACAGGCGCGCAATTTCATGAAATATGCTGAAAGTTGATGAAATTCTCAAAGCAAATGCGGAATAGAATTCTGTATTTGCTCTGACAATTTCGACAACCTTCGGTGTCATTCCAGGAAAATATCGTACATTTTGTAATTTCTTTATGAAATTACGCCCATTTTTGTAGGTACAAAATCACATGGCGCATCTTAATTATCATTATTGCACTGGTGCTGCACTCCGCGCCGGTGGAAAATGTTAGACAATCCACTTGAAAAATACAATATGCGCCATTATAAAATGTTTCTAGATGAGTGTTAAAAAATCAATAAAAATTAGTATTCGTCTTGAAACATTTTTTTACAATTAATGGCGCCTATTGTATCTTTCAAGTGGATTGTCTTGAAATATTTCCATCGGCACGGAGTGCAGCACCAGTGAAGTAAGTGGACTGTTTCTCTAACGGTGCATCACAAATTTAGAAAAGTATATGTGACCGTGGCTTGAGAAAAAGGCCTTATGGGGTTTGATCAATCTGGATATTAATCTGCTAGCACACTCCTGTATGTGAATGTGCAGGCTGATCTGTGCCTACACTGGTCCTATTACCATTGAACGGAAGTAATATCATGCTTACTATGAGTGTTTATACTTTATTATTACATGCTTTATGTGATAATCATGATAATGGAATAAATGATGAAGTATACATGTTTAGCTTCTATTAAAAATGGTTTTGAATTGGGATATGTATATGCTTTTAATTTCAAAGGGTGCCAGCAAATCTGATGAAGAAAGTCCTCACCCCTGGCCCAGGAATACCAAGTCAGCGATTTCGGTCGGCTGCCTGCATGGTACAGATAAACAGGTCGGCTGTCGGTTTTTATAGTCGACTATAACGACCGACAGACAACCTGTTTACCGGTACTATGCTGGCAGCCGACCGAAATCGCAGACTCGCTATTTCCTTGCAATCAATATAAAAGTAAATGATGGATGGCGAAATAAGTGAATCAGAAAAAGAAGATTTCAGTATTTACAAAAGGACACGAAGAAGTGCAAGGACCAGTGTAGATCAATTTGGTTCAGTTAAACTCAACAATAGAGTTACACAAATTTACTAGTCCACACGAAACGGTAACAATTTTGTCAGTGACCGTTTTACCAAACTTATCCCTGTTCATGAGACAATTAATGGGAAGACAACTGTTCAATATAATATATTTCTGTCGAACTGAACCAATAACCCGTTCCACATGTATTCTTGAGTTGGCAAGCTTACGCGTTGATTCCACGTCCAGAGGAGATAGCTGATCACGACCTTCCGTAAATGCTGGAATCTTCACTTCTGCAGCTACCGAGCCAACACTGTCATTGACATCAAATTCTCTGTCCGCCAACACTAAATCCCCAGGTAATATATTACCTGGACAGGAAGTCAATGTTCTCTGTCACAAACTTGTCACTCACACGACCACCGCATGCTTTCGATATGAAGGACACACTGCCCTGAGGAGTAATTCTAATTAGAAATTTCACAGTGTGGTGGTGTTTGTATGAAGACCAGGTTTCTGCTCTGGCTTTCAAACCATTTAGTTTCTCAATAAATACCTCAAAACAATCAATTATCACTGCACACCTGTGGCCGAAGTACTTCCTAAATTCCATTGGCATGGTTTTTCTCAATGTCTCGCGCTCTGGCCATCTTATGAGTTTTTTTAGCCGCTTGTACATACAGTCATTTGTCCGTGCAAAACGTCTATACATTGTTGATTGAGTAGTGTCAAATTCATACGCAAGAAAGAGATTTAACAAATTTAGTCGCAATTTCACTAATGTCAATAGCATTACCTTCAATTTGGGCATGACCAGACTGGATGGCAGGTGATGCTCCAGAAAATTAAGTAATATTGATAGAACTGTGAATGATGGTAATCCTGTTAAATGTTTCACCTTCTCGTCACTACCCTTAAAACAACTTACAGTGAATTTAGTTTCCAAATGGGCCACTTTTTCCTTCAGCTCCCCATTCTCTGTACGCAGTTCCTGCAGCTCCTTCGACATAGCATAAATGAGTGGACCATCAACATCAGTCTGTGACTGAATGCAGTCTTCATCAACGCTGTCACCCATATCCATACCCGTCTCAGTGTGATCAGGTCCAACAATAGTTGTGGATTCAGCTGGCTTCCTTCTCTTCTTTTCCTGCTGCCGATCATATCTTGATGTAGATGATGCTCGCTTTTGTCCGCCCAGATTAACTGATGGTGCCCAGTTTGGGCTAAGATGGTCATACAATTCTGCCTTCTTTCCTGAAACATATACATGATATATATTGAAAACAAATAAATACATGTGTACTTGTCGGATATTGTAACTTTGCATATTTAGTTAGAATATAATAACTTATTTTTATTATTTCTTCTTGGAAGTATATGTTGCATACACCATCTGAACATTCTTGCTGAGACGGTTCAGATGAGTGGTCACAACATTTACATGCACTTTTGAGGAGAAATAAAAAAGAAAAAGTGTACTCTTATGAAATATCACTGAAATATTGACAACTTAGGACAAATTCTATACATATGACATGCGCCATGTGATTTTGCACGTACAAACATGTGCGCACTTTGATGAAAAATATTTACAAAATTTACAATATCTTTCACAAATAACATTGAATGGCGACAACATGGTGACATTCTGCATTTGCTCTGAGAATTTCATCAACGTTTGGCATGATTTACAGAAAATATCGCAAAATCTGTAAACATTTTTCATGAAATTCCACACAAACTGCATTTTTTTATTGTCTGAGGTCCATCAAAATACACCATCTCGCACGTCTTAAGCATGTTAAGTACAGTGACAGCACGGATGTCAAACATTATAATTCAGTGGGTGGCCGCAGGGCTCCAGATAAGGAATTAGTAATTGAGTAATGTTACTCCATCAGTTCTGAAGCAATTGGGTATTTCAAAAATTTAATTGGGTAAAATTAAATCACACTACTGTTTACACATCAACAGACAGCAATTATTGAATAGTTTGTTTCGAAATGAAAACATATCTTGCCATTTCATTAGAATTGTCTCCTTGGATGTGTTTTCATGGAAAAATAAGAAAAATATGCTATAGTTGTGGTCCCGTTTATTGTTTTCTGCAGCATGATAAAGGTACCACAATTGTTCTCATTACTTTTTGATACTCACTACTTCTGATTTCAATTGGGTTTTTGGCAATTTTAATTGGGTATTTACGCAAATACGCAGCTTATCTGGAGCTCTGGGTGGGGTTCACGCACAATATAATTATTACACCAGCTTACATTGTCTCACCAGCTGAAAAGTAGAACTATCGGATTATTTATAATATCAAGGACTTACCATTGACAAAATGAGCCGAATACACCCGAACATTTTGGATATTCTTGTGCCCAAATTCTTGTCCAATTCTAGCCGATCCGAACTCAGTTTCTCGCATTCGCTTTGTGAAGTGTATCGTACTGTATATGCTGTGTAACGTCAAGTCGCTAACACACACGACGTGTAATTATCAAAAAATTGCTAGCACCTCTTTGGAAAGTTTGGATTTCCGCGCCAACTGTTTTACTAAATTGATTATAGATTAGTTGATGGTTTAAGTAAAATGGACACTGATTAATAATATCGATGGCTCAAGATGATTAAAACAATATGTAACTGTGAAAAAACAATGTTTTTGCTTTAAATCATCATCATTTCGCTGTCCAATTTCGGATTTTATCGAGACGTTCAGAATGTAAGCTTTAATCTGATTGGTCATTCAAGAAAAACGTCACAGGGAAATCCCGCACCCTACTATATCATTGCGCAAAATATCAACATACATAACAAAGAACTCATATTAATACATAACAGTTAATAGTTTATAAAGTATACAAAAACCTTTGCAATAACACACATATAGCACAAAAAAGCAAACAACACAATCATGTATTACGCTGAAACGGTAAGATAGCTCGCTGTTTTACTGTTGTTGAACTACTTTTTTATGGCGTTGTACCGCGTGTTTTTCTAAAGTTAAACCTGCAAACAGTGACACTGCGACCGCCACTTTAGTTACATTAGTTACATGAGTTACATTAGCATATTATCTGCAATGACAGAAAATTTCCATATAGTTACTTAATCCGAGCTAATAGCTCGGATAAAAATCGGTCGAAGCGGGAAAAACGGGACTTTCGTGGATGAAGCTCATAATGAATACATTACAGGAAATTGACATTGTATATGGAGATGTGTATACGGCGCTAGGGTATATTAAGTTTACCGACGAAAAATAATTGATAAATGACTCTGCCATTAGTTTCCGAACACTGTATGTGTTTGATATTAATAAATCGCGATATATGACCTTACTACCGAGCTACAATAATTCGCCTCCTATATGTTATGTACGTCTGCAATTTGACCCATTCAAAAAATGTGAGCAACCGAAGTGCATTCCCAAACATGTTGCATGTAGTTCCAAATTTAGTAAACTGTATGTTTTATATCTTTAAACAAATTATCTTAGATGTCGAACTAGTAAATTGCCAAGACTAATAGAACAGGGAAATCCGTTTCCCATGGATGTCACATTTTCTCTTGCTGTTGTTCAATATTCAACGTAACGAAATGAAGCTTTCAAATTTGCAAGACATACATTTAAATGTCAGATAAACACATTGACACGGTAATATAACCACTTTCTGTATGTGTATGTTCTTTTTTTTTAATAATTTATTTATACAACTTTGACAGTTTTGTATCGCTAACATATCAAACACGCCGGATAACCGGTTGCAAATATCACTCTTCCATGTATTACATTAAAGAGATAGGGTTAAAGTGCAACACTTGCGAGAGGTATGCTCTTGCAATTTACTCCCCTACGGACGGTACGGGGGTAGATTTCAAGAGTTACCGTTCGCAACTAAGATAGATACACTTGACTGCAATGATAATTGCTTCATAAGTGTGATGTGATATACGAATATATATAACATATGTGAATATTGTCTTGTAACTGTATACTATATGGAGCATTGAGTTGGCATCTCAGCCATCTTTATATGTACAAGCCATCGTACAATTTCACCACGTTGTACAAAATACGAGATATCTGAGCATTCCTCCCATCAATCTCAAAATATATTTTCAATCCGATGCACAGCCTATGTTAGTGTACACGT
The DNA here is from genome assembly GCA_029237695.1 of Conchocele bisecta. Taxonomy (NCBI): domain Eukaryota; kingdom Metazoa; phylum Mollusca; class Bivalvia; order Lucinida; family Thyasiridae; genus Conchocele; species Conchocele bisecta. Next base: position 24,539,796 of record CM055279.1, on the reverse strand, counting down.
TAATCACAGGTAAAGCCATATATACTCGCATAGTGGGTAAGTAGACACCAGGGACAATACCCTCAGGTAACTGCTTACATATCACTGGATTTGGTAGCTAATAACATAGTACAGTAGTGGATATATATGGTATGTGTTGTGTGATTTGCCAGGCCAAAGATACACTGTGCGATTCACGGCACTAACCTACTATTATATATATGGGCCGCGCTCTGTGAAAACCAGCCTTAATGACAACGTCACGAAAGGCTGAAAATGACGTCGTAAAGTTACGCATAAATTTACTAACGTCACGTCGGATTTTGACACTTGGAATTGATGCGTCATTGTCCTATTTATAGCCGTACGCTTTACGGCTCACACATATTTTAATGTTGGATATGCGTGGCGGAATTGTACAGTTGTTTTCATAGTGGTTCAGATAGTTGTCTTTTTTTCTTCGGTTTCCTTCAAGGAAATACGTAGTAATTTTGTCGATTATTTTTATACGAATGGGCATATTGCATTTATGATTTTTATAATATATTATATGGACGACTTCTGAAATGACATTTGAAACTAAATAACCATACGACCGGTATTTTTAGATAACACATAACAAAATCATTATTATGTAATCATAAGGCTAATATTTATTTTAAACTTTATTTATATATGTATATAACAATTACAAACAAACGCGAGAACAATTGTAGTCGGCGTAGATGCAGGCGTTTGCAAGTTTCTTAATTTGGGTTGAAACCGGAATACTCACAGAAAACAAACTTATCATGTCTGGCGACCACCATCAGATATACATGTACTTACAACTTTAAGATCGACCCGGGGCGCATGTGTGCGCTCTTTACTAATTATGTTATACGGTCCCGTTCAGATTAGAGCGGGGTCGGGTATTTTCGGCCGTCTAAGACGGAACCATACACGCTGTACAAACCCAGTTCCGATTTTGGGATTTATTTATAGATTACACTGCATTACGCATTTTGATGAGTAACGCTAACTTTCATTTGAACGTGACAAGCGATTTTCGAAATATGTAGACACACTGGGGTATAATTGGTTAATGTATTCATGACTTCATTATGTGTCTACGTAGATCTACATATTGCATGATCATATTTATGAAACGGTCTTGGTTTACAGATGTCGTGATATGGAAAACGATTTAATTCGTAATGGCAATACTTTCTGCACTGTTTGTCGCAAATTTAAAACTCACGGGGAAATGAACATGCGCAACATAAGATATAAACTTAGGTTTAAACGTGTTTACTGATGGGGCGGGGGGGGGGGGGGGGCGGTTAGTGTCAGAAAAATACTCGTATCACAGATACAAAAATATGGTAGTGCTAATTACGTGGCTCCTGGCATATCGCATCATGTTGACACAGGGCCAAACATGTTTTAGTATTTAGTGTGTTGGTATTGTGCCAGATGCATATTTAGTGCGAACATAATTGTAGCCACCGGGGGCCCGTTTCACTAAACTTCATACGACTAAAATGTTCGTAAGTGCAAATCTAGGATCGTCTGGAAATTTCAATTGATTGATTTACATTTATTGAGCATAGGCTGCTCAATAAATGGAAATCCAATAATTGTTTACAGGAAAATGTTGTTAATGTGGAATTTACAGAATATCTTAATTTTGCACTTACGAACATTTTAGTCGTACGAAGTTTAGTGAAACGGGCCCCAGGGACGTAGCCTACTGATTTGTATCTGTATCTGCAACCACTTGCATGTACCTTCTAATGTCACGTAATTTTTAGCGACTTTCAAAAATATCACATTTCATCAGCCGCACGATTGCCGTTTGATAACAGTTAACTATTATTTTAATTGACGACTTGTAAATATGGTTATATGAATGTATGGCATATATTTTACTATTATTTTTGCAATCAGTGCAGACACTGATCAGGCTGCACAGATGCACAGGTCTCCAACATTTACAAATTTAAGAAGTCCGACTTTAAAATGTTGTTAATTTACTTACTACTAAACACTGAATGTCTGCGTGCTTTATTGGTTTTTTTTATCAAAGAGACGTTCTAGTCGGAGGCGTGTAAATAATATAAAGCAAATACCAGGAGCGGATCCAGGATTTCAGGTTGGGGGGGGGGGGGGGGGCGAGGCGGGACTTCTTCTTAATTGAAACAGTTTACTATATTTTCGAACTAGCACCGTTTGTTCGTCGACCAAGCTGAGCTCGGGAGACTGCTAGGTGGGTCCGGCGGTATGCCCTCCGGAATATTGTTGATATATACACCCAATTTTGCTGCGTTATAGCGCGTTTTGGAGCAAACCTATCTTTACTCGCCAAATTTTAGGGGGGCGCGGGCCGGGTTTTCCCCTACGTGAATCCGCCCTGGAATACACAACTTCTATATTTGCAGATTCAACGCGTCTAAATTCAAACGAGACGCTTCAAACGAATGTCGCAATTTTGTGGTCGGTACAAATTTAGTGTGTAAATCACTGACTTGATTATATAGTGTGCGGACATGAATTCAAAATACATCTACGTACGCCACGGTGCTTTTTAGCATGGCTTGGTTGGCCACTCAATTCTTTTTTTACAAAGGCGTTGAATGCACTTTTTCTGAAACGCAACACAATTAAATTGCAAATTTCGTTTTCAAATTAATTATTCCCGACGAGAGGATACAGTGTATACATATACATGTACATGCACCAGTACTATTGTGCTTACTGCCGGTATTTTTATCAGAACATTTTATAACACTTATACAATCATGTATGTCACATCGACACATTTTCCCGACATTGACAGGTTTATGTATATACATTTGTTTTCAAATGGTAAACCCATTATCAAAAATTCAAACCGACACACATTTAATAATACACAGTAATGGATAAGTTTGCCCTGAATGTTCTGTTGGCCACTTTTGATTTTAACAACTATACATTCCTCTTACTAAATAAATACGCATGCTGTCGCGCGGGCATCATTCACGCAAATAAAAACACATGAAAGAATCTACAAAGTACGGTTGATAAATGCGTACATTTACAGGATCGAGACGGATAGCCCACACAATAACTTATTAAGCGGACACACCTAACAATATCTGCCCTCTCGGTGTCTGGGGGCAGTGGCGCGGCGGTGGGCAGCCGAGGGAGTGGGGGTCAGCGCAGGACTTCCCCATAGACCTCCTACTGCTAGTACGAGGTACATGTAAACAAGGTCCGTCAGTCATATTGGCTACACAGGAAAACCTTCCTCCCGCTTTCTGAGATGTAAATTTTATTCCGAGAGACGGGTATGGACAGTCAATTTGTAATGTGTTTAAAACTCACCTGGGGTGTCCGACTACCCACTAGACACCATCGGGCGCTGAAGTCATTGATATGTGCAGCCATATGCCTATCAAAATTCTAAACAAATTCAGGTCATTCATTTCTACAGAAAATAATGCATTTGTTTCAATCACAGATTGTTTCAATTTCAAACACCTGGAATGTCGTTTAGTTGTTTGTGTTTGGTCCTTGGTGAGTGACGTAATGTCTACATCAATACATGATGTCATAATTAACTGTTACGTAAATAACGTCAATTAGATTATGAACTAAATTCTCAAATAATTACAATGTATCTTTCGACGGTACATGGATATGCATAGTTGGCGATAGTGGCAAATTACGAAGTCACATGTCGGCTAATTATATATTTAACTTTGATAGTGGTGCGTTTGATTTGTTCACTACGTGTACATATCATAGTTTTATTCTGTTCAATGTTTGATAGTATTCATACTAACACGTGTAGATACATTTAGTGCAACTTATCAGCAAATAAAGTTTACAGCAAGCACAGTCAATGAGTATATGAACACGCATTTCTACTGTAGGCTGTTGTGTTGCATGATACAAACGTCAGCGTTTCAATAACGTCATTTTCTCGATGACGTTGCTGTTTTCCTTGCGTGATTGACATGGTGCTACAAAAAGTAAGATAAAACAAAAACCATTAAACATATTGGCATTTTTGTTCCAGCATATTGTTTTTGAAAGGTGTCCGCATCAAAAAATGTAAAAAAAGTGTAAATTGAAAATTTTGTCATTAAGGCTGGTTTTCACAGAGCGCGGCCCATATATAATGATAGTAGTGGGCAGTAACTCTGCAAGTATTCCCGCGGGAGCTTTTGCAGATTTACTGTCCGTAATTAAAAATAATGGGTAAGTCCTCTCGCGACTGTTATCATTTTGTGATTTAAGGGAAACAGTCCACCAAGTGTGCATGTTTATACTGCGAGCCAACCAGTGTTATAAATAGGTGACAGATTTTGTAAAATCACGAGTGACTTCCCTTAGCCAGCCGGGTCAGAATTGGCGGGATTTGTCAGTTTGACGTCACGTTGGCTACTGCCTGTCTCACGAAACCTGCCCAAATCGTATGGCGTTATAAACAAACAGCAAAAAAAATAATGTTTTCGATAATATTAAATTTTATCAACATTTAACAAATTGTATTCATTTTATTTTAGTTCAATATTGATATTATTGAGAAAAAAACTCCACACAGATTTTTTTCCAATTTCAGAAATAGTGCACCGATTCTCATATTTTGTCTTTTCTTAGATCATTTCCAAGCTATATATCTAGCCAGATTTCAGAGATAATTCCATATTTTGTCGACTCTTGTTCCAGCTCATCCATCTCATTTTCCCCATTGTTAAAGTTCCATGAAGAAATAATTTGTCATAATAAAATAAATATGTGACAAAATGTTACGAAATAAAAAGAAGGCTCATTCTTAAATATTGATATTATTGACAAATTGTTTTTTCATTGTCAATATAGCCGTAAAATTTGGGCAGGTTTCGCGAAACAGACAGTAGATTAAACGAAGCAACGTGACGCCGAGTCGACAAATTCCGCCAGGTGTAACGACAATGATGTTCCGGATGTAGTTCTGAGGGAAGGTACTCGTGGTTTCCCAAGTCCAATATAAGGTTCGACAATGTCCAGCCGTGGGTAAACGTTTGCTGTGGCACGAGTGAACTGGTTGAATCCCAAGGCCGTAGGCCGCGGGTTCAACCAGTTCCCTCGTGCCACGGCAAACGTTTACCCACGGCTGGACATGGTCGAACGTTATTGTTACATTTCTGTCGGAAATATCGTGTAATTTAAGCATATATGCAGTACTTTCGTTACTTTGATAACCTGATCCATTCAAACTGCTGATTTACACATACATATTCCGGGGCCACCGTACACGTCGCGTGATGTAACTGCGTCAATTTCAAAATTTCAGTGCGACCGTTGTAAACTAGTCTTGTGACGTAACGGCGCATTCCAGTAACGTCATGAGACACATTACGTAGGTGTTGGCTTGGCCCCGGAATGAGCATTGTCTACAGCTATGGCCAAACATCACGTGCAGTATGTTTGAATACGGCTGTGAGTGGTGTCGAACAACGGCAGTCATGTAACAATAATCTATTTATAACTCTGGTTCTCTGCATGTTTAATGTACATCGTGGGCGAGTTTTCGTCATTTCTTATATTAGTATGCTATGTCTCATACCTCAACATATTTATAAGTCATTAATTTTGATTTGTATGTGGATATATGCACGAGTTCCACAGCGGGCGATATTGCGCGACTTTAGGAGCACAATATCGTTGCGTGGCGGAACGAGTGGCATATATCAACATACACATCAAATAAACTTATTATATACATGCACGTACATCATTCACAATATATATGAGCATAAGAAAATATACAAAAGATAAATAAAATAATCAAATTAGTCAAAAGTCAGATGAAATTAAATGAATGGGGTTTAACGTCCCATCAACAGCTATGGTCACATACGGACGGAACCACAGTTTTAAAGTCTCATCCGACACACCAGCTGGATGGAAATACTATGAAAGTATTTTTCATACCCTAGGGTAGGTTTTGAACTCACAACCTTCAAGTATTGAAGTCCTGTATTCCACCCCTGAGCCGCAGCCCATCCCTACGAAACGCCAATACGGAAAAATGATAAGCGAAAGTACGTATACTATGACGCAAATAATTTTACATTGTGTACACACAACAGAATATTTGCTTACTTGCAATATGTTACATGTTCCCATGTTGCATGTTTACATGAATACGATATTTACAGTGTTGGGCATTAACAGGACACGATTACATGCATGAATTATATTACTTGTTATTTAAATAGAGGCTAGTACATGAGTGATGATTTAATATGGTACATGTATTTATTAAATAAGCTTGCGAATTTCACAGAGAAACGAGGCTCTTCCGAGTTTCTTGTGACATAATTAAACAAATTTAATATATAGCATATTAACTCGTCATGAATGTATATTCCATTTATTACTCAACCGCGCAGTCTGATCAGTGTTCACAATTCAGTTAATGAAACACCCGTAATGCTTCTAACTTATAGTTTTCATCCTTATATGTGGCTTTGACTGGAGAAATGGGGCTTATGGGTTTTGCGACCAATGTAGTCCCAGATCAGCCTGCGCACCCGCACTGTTCACCATTCCATCATTGAAACATCCGAGGTACGTTTAACAAGCACTATATATCTTTAGCAAAGCTACAGCAGTGTGCTATTTGATCAGGATCTACGGCTGACTTTTTTGATATTGATAAAAAAGTACTTACTTTTAAATATTTTTTAGATTTAATGTGTTTAATGGCCAAAAGTTCGTTGGCAGCAAAACGTGGAACAGACAGTAGATGTAGAGAAGTTTTAATATCCACAAATACCACAGGCCTCATGTTCTAGTCACAGCCACATATACCTCGGTTATAGAATGAACGTATTATATATCTGCCTATCATCTGAGACACAGTTCATTTAAGTTATTTGGCGAAACATACTTAACCATCGGCACGTGCATCCGCACATGGAGATCACGATCTGCAATGGTCAACATTGGGTTACGCCATATGCACACGATCGAACTGATGACTGAGTGGTAACAACATACAATTTGGGTGGATACCGGGTGCGCCCAGTAGATCCGCCGGACCAATAATATGATGCTTCCGGCGTCCCTGATATCACCATAACAGCCGCACAATAAAGACGTTCACATGGTCTCCTATGATGTCAATGCAAACATTATATAGAGAATAGTAGGTTAGTGCCGTGAATGGGAAAAAATATCTGGCAAGGCTCAGGAAACGGGATGGGCGAGGCTCTGCCGAGCACATCCCGTTTCCGTGCCGCGCCAGATATTTTTTCCCATTCACGGCACTAACCTACTATTCTATTTATCCCGTCAACACCGAAAAATGGCTGTAAAATGCAAACATTGTATTGACTGGATATCAAAAATGTTTCACGGCACCGTGTTTCACGGCATATACGCACTGTGTTGACGGGATAAAACAACATTACATGAGAATAAATCCTACTTTTCAAGATTTTTAATTGTTTCGGCCAGTGATTTAGGGCAGCCATTGTTCATAGTGCTTGTCAAGGTCATTACCAATGTCAGTGAATGATCGAGACAAATTATCCCCCCCCCCCATTATCATGATTATTGTATGGATCAAGTCTAGTTCAAATGGTATAACGTTGTGGCAAGTATACCTGGGCCCGACAGACGAACAGGGGTAACAAGTAGTTGGGATATAAGAGACGGGCATGAGCAGACTCGGATATGTTACTCACTTATTAATTACAATATAATACATGGGGGACAAACATGAATACATGATACATTAATAGGCCAACATCACTGTGCGATACACCGATACTATGCAACTACATAAAGATCGCAAACCAGTCGACGGTTAATGCAACTTATGAGTTATAGACGAATTAACTTTACGTACATTGTACAGTATGGTATATAAATGGTCGCATTATGGACAATTGTGTTGGTGTGCAAGTGTCTTGATTGATCGCTAAATAAATCAAATTGAACAATATACAAACATAACAGCCATACCGACAAATGAAGGACAACTGACAATCATTTGAGCTATCCAAATGCTGGTGTATTTCAATAGATAATGGTACGAATGAGTCGTACAGTTGGAGGTCAGCTTCACCAGCAGTATGAGGTCATGATAGAAGTGTTGATATAACATATCAAAGTATATTTAGAATGTCACAGTCCCCGGATCAGAAATGGAAGCCGATAGAATGTCAAAGTCTAAGGCCAGATGTAGTCACATCACATGGTAGCCGACGATAGTGGTCCGGAAATTGATATCCGGAAGCGGAGTTCCGGAACTGGAAACACCGGAAGTGGTATACCGGAAGTAAAATTATAAAGGTAGCTCAACTGGATGTAGTATACCGGAAGAGGTAGACTGGATGTGAAGTTCAAGATAAGTCAACTAGGTATAGTATACCGGAAGTGGTAGACCGCATGTAAAGTTCCAGGTATATTAAATATTGCGGCTATCACGTTGGATAAGACGCCGAAAGAATTCAGTGTAATATAAGATATATATATGGTATGTCACTTCTGTAATATATAATGACTGTGACTGTCTGCTGTACGCGATGTAGCTATATCACACTGCCATACACAGGCCTGAACCTGGAGCTGCTACATCCCTCTGCGCCAAACAGACGTACCGACACTTTGACGACCTGGTGGACTCTGCACTGGGGATACCCTCAACGAGTGGAATAATTTGCCAATGCTTGGGGCTCGGGAGGCTACACATAAACTTACATAACTGGACGTATACTAACAGATGGACAGACAAGGTACACGACGACGTATGAAACGGACATAACCGGAAAATAGCAATCAGACAGTTGCAAATCACAGCTGAAACAAAATAGCGTATTTTACATAGTATTACCAAATCCTCCCTGTTGCCAATAATCAGAATCCACAATATCAAACTATGAACATGTGCTTATATTCCAACTATGTGAAAAATCCCACGAAAAAGAACATACGCACATTTTGCATACGTCGGTCGAGATATCGGTATAATGGACAGCAAAATGCGCTTTACGCAACTATATACCTGGCTATCATGTGCTCCCTATATTTGGCTACCATTCCATGCTCAGTGCACGCAGAATAATTCCACCCGACATGCCATATACAACACTACACGGAGAAGACACACAATGTAGGTCCAGATTATTAAATGATATATGACTCCGGCTGGTGTCGAAACTCGTTGAACGTCCCTTGAACATTAGGATACAATATCTAGAACAACGTCGAATACGCAAATATATTAGCCATACACTGGCCTCAAACACACATCATGTCTGCCCATACAGTCGAACGATAATTGTCCTCTCGCATGGCAAAGGGATTATCCTACTTGATAACCAATACTGCATTGCTCGACGAATTTGCTCAGGATCTGCGTGATCATCGTTTGGTCAATATGTCTGCACACCGATTTACACCTAAGCTAATACAATGGACACGTAATTAACTCCACATGGGACACGAACGAGGGTATTTCCACAAATGCATCATGAGCCCGGCTTTACAGGTAATTTGTAAAGAGGTAAATTGTGGTGACATCCACTATGTTGCCGTGTAACACCGCTAAAACGGACATCCTGAATACAATACGAATATAGCACTACAATATAATACTGTATCATACACCACAAACACACAATTATAAGTGAATTAATAATCTGTAAGAAATCCCGTGTCTGCTGTAACAGGCAGGTTCGTTGAGATCTACAATGATGACAAAACCAAAATTTGGAATGATTTGGGTGCATTTGTTAAACCAAACGGCATTCTTGGGAATTCACGATGTAACAGAAATAGCATTAAATAGTACTAGTCAGAAAATAAATGTATTAATTTATAATTAACGTCTGGTTTAGTAGTATATAAGAGTCAAAATGATACCACCACCCTCTGGAAGCCACCGGCTACGCGCGGTGACTCCCACAGGGAGGTGGTATCATGTTTAACTCTTATATACTACTGGGATTTTCCCCCCACTGTTCGCACAGAATGTATGAGAAGAAACGAACATATTTTATCAACGAGAGTAAACCCTATTAGAGATAAGAAATCCATAAGTTATACTCAGTATAATACAACAATCTGTCATACCTACCAACAATTTACACCCTATTAAAGATAATAAATCCATAAGTTATACTCAGTATATTACAACAATCTGTCATAAATATCAACTGACACCCTATTAGAGAAAAGAAATCCATAAGTTATACTCAGTATAATACAGCAATTTGTCATACATTTATTAAAAATAAAATAACAACTGACACCCTATTAGAGATAAGAATCCATTGGTTATACTCAGTATAATGCCTACCATAAAGCAAATGAGAGAGCAAGCTAAGAGTTGGGGAATTTCCCTAAGAGGTTTGAGACTCAAGAAAGCTATAGCAGATAGGATAAGTGACGCGCGAGCCGTCGTCTACGAGGAGAGGCTGCGGCGTGCGGTTTCGACCGGACGACTGCCTGTCGACCCCGAAAAACGCTCCGAGAAATTGGAGAACGAGACGATGGCCAGTCTGCGTGCCACCGCTTACGTGCAGCGTGTAAAAGAAGATCACAGCGCGCGCAGAAAACCACTATACAAGGCGTACTACAATCAGATTTATCAAGGGTTGGTGCGGAGACCTCCTAACAGAAGGAGAGAGCTCGCCAGAAATTTGGTGGAGGAGGGCCCCAGAGTTCTCGCCGAATATGCCGAAGCTAGGGAAACTGTTGATATGGGTAGGAGGAAGATAGTATGGACTTTCGAGAGGGGGGTAGACGGGGAGATTGCTAATCGCATAATGAATAAAATTAGCCAAGAGATGACCACGGCATGTTATCTGAGGTATTCGTGTTCGTATCGTATTAGGAACATCGAGACCGACGAAACGATGATCTATCACAAACAATCCAAGGGCAGTCCGTGGATAAATGAGATCGCCAAAGCTGAGAGTTGGATATCCGATAGAGAGAGAGGTCGAATGGACATCGACAAAGTCGATAGACCAAATACAAAATGGACCTTCGTTCGTTGGATATCGGTCGAGGTGAAGATGAGCATCGATGCGCAACAACTTCTCATGGGAGCGGGAAAACTCCCCGATTGGTTAAGACAGAAAAAAGGTATGTATTCCGTCGACACGTACGACGACTACTTGTGTCTGTTTAGGTGCATAGCCATCCACCGTGGAGGGAGACCCGACCGCTGTTGTGAGAAGGCACGAGCTCTAGCTCGCGAATACCTCGGTCACGATAATGGACCGGATAGTAAGGGAATCCCCCTGGAAGCTATTAAGAAGGTCGAAGATCACTTCAAGCTGGGCATTCGCGTTTTTCAAGCTGGGCATTCGCCCACCGCCGACGGAGTGTGGTACCTCATGAAGTCTCCAGCAAACTACGACGCGGTTGGGGAAAGATCATGACGATAGGAATGTTTGGAGGTCACTCGTTCCTCATCAAGAACCTCCGCAATATGACGAGCGAGTACGGGTGCACCGGATGTCAACAACGGTTCACAAAGTCGTGTAACATGCATAGGCACGCGACCACCTGCATGGGTGGGAAGAAGGAACATGGCGGAGAACTGGGGATTCCGAATGGTTAACGGGGCTATGAAGACGTACAATCAGGAGAAGTTGAGGTTGTCGGCGTACTGCGACAAGAGGAGAGTGATGGAAGACGGGGTGCACACCGAGCCGAGCCAATAGATAGGTAAACGAAAAACAGTCTGAAAAAGGGGAGAATAGTAAAGGCTCTGACGAGAGCCTGACCGACTATGACGACGGACGGACTGGGGGTACCTGGGTGTCAGAAGGCACCGCGAGAAGTTCTTCGCGAACAAACCCGCGAGATGGACCATCATCCAAATAGTAGAGCACGGGCTCATCGGGTTTGGTAATATATCGATCTAGATGATATACATTGAGAGACCACACGATATCAGTTGCGCGGCGGCGACCACCTTCGAGCTATCCCGGTTGATAGAGGTACCGGTCGGCAACATCTGATGGAAGCCGTTTCTCAGCTAAACCAACGGGTCGCACGCGCGAGACGGCAGATGGTTTGTGCGCCACTGTTTTCGACTTGATGGCATCTACAGGCTTTTTACCGATCTTTCTGGTCGACTCGCCGTTCATTGCGGAGACCAAGGCTGACAACCTGGTCACCCACTCAGTCGATCGCGAATGAGGGTCTACAAGCTCTTTGGTATATTGGTACCCGAACAACCTCTCAGCCAGGGTTCGATTGAACCACTCCACGATCCTGGTCCCGGTGGATGTTGACGCGGCCGCGTCTAACAGAAACGTTGTGTTTAGCCAATATATGAGAGACCGCGCCCATGAACTCTCGGCCGGGATCGACCTGGAGAAGATTCGGCCGTTTGAGAGGACTCCTCTTATATATTCGGGAAAGAGCATCTGCCACCTCCTTATACTCTTTAGTAGCCAGCGGCTCAGCGCCCTTATACCGATTCGCTACGTCAACGATTGTCAGTGCGTACTTGTACGTTTTTCGACCGACGCGATCGTGAGGGAGAAATAGGATGTCTGCTTGGTGGACTTCGTTCGGCACCGGCACGTCGAATTTCGGGCGCGGAATATTGTGAGGCGCAGGCAAATAGATCGGCCAGATGGCCTCCTTCTTGAGCCATTCCTTGGCTGCGTTTTTGGAAACCTTGGTCGCCGCCGATTCTCGCGGCGAAGCTCTTCGTTGATCCAGTCCAGATGGGCGGTTCGTTTTTTCGACCATGCTGCGTCTGCGCTCTTGAGTTGTTCTTCAGCTAAATCGTGACGCTTGCGCTCCTCATCCGCGTCCGAGTTATTAGGAATTAACGAGAATAAATAGTTGCTACCGCCGAACGCCCCTGCGCTCACGATTGCTCCAACTAATATTAATCCGATCGAAGCCATTATTTCCATATATTAGCAGGTAGAATTCCAGCTTTAACTAGATAATCTCGGGTCGAAACTGCGGCCGCTACATCTAAGGTCACGAGCCCTACGTCTCTCGCAGTCATGTCCAACTTGGGAGCGGGCCCTCCGAAGGCCATTTTTGATTATCGAGCAAACCCGATACTGAGACCCGATATCACCACGGCGTGATAAATCGCATTCACTATCATTTTACCTACGTGTTCAGCCATTATATTTATTGCATATAAAAGGAATCGCGATCAATGTTTAAATGGGGCGCAATCGGTTTCGTAACTTTCTTCGGAACCGTGGCTGGTTGTTTCGAAAGGAAGTTCCACACACACAGGGTGCCCACAACTGCCAGACCACCACCAACAACCCACGGGATGATCCAGGTAGGAGCTACAGCAATCGGGGATTGCACCGACAGTTCCCGCTCCTGAGCTGGAGATTGAACCGCAGCTGCCTTCGTGTGTTTTGCTGTTTCTGCCCCCAACTCCAATTGCGAGTGGGGCTCCTGAGCTAGAACAGCAATCCCCGATTGCAACGACTGTTTGGCCTCTCGAAGCTCGGCGAGTACTTTATCTTGTTTAGCTGCCTGCCTTTTTGGGTTTTTGTGTCGGGCAATCGGGTTCACCCGTACCTGTGCTGTTGAGGGTTCATCCAACAGCACCCCCAATTCACGAAATGGAACTGGGAGATCAATCGGAGTTGGAAGTGCAATCGGGTTCAACAATGTTGAGGGCTGTTCATTCACTCTCGCAGTTGCGTCTTGTGTCATCATTTTCTGAGCTTATAGTTCGTTGGCATATATGTCCAAATTGACAATGCTTAGCCGTGGTCAACGCGGTTGTCAGCAAAGCTAAGTACAATCCAAACTTGTGATAAATTGAGCAGCAGGCTGTTCTAAGAGTGTTTCCAACAAAAGGGTCAGTCTCTAGATCACCAATCAACCCCGCGGTGTCAGATATAGGGAGAATTGCACTGACAGCGGTAGCGTACAAATGAATAGCCGCCGCCCCAAGAGTTTTCGTCATCTCTCTGCCCCCAATTTGGATTCGTATCGCGCATACATTTTATCGACCTCGACATCTGACATTTTATCCACCTGACAAACTGAGAGACGCCTACCGAAGTACTGCTCCGATTGCCCCCCAGCAACCAGCGCAGCTAGCCGCTCGCGTCGCGTCGTGTTTTCATTTTATTTCAGACCGTGTCGGCAGCCGTGTCGGTTCCTACAGGTCCAGTCATGTCGGCAGTCGACACGACTGTCTCTTCCATTAGCTGATCGAGAAGTTCGTTGCAGTTCATTGTGTTTTTAATGATTAGTACTATTCTGACTAGCCTCATAAGTCTAACATATTGCCAAGCGCACCACCCGATACTTATGATCACCGTTATGCTCGCAACAAAGCTCGCAGCGGAGCAACAAATTGATTCCCACATTGTTAACCATTGTTCAGCATTTGTTCAACATTTGTTAAGCATTGTTCAGCATTTTGTTAACCATTGTTCAGCAATTGCTCAGCATTTGTTAAGCATTGTTAAGCATTGTTAAGTATTTGTTAAGCATTGTTCAGTAATTGCTCAGCATTGTTAAGCATTTGCTCAGCAGTTACTAACGAACGTTAAGCAGCGCTTATTAATTTGTAAGCAGTTGGTTGATCAGTCTTTAACAGAAGCTTGGCGTGCTTAGTTTTCGAAAGCATCTGTCGAACCTCCAGGCGCTCCTCACGCGTTGGGATAACGTCGTTCTCTCGAAGACAGTCATCGAATGAGTCTCGGTCCTTGCAGTGAAAGAGGGCGACCCATTTCGTTTGCTCGCGCAGATCCTTGAGGACGGCGTTGTACTTCTGAGTGGAGATCTACACGCTTTGCCCCGCATGCCGGCCAGAAAATGCGAGCTCAGAGAGCATGTCCTTTGTTTTGGTCATCGCCGCCTTGGCCGAGCAGTCGTCAATCACGTATAGGGTGGGCTCACCCTGGAATCTTTGGTAGAAGCCGCGCAGCCAATCGCGAAGTCTGTCGCGGGGGTCAATAACGTATACCTCAGGGTCGGTCCATATCCACGGGCGCCGCTGATAAGTATCGTTGTGTCGCACAGTGGGACACAGGATCACAATGTGTCGAAAGATATCGCGGTAGGACCCCTCGAGCAAGTCGAGGATGAAAACTGTTTTTTCCGCATCCTGTCTGCCCACATATTATGGGAGAGTGGGCATCACAAACTTTATTTAAATCTTTAGATTTAGTAGAGTGCTGAGACGTATCGACCATCTTCGATGTTGAGTTGTGCGTCTGTGATTATATATAAGTACACGTTCAAAGGCCCAGCTCCATCCGCCTCTTTGGTTATCTGGATCGTCAAACTCTCGCTAGCGTTCTCAACTTGGCGTCCACTACCGTGCATTTGGTCATCGTCGCTGGCTCGCATGTCTAGCCTTAACGCGTACTTGGAAGTCAGGAACTGCGCGACGGAGACGTCCGAGAGCTGCAGGTCTTTGGCAACCGCTGCAACCTCTGGGGAGCGTTTAGAGCCGGCAGCAAACTGCTTTCTGGCTTCGTCCCACTGCTGGTGCGCGCGAATGCCCTGGCTGTAGAGCTGATTGGGGACTCCCTGA
Organism: Conchocele bisecta; assembly: GCA_029237695.1. NCBI lineage: Eukaryota > Metazoa > Mollusca > Bivalvia > Lucinida > Thyasiridae > Conchocele > Conchocele bisecta. The sequence continues at coordinate 24,524,291 of CM055279.1, read as the reverse complement.
TCGTCACCTCGACCTTTGTGATTTTGGGGTTATATAATTTATCGGTTTTTCTAACCCCGAGCGCGAACAGACCCTCCTCGAACAGCATCAGTATACCTTTCATCGAGCGGGCGGGTACGTTGACAGTAATATTCCACAATGTGTCGCTTTTGTCTTTCGTCATCTTGCGGTGACGAAGAACTCGGTCGTAAAGTATGGCAACGCGCCCGGCGTACTGGGTTCTGATCAATCGCGCTAGTTCTAGCATCGTGACCATGTCGTACTCCAGCGAAACATTATCGATCATATACGTCGATGCCATGTCGGTGGCTATGAGAACTCGGCCGTAGTCGTTGAACGTTAGTTCGTATTCGAGGCGGTCAGCCAAAGTGCTCTGAGAGTAGGGCATGTGACTCTCCAGCAATTCAAAGTCGAGCGGGATGTAGAAGCGGTTGCCGTAAGTGGCCGCGATCGCCTTGTCTCTCGCGTCGTTATCTGACTTGTTACCGGCACCGATTCTAAGTCTGGTTACGTGCTTATATTTGCTGGTGTCAATACCCTGATAGACCGCATTTTCGTGCTCTTGCGCCGTCTTCCACAGGTCCAGATAGCAATGGTAGACGTCTCTGTCGTCAATCGACATCACCTCATTACCAGAAATCTTTATTATGGTCTTCTTGACGATGGCGCGACCCACGTTCTGAACGACGGTTCGGTCCTCGTCTGTCGACGTCAGCGAAATAGTGAAAGCAAGGCGAACAGTCTCCGGCACAATGACGTCGTTAGCTCCGAGGTTGTGGAAGCGGGCCAAGAGCTGCTGGTTCTGGTCGATCGTGGATGGGTTGTTCGTAATAACGACGCTCTGTCTCACACCTTTCGCCCCGAGGGGCTCACGCAGTCTGCGGTATGGATTGAGTTTGCGGCCGTATTGACTCGAAGACATATTTAAATACTCTATTAAATCCGTATGTTTTTTCTTTAATACATCCTTAAAGATGGATGCTATGAACGAATCCGATCGCACTACGGTCGAACGAGAAGATGACATCGATGATGATGATGAAAGCGATGATGATGACGAAACGCCAGGAACTCCACCGGATGGTGCGGGTGCTGGCGCAGGTGTTGGTGGTGTCCATATGTGGGAGGCCCCACCCGAAAATGAGCTCTTCACAGGCATACCCAAAACTACGCCCTTAGAAGACAGACCCAAAACTACGCTCTTCGCACATCCACTAGAAACTACATCTGGTTGTGCCCATATGTGGGAGGCCCCACCCGAAACTCCGGCATGGGCGGGCGGTACCGAGATTCCTGCGGGGGTCTCCAAGGATGAGATGGCGCCTCCCGATAAAACGGAGTCTCTGATAAAACAGTGGGAGAGTAAGGTGTCTGAACACGGCATGAAGGCCACTTTGGAGTTCTGCAGCACTAAAAGAGGAGACCTGTGGGTAAACTGGGGTAATAGCTGGAAGTTGCTGACGTTCAAGAACGACCCGACCCGGTTCCTCAGTCCCTCTTCCTTGAACCGATATGGAGTACTCCTTGGTCGAGCTCTCGGAGTGGAAGAGTATCGGTCGGAGCTACCTCAACAAATAGTAGAGACCCTACAGTCTACCAATGAAACGCTGGCGAAGACGGCCGCCACTATAGAAATGGTCGATCTCAGCGAGGTCCCTCGTGTAGCCACCAACGCTGTTAGCCCAATGGAAACCACGGTCAGCGAAATAGACGGAACGATGTATGACCCACCGTTACCTATTCGCGAACTCCTGTGACTCAATAAGGCTCTACAAACAGTCCGGGGCGAACTGGTGAATAACCTCTCCAAACTCACGGCGCTGGATGAACAAATCGCTCTAGAAGAAAGAAAACTTGGGGAAGCCCGTGCCGATAGAGAATCTACCGAGCGGATCAACAAACTCCTGCGGTCGTTGCAGGATGAAAGAGAAGCTCGCTTGGAGGCTGCCTCGACTAACCGCGAGACGCTCTCTGGCCAATTAAGTCGGAGCCGCGAAACAATCTCGAATGTCCTGCACGAGGACACGACACCCGGTGAGCGTCTTCGCACTCTGTTCAGAGAGAAGGGCGTCACGATAATAACCATCCTCATAGCTTTCCCCATGATTATATCGACCCTAATTTTCTCTATATCTACCCTAGTTCTATCTATCGTTGGTGCGGCACCAGCACCCGCGCCAGCACTCGCGCCAGCACCAGCGCCAGCACCCGCATCATCCGGTGGAGCCAAATAATGGGCAAACAAACAACTAAAAGCCCTCGGCAGACTCCTGGCTAAATTAGCCGGAAAGGCGGTTGCAGCGCTGCCTGGGTTGATCGGGGGTCTCGTCTCCTTCTTGTTATCTATATTATCAAAAATGGCCGGATGGCCCGCCGAGAATGGTTGGGCTTTAATCGTGGCGATCGCCGGTCTCCTACTATTCTCCGCCAGAGAGTTCCTAAAACCAAAGCGCGAATAGTCCGATCACCACGAGGGCGATGACGAGCGCTAATTTCTCCTCCTCGTGTGTTGTAGTTCCCGCTCCTGTTCCAATCCAATCGCGATTGGAAGAATTGGGGGAACTTCCTGGTGAATCAAGTCCCCCCAATTCATGAAGGTGGAGGTGGAACTTGATGGTGCATCCTATTCGTGAATTGGGGGTACTGGGTGGGTGCTTGCGGTTTTATGAAATCGGTTCCACTTCCAACTCCGCTCCAGACCGTCTTGGGGGTGCGCTTGCTGATATACGTGTTCACGCTACCGTTGTAGCCGATTTTTTTATTTGCGGTGGCGATTACGATCTGATTATTGTAACTGTCAACCGGGTCGTCTCGTAGTATCATATTGCTTGGCGCCATATAAAGACCTATTCCAAATGCATAGTGTAGTGGGGTGCTGACATTCTGCAAAACGTCTTGGGTTCCTGTTCACCTTAGCTGAGATGGCGTCCTCTACATTTGCCAAGAACTGTTTTTGCGCATCAAACGCCGTTCCCGTGCCCAGCATAGCACTGAGCGTTTGCTTCTGTGAGCCGAGGATGGCCCAGACGTATGTGCGAATGGAGTCGTTGAGGCGAGTAACCACGGCCTGTGTGAACCCCAGACCCTTCTCTAACATAAATGCACCTCACACGTCCTGGACCTCAGCAGCCTGCTGTATGTAATCGACGTGAGCTCGTTTAGGAGGTAACCAATTGCAGGATGAGACGCCGCAGTGTCGACCTCCAGACACTTCCGGCCCGAAGGTCATCGTCGCGGGGTCAAAATTCCCGGCGTTCCGACTGACGATATGGTCGCCGGAGTGATCGTGTCTAAAATCAGTCTGCGTCCAATTCCCGGACTGGCCCCGAATGAGAACGTCCCAGAGGCCAGTGCTGCTAGGAAATGCTTTCTGTCTCCAGTCCGCGTCTTTTGAAACGTTAAATTCGTTATACAGTCTTTCGAACGCCCTACGGTCGTATGTGTTGGAAATGGGATTCCAGGCGTCGTTTTGAGGTAGTGGAATACCTTGCTCTTTGATAATCCTCCTAATAGTGTAGTACACGTGAAAGTTGTAAACGGCCCTCAAGAAGGGATCCTCCGCGGCCGGATGGTCCTGAGAGGAAACCCCACATCCGGCTGTTGCGCACCATACGGCGAAATTGAGCTGATTCTGCCAAAACTGCATCGGTGTTGCTTTCCACCCGTTCACGGCCTCCATGGTAGTAATCTTGGGCAGCCTATATTGTTCAAAGATGTCGGGAAATTGGTTTTTAAAGCCTTTTCCGCCGCTAACTTGGATAGTGGGGTGCACCAACCGGGAAGCGCCATCCTTATTGTCACATAGCCCACCGACCAGGTATTTTGCATTATAATTAAAACTAAATGCCTTCGGATCCATTGAAATATATCATTATGTTTGCTACTATCACAAATGTTCAAAAAGAGAGTTGTGAACTTCAGAAATCAATCGACAACTGCTGCGGAAAACGCCGGGTAGGCCTCAGATCAATTACCTTCACGGTTGGGTGGCGAAACTTGGGGGAGCGTGAAGGATTTTACTATGTGAAGGATGGACAACAAGCAGGTGTAAAGCTGCCTCCCGGACTGTGGAGTTTTAGACAACTCAAAGATTTTGTCACCTCAGAGGTTGACGGACGAGCCAGCCTCACAATCTCGAAGGCTACCGGGCTCACAACAATGACCATCGGCCCAGATAGTAAGGTAAGGATCTCCCCGGCGTTAGGTACTCGACTCGGTTTTAGAGAAACATACTCCGCAAAGAAAGGATTGTTTGCCCCGGGTGAGCACATCGGGGACGTTCCGGTGGACTTCGCCCTCACGAAAACTATCAGGGTGCACCTGAATCGGGTGAACACATCGTACAACACGGTAGACGGATCTCCCAGCACTGTACTGAAAACTGTGCAAGCCAGTGATTGTTTCTTTGGTGAGACTTTGACCTTAGACTTCCCATGCCCCGAGATGAAAGTTTTGGAATCGGGATATATCCACGAATTTACGGTCTCTATTCTTGATGATCAAGCGAGAGAGTTGAAGAACTATTACCCGATTTCGGTCGTCCTAGAAATTTCAAATTAATTCAAAGAATATAATTATTAATATAATTATCAATATTATTGAAAATGAGTATATACGGACCAGGTAGTTCTTCCAATTCCAATCGCGATTGGGTGACAGATATAAATCCGAGTAACAACCCAATCGAGATTGGAGTTCCCTCAGGTGATTTTTTAACAACCGAAAAAACCAGATCACTGATCAATATAACTATATCGGACGCCACAAACGAGATTCACGGGAGTATATCACAGCTTAGAGTAGACGTCCTGACGGTGACTGCACAAGTTCGCGAAGAGGCACATACCGGACTTAAGGAACTCGACGGAAAAATAATCCATGTTGGGGAAGAGGATCATACAGCACTTACTGAACTAGGTGGAATAATAACCGCATTTCGGGAAGAAGCCCATACAGCGATTGCGTAAGTTGGTGAATGACTGGGTGCAGTGGTTGAGCAGGTACGTCTATTGCAACCAGAAAAACGTGTCATGACAGTTTGGGCTTAGAAGCGGGGCACATTGAATGAGGGGATCTATGAATATTCGTTTGGTGCCAAAACGAGCAATAGATATGGGGGATACGTCATGACAACTCCCAGGACGGTTCGACGAATGGCGGTCTGCTCGGTTAATGCTAATGGTAAACCTGTGGGCGCGGTCACCGTAAATCTCGTACTGGATGGTGAAGAACGGGCGCTTGGGGTCACTAAACTCGCTGGACAGATTTCAGGGGTGGTTTTGTTCGCCTGTGACAATCCAATTAGACTTTTCGAAGGTAGTGTTATTAACTTTGTTACGAAAATCGCTGACCCAGCGAGTTCTTCCACTGTTGTAATATTGTTAATTGAATTAAATTTGTAAAATTTAAATATGACGAGTGAACATTTCATACCGTTGAACCTACAACCAAAACCTGCCGATCCTGTTTCAACACCCAATATGACCCCGTCAAACTTCAGGTTGGAAAATATTGTCGAGATACAGCAGATTCTAAAACGATAGGGGGAAACTCGGAGGGTAAATGCTAAAAAATATAGACGAGCTGCAAATATAGCGGAGAGGGTGAGCACGTTGTTATCGTCCGTTTCTATACAGGGTGGGGCCGGAACCGCCGCATTGTTATCTACAGTCGTGGCAATTCCTATTGCCGCAGGTTTGAGTGGTGTAGCCACTGGGGCAGGATTGGTGTGTATGGCGTTTAGAGTAATGGGGAGAAAATTCGAAAATAAAAGGAAGAAAGCACGACAGAATATCGGTTATCGTGAGGTCTAAGAAAAATAGCATCGACATTATCGTGTCCAAAGCGTTGGCCGATAACAATATATCGGACGCTGAATTTGAGTTGGTGGTGGAGGAGATGTCTCGATATGAGGATTTAAAAAATACTATTAGAACTAAGGCGCGCGCCACCCTTCCCAATATTGAGAATACTGATTGGGATAAATTTAGGTTACATTTGGGAGATAAAGTGGTGGAAAAAGTTACAACACCACCTCCAACATCAATACCATACAAATTCAATTCTCGAATTGGTCGCTTGGGGTTGGACAATTGCAGGGAATTGTGATATTTTATAATTTTCTTAAACTTAATTATAAAATTTATAAGTATTTGATGAAATGTTGCTGAATTTTATTAAATAATCAGTAAGAAGCAGTAAACAATCAGTAATTTTATTAAATTATACAGTAAACAATTTAAATAGTCAAATTAATCTAATAATATTGGTGGTTGAGTTATGAATACATATTGAACATTAATAACGCGCTTAGCCAAAAAAAAAAGTTTAGGTCCAGCCGAGGCTCCAACTCGGGCCAGCAAAACCCTTCTGGGACCACCTCGCTAAGCTTTCGCTCTCATTGATTCATACATTTTTGTTTTTGGCTTAGCGAGGTGTTGTGCTCTCATGTGATACACCCCCATCTAGCGACTGTCTACCGCGGACCCCTCCTCCTTATTGCTTCCTTCCGCACGAAAGTGTAAAGCAGTCTGGGAGGTGAACACAGGCGAAACCGGTCTCAGCGCTGAGACTATTTATTGCTGGCGTCCCATGGGTGTAAATGTGTTTATTTCTCGTATATAAACCTAACTTTATTGGTGGAAATTAATCGTTTTTTTTTCTTATATTAATTTATTAATTAATTATTATGTTTTCTATGTAATAATAGGGGGTGTTCAGCTTTAAATTATAACAAATAAAATAACGAACCATCCCGGAAGTTCGTTAACTATATAACCTCGCTAAGTGTTTATAAATAACCTGTGTACACACCACACCGTCTGTGTACACACCGTCTGTGTAAATCGATAACCCGTTTTCATACCGTCGATAAGGAGAAATACACTCGGCTATACACACATGTTCATAACCCGTGTAATTAGATCATTGTCATCTGCTTGGTGCTTGTGATGCGTACACAGAATATGCTTGTACAGTGGAACCTCTCTAAATTGGACACTTAATATACATTTAAGGTGGAACATCTCTAAATTGGACACCGAATATGTTCGTACATTGTAACCTCTCTAAATTGGACACTTAATATACATATAAGATGAAACATCACAAATCTGGACACTTAATATACATTTAAGTTGGAACCTCTCTAAATTGGACCCCTAATTGTGCATGTTCATAACCCGTGCAATTGTAACATTGTCGTCTGCTTGGTGTTTATGATGCGTGTGAGGAAACAAACTACACATCAGATCGTTCTATCTTTATAACTGACTTTCTGATTTGAATTATTACTAAACGATAATGCTTGCGAGCACGTAATTCCGTGTTAACCAGTCGATGCGTAGCCTGAGTGCCACCGCATGGTGGACATAGCAGTGACTCGGATCTGATTCCTACCCCGCAATGCCGACATGGGCGAGGCGAAATGGACCCTCTTCTCATCCAGTTTCGGTGATGTTTGCAATACTCGTAAATATCGGTACGATGACATCTCTCGTGACTACCTGTCTTCAACCACGCACAATTAATTAGAACCATTGTGTGATGTATATATACTGAGTATAACCAATGGATTAGTATCTCTAATAGGGTGTATTTCACCTTATTGATTATTGCGCAACACTAGGTAGTGTTTATCTTTAGGTTTATGTTTCATAACAGTCTTCGTTGTCGTGTGGGCTAAGGCGCCACTCTACGGAGACGTGGGTTGTGAGTTCCTCGCCGCGGTTGGACCTAAAACTTTTTTTTTATCCTTACTAACGAAATCGCTATGGTAAACAACTGCATGCCAACGGCGTTCCTATCCGACCGCTCGAGAAAGTATATGGTCTCGCGGTTGATGAAAAATAATTCCCACTCTTCTCATCCATCCCGTGCGAACAGTGGGGGAAAATCAAAGTAGTATATAAGAATCAACAATGATACAACATCCCTGTGGGAGTCACCGCGAGTAGCCGGTGGCTTCCAGAGGAGGTGGTATCATTATGACTCTTATATACTACTTGTTTTGTGAAATAGCTATACATGTAACCAAATTGGGCTCAATGTAAACAAGAGGTAGCTGTGATAGAGGACACGGGGCGTATCTGTTTTGCAACCAGTGAAGAGCCATATCGGCCTGTACATCCGCACAGTCTGATCAAGATCTGCACTATTTGCCATTACATCGGCTAAACACCCATCAGGGGCTTTTAACAAGCAATATAGAGCACTAGCAAGCTCCAGGAATGTGATATTTGATCAGAAGCTACACTAGTCATCGATCACATGTATAAGCCCCATTCGTCCTAGCTACACTAATTCGCCTCAGATATGTTATCGCGATAGGTATGGAGCTGGGTAGCAATTTTGTTTCTACATTTGTCCAGTCACAGCAACATAAGTGTTATGCTTTAAGTCTCAAAGTTTACAAAGATTATAATATTACAGTCGTAATTGTACTTCGAATGACAATAATGGAACGTATGCTAGTAAAAATATTGTGTTACACAATATATCTACTACATATGTTGCCATTATGTGTAGAATTACGAGAGACGATTCATATGTACATATACATAATTATAACCAGACAGGGCCTAACAGGATCGGTTGATCTTGGCCTATCTCCGTATCGTCACTACATTGATTGCGTTATGTCAATATTACGAATATCCGTTTTGAAGTAAGGCCTCATAACTATGCATGCGCATGTTTTATTGTTGATCAATAATTAGATGTGAATTTGACTCCCCTTACATCCTAGGTTGTCATCCGGTTGCAAGACTGCGCCTAGCCTACTGTCTGTTTCACGTTAACCTGCCCAACGTTTACACCTATAATATTTAAACACCCTAAAAGTCTTATCTTTTTTTCATAAAATAATTGTTCAGCAAAATTTAGAGATGAGCCATCTTTTTATTTTTTGAAATTCCATTCTATAAAAAAGTAATAGCCCTAAATCAAGAATTGAATGCAGAGTTGTAATGTTAAAATGTCACGTGCTATCAGATTTTCAACATTTTTCTAGCATCGAACTGCTTGCTGAATTTCATCATCAAAAAAAAGACACTAACCTTGTATTTATGAGAGCAAATCTTGCCAGGTTGAAAAATAAAGGAATCGAGCCTCCATTTCTCGGTGTTCGTACAAGAATTCCGGAAGAAAATGCTGAGAAAAATACAAAATACAACATGATGTCATCATCATCTGCTACAGCTTTCGTATCTATTGACAACGCCAGGCTGAGGTTGGCACGCTGTTCCTACCACTCGAAATTAATTGCACATATCCTTACACATCTACACCGGTGTAAATCTACATTCTTTAATGGTATGACTTGGGAACACCATATATATGTCATTTCCGGCGGAAGTATACAGTCACTTCCTGTGAGCCAGTTTCTTTGCCGGACGAATTTCCGGCGGACAACTTGGTTTACTAAACGCTGATTGGTTGGTGAAGGTCATCACATCAAGTTCGTTCGCATTCACAATTTACAACACCCTAGGACGTATTAGCAGTAGTATCAGATCGACTTGGAACCTTCTAGATGAATGATATTCGCTAAATATATGAATATTAAATGATTAATTGATATATTTTAATGCAAACCGTTTAAGTTATATGCCAGAAAATGCTGTTAATACACACATTTCTTAAGAATTAGTGTTCTGTTCGCAATAATAGTTGTTGTTGTTGTTTACCGGAAATGTTTATTGCAATAGTAGTTTCTCGTTTTATTGTCAACAACTAAAATTCGGTGAAATGAATGTATAAGGCAAACTCCCATACATGACTGTTTATTCGAAATAACGTTGTTATTAGACGGATTTTCTTGAAATAAAAAGTAGGCTCATTTCTAAACAACAGCTGTAGGAGAACAGCATAGCTTGACTACGAGGGTTGTCGATGTACACATAGCTTGACAAACAAGGTGGCCGCGGCCTGCATAAAATCCTCAAGCAAGGTTGATTAAAAACCTTAACCAAGGGAAATTAAGTAAGTAATTCAAGGTTAAATGTAGGTCAATGTCAGATATAGGTGATGGGTTATTGATGTACATCACTAGAAGATGAAGTTTTCCAAGTGTGGTTGCTGTAGGCCCATGAGTATTCCATATACAAGCTTGACTAAAAACCTTAACCAAGGGGAAATAACTAAGCAATCCAAGGGTAAAAGTAGGTCAATGTCAAATATAGGTCAGGGATTATTGATGTACATCACTAGGAGGTGAAGTTGTCCAAGTATGGTTGCTGTAGGCCCAGGAGTATTCCATATACAAGCTTGACTATAAACCTTAACCAAGTTTGAGTACAAACCTTAACAAAGGGGAACTAACTAAGTAATTCAAGGTTAAATGTAGGTGAAGGTACAATATAGGTCAGGGGTTATTGATGTACATCCCTATGAGAAATAGTTATCCAAGTATGGTGTCTGTATCCCACAATAGTATTTCATCTACAAGCTTGACTAAAAACCTTAACCAAGGTTGACTACAAATCTTAACCAATGGGAATTAGCTAAGTAATTCAAGAGGAAATGTAGGTCAAGGTCAAATATAGATCAGGGGTTATTGATGTACATCCCTATGAGAAAAGGTTGTCCAAGTATGGTGCCTGTATTCACAATAGTATTCCATGTACAAGCTCGACTAAAAACCTTAACCAAGGTTGACTAAAAACCTTAACTAAGGGGAATTAACTAAGTAATTCAAGGTTAAATGTAGGTCAATGTCAAATATAGATCAGGGGTTATTGATGCACATCCCTATGAGAAAAGGTTGTCCAAGTATGGTGTCTGTATGCACAAGAGTATTCCATGTACAAGCTTGACTAAAAACCTTAATCAAGGTTAACTAAAAGCCTTAACCAATTGGAATTAACTAAGTTATTCAAGGTTAAATGTACGTGAAGGTAAAATATAGGTCAGGGGTTGTTGATGTACATCACTAGGAGATGAAGTTGTCCAAGTATGGCTGGTGTAGGGCCAGGAGTATTCCATCTACAAGCTTGACTAAAAACTTAACCAAGGGGAATTAAGTAAGTAATTCAAAAGGAAATGTAGGTCAATGTCAAATATAGATCAGGGGTTATTGATGTACTTTCCTATGAGAAAAGGTTGTCCAAGTATGGTGTCTGTATGCACAATAGTATTCCATGTACAAGCTTGACTAAAAACCTTAACCAAGGTTGACTAAAAGCCTTAACCAATTGGAATTAACTAAGTTATTCAAGGTTAAATGTACGTGAAGGTAAAATATAGGTCAGGGGTTGTTGATGTACATCACTAGGAGATGAAGTTGTCCAAGTATGGCTGGTGTAGGGCCAGGAGTATTCCATCTACAAGCTTGACTAAAAACTTAACCAAGGGGAATTAAGTAAGTAATTCAAAAGGAAATGTAGGTCAATGTCAAATATAGATCAGGGGTTATTGATGTACTTTCCTATGAGAAAAGGGTGTCCAAGTACGGTGTCTGTATGCACAATAGTATTCCATGTACAAGTTTGACTAAAAACCTTAACCAAGGTTGACTAAAAACCTTAAACAAGGGGAATTAAGTAAGTAATTCAAGGTTAAATGTAGGTCAAGGTCAACTATAGGTCAGTTGTTGTTGATGTACATCACTAGTAGATGAAGTTGTCCAAGTATGGTTGCTGTAGGGCCAGGAGTATTCCATCTACAAGCTTGACTAAAAACCTTAACCAAGGGGAATTAAGTAAGTAATTCAAGAGGAAATGTAGGTCAAGGTCAAATATAGATCAGGGGTTATTGATGTACATCCCTATGAGAAAAGGTTTTCCAAGTATGGTGACTGTATGCACAATAGTATTCCATGTACAAGCTTGAATAAAAACCTTAACCAAGGTTGACTAAAAACCTTAACCAAGGGGAATTAACTAAGTAATTCAAGGTTAAATGTAAGTCAAGGTCAAATATAGGTCGGGGTTGTTGATGTACATCACTAGGAGATGAAGTTGTCCAAGTATGGTGGGTGTAGGGCCAGGAGTATTCCATATACAAGCTTCACTAAAAACCTTAACAAAGGCGTGACGCCGACGCCGACGCCGACGCCGACGCCGACGCCGACGCCGACGCCGACGCCGACGCCGACGCCGACGCCGACGCCGACGCCGACGCCGACGCCGACGCCGACGCCGACGGGTTGACTACATAAGTTCTAACTATTCCTCGAATAGTCTAGCTAAAATGCCGGCGTCGGCGGGTTGACTACATAAGTTCTAACTATTCCTCGAATAGTCTAGCTAAAATTTGTTTTACATTGTTTTATATAAACAAATAAGAAGCTTGTAGTGTTTTTATAACAATACATCTTGGGCAGCATATCGTGGAACAGACAGTAGTATGTCAAACAATTCCTTCAACTCTTTTGTTCATACCATTCCCATTCTACTAGGAGATAGACTGGCCATAATTCCCATATGCCCGATTTCTGCAGATACATTCCATCGCATTCTTGTCACATATACACCATTCCGGCTTTCGTTCCGGATTTAGTGTTAGCCTGGCCACGGATCGGGTCCGCGGAGTACAGTTCATAACAATAATATCGACGATTTACGGAATGTGCCGAAGATACCCGAGTGATGCGATCAGATATTGCGCAATTCCAGATCCGGGCTCAGCTAGTCCTTAAGTTGGAAAGAAATGTAGTAAAGTCTATACAACAAATGGCTTCATCGGACGCAAGTAACCCGGTGCTATCAAGCAATGAGCTTTCCATTGGCATTGATCGTTACCGATGAAAAAGAAATATAATGCCATTGTATTTTGACGTCAAGAATATCTGGCTAGGCCGGAAACGGTCGAAATACTGAGGAAAGCCTTGGAATTCCTACGCGTTTCTTAGCCTGGCTTAATAATATTGGTATCAAAAGACACTAGCCTGGTATTCTCCATGCATCAAACTAGCATGGGACTGCACTGGCCGCCAGCAAACCGGTTATCACGCGCACCAGTGACCCGTATAAAGATGCAAGGTTACATGTGTGTGTGCTTCACACTGATAAAGTCGCAATACTATCTCATGTGGTCATACATAGTGTACTTTGTGTTGGATCCAACACGTAAATAAATATTGCTACGTACACGTAAGTAATTGTTTATTATATATTTTGTAATTTATTTATATTGATGAATAACGTTTTCATTAACATATATTTTTGTTAATCAGTGCAGTTGTTACTTGAACACCACTACTGTGCACTACGACAACTGCTTGACTTGAACACCACTACTGTGCACTACGACACATGCTTGACTTGAACCACTACTGTGCACTACGACAAAGGCTTGACTTGAACACCACTACTGTGCACTACGATAAAGGCTTGACTTGAACATCACTACTGTGCATTACGGCAAAGGCTTGACTTGAACATCACTACTGTGCACTACGACAAATGCTTGACTTGAATACCACTACTGTGCACTACGACACATGCTTGACTTAAACACCACTACTGTGCACTACGACAAAGGCTTGACTTGAACACCACTACTGTGCACTACGACAAAGGCTTGACTTGAACATCACTACTGTGCACTACGGCAAATGCTTGACTTGAACATCACTACTGTGCACTACGACACAGGCTTGACTTGAACATCTCTACTGTGCACCGCGACAAATTGGCTTGACGTGACATTGAACATCACTACGGCAAAGGCGTTGAAGCCTTTGCCGTAGTGCACAGTAGTGATGTTCAAGTAACAACATTAAATTATTAACGAGCATATAATTATGATAAAAGAAACGTTATGCAATTGTAAATAACGTATTTATGGTGTTGATCTTTTAGTTCCGTTTACGACACATGTATGTATGTATTTAAGCTAATATATATGAAAGAGAAAATACATTATCTGGAACACTGAAAATCACTGGTAATGAGGGGTCGTAATTCGTTATTTTCCTTTGCATATCTATTTATAGAAATCCGGTCCTATGGTTTATTTTAGCGTTTATTTCTTAATGAATAGTGCAGAAATGAAGACTGTGAACAGGGTAGACGCAGATCAGACAGCACAACTTGAGTCTACACTGTTTGTAAAAAAACTTCATATGAGTCAAAATATGAATCTGGCAGTAATTCGGTTCCGGATCAGCCTATGAAGGTATGCAGAATGACTCATCACTACTCAGACTCATCATTACTGTCTGTTCCACATTTTGCTGCCGACGAACGTTTGGCTATTAAACACATTAAATCTAAAAAAATATTTAAAAGTAAGAATATTTTCATCATTAACAAAAAAGTCACCCTCCCAAAAAACCAACAAACGATTTTCCGGTGGGAATTGAACATGGGGAGTCAATTTTCAAAACTTTTCGTTTTTTGATCCTGAAGGAAAATGTTTGTAAATTGACTCCAAAACCTTGAAAATGATGTAACTAAGAAAGCAAAAGTTAGATTTTGAAAATCCGTCCACAAATAAAAAATATCTTTAAAAAAATCTATTTTTAGCCCCCACAGGAAAATCGTTTTTTTCGTAATAAAATCAATATTTAATTTTTTTTGGGGAGGGTTACTTTTTGTTATTGATAAACAAGTACTTGCTTTTGAATGTTTGGATCATCAATGGATCGCGATATCGTCATACAGAATTCCCTAATGTATATGACCACGTTTTACACCGCATTCAAATTTTCTGACTTATTACCGGTAATGAGAATACTTGATAGGTGTAAAGAAAACTGCGTGTTAAAATAGCATGTGGTTGCAAAGTTGCAAAGGTTTCAACTTGTATTGAGATGAACTATTCATAGACTCAATTGACGTCATATGAGAAATTGCATATCATAACTTTTGTTATATTATATGCATTCCAATTTTTATATCTGCATTCCAATTTATTTTATTAATTTATTATTTCATAATTGTATACCATTAATATGATTTAGTATATGAATTATGTTATTTTAATATACAATCACTATTTTAGACAATCACATACTATTTGATATAATGGGGATTTATGGAAATAATTATGTTATTCGAGATATAACTTTTGACTGGGTTTGTATTTTGTCACGGTGATAAGATTTTCTAAATTTGGTTTGTAATTCCAATGTCTATGCATTCAAATAATAAGAAGACAATGCGCGGCAATCAATGTTTTAATGTTATTCAATACAGTAGATTAAAGGTACATGCCCATTCAGTATGCACAAAATGTTCTTTCATGGAAATAAAATACTATGTAAATTGTGTCACTATTCCACCAGTTCTAAAAAATACAAGTGCCCGCTGTACAGATATAATCATGTACATGTAGCAATATTTAGCTTACTGATAGTGACTCGCAGTGGTATCGGGCTATTTTCATATGCAAATACGGCATGCTATTTATTAATTAGTTATACTAGTTAAATGCGTCAACTAAACAAAATAATAGTTTCGAAAGATTATAAAGTATGATCATTGCACATCAACAACTAAATACAGAGAATAAATAGTAATGTCCGTTAACAGTTTAAGGTAAAACGGCTATCGCCCCCGATATTAAAATGTATAATGATGCCAATAAAATATGGGGTAAATGGTGAATGAATGTTTATTTTGCCAGAAAATGTCTCAGATGATGTCTCTGATATAAAGAACAGTGTGTGCCTACTGAGTGGGCATGCACATTTAATACAATGCAGCTATTCGTGTAATGCATATTTCGCTACGCACGTTTTTCATGAATGTTGATATTAAATCCTCCCGAATTTAGGTTCAATGTACGGAGCCCCGCTGGGGACGTATCAGAAGTAGTTGATAGATGGTTTGTATAGTATGACCTCTTTAAACCGATAGCGTATCAGACACGTGTCTTGTTATGTGTTTATTTGTTGCCGGTCGTTATCGCTGGCGATAAAGTTTATTACATGACCGACACTTTCAACTAATTAAATGTCCAATATCGGGTCACATGATTATGGACATAACTTATGTTCACCTGAATATCAGTCTCGGACTCGTCTCGTTACGCGAGACGAGTCCGAGAATGATATTTGAAATGTGAACACTCTCGGACTCTTCTCACGCAACGAGACGAGTCCGAGACTGATTTACAGGTATAGCAGTATATGCAATCACGCAATCAAAGAAGGAGGCGATTAGTGCGTTGCTGTATCATATAAGTTAGCATTACTGTACATGTAATATGGGTCATATAATAAAGAAATTATTGTCTTTTGAATAATGTTCATCGTAGCAAATTTGACACACATATTGGAGATATCGAAGAAACAATGGACCCTCTCTAAACCGGACTGCACAAAACACATATGTGCGTTTGTTTGCTATGGGTCATTATCTCTGATGATTATGCATGTTCACGATAGCAAAATACAACATATTATATTGCAGCGCACATATATCGCACATACATTGAAACCTATCTAAACCGGAAACCCATGTTATTCGGTTTAGAGAGGATCCACTGTACTGTGTTTTGTGTATGTGGACATGTATATCCGTCCTTGGTATAATAAAAGTATGTGTTTCGTAAGAATTATGTTTTATAAGACGTCACGGTGTCGGCTAGTCTTCTTTCTAAAAACAATTTATATGGAATTATTAAATTCAGTGCTCTCCAATGACCCTTTTTCACTATAATAATAATAATAATAATAATAATAATAATAATAATAATATTATTATTATAATTAGGTCACAAGTATTACATATGCCACCCGCAATATCAAGGTGAATGATCACGTGGTTATAACAACAACAACAGTGGCTGAAAGTGTTGAAATCTTGCCCACTCCAAAGTAAGTATTATTTGATAGTGTCTTTAATATGCAACGGATTTTGATGAAATATGGCGCAGCAAACGCGTCTTCATGAGCTGCATTTGGTCGTCCAGGGAGTTCGGCACAGACTTATGTCGTTTTTTCGATGATCGATTCTTCGCAAAAACGACAGAGGTTTGGGCCAAAGTACAAAGACCAAATGCAGCTTAACAAGACGCGATTGATGCGCCATATTTCATTAAAATCCGTTACGTAATAAGGACAATATAGAAGAATACGTACTTTGAAACATTTTACATCGGCAGTGAGTGCAGCGCCAGTGATATAAATTATAACAAACTGTCCAGTCATACATTATTGATATCTCCCTGATCAATGGCGGAAAAGTTCGGTTCCCTGGCGCCTCAGGAATCCCCAGATCGGGCTATTATGCGCCATCACGAGAACATGAGTCTTATGAAGTGTTTGACCAGTGTAACTGTTGTTCAGCTCACACTGTGAGCATATGTGGCAACATGTAGTCAAATATACATTCACCAGAGCCTCGCCCATCCCGTTTTCCCTCGGCGAGATGGTTCAAATGGTGGTCACTACATATACTTCTGATGAGAAATAAAGAAATGCTTCAGCCTTGCCGGATATTTTTCCCCATGCACGGCACTAACCTACTATTCTCTATATCTAATATCCGCAAATAATGAAAAACTGCTGAGATAGAAAATATCTATTCTAATGCACTCTATAAATATCACGCAATCTGATTGGCTGATGGTCATACATTACAGGTTTATCATTGTTGATGAACGGTTGCAAATTATTTCAATATATATTCCTACCCCAATGCTAAGTTTGAGGTCGGTCAATTTACTCTGTCACATAACGACCGACCAAACATGGGCTAACTCACATACAATTTCCCAAGTGGTATTCTGGTATTATTGTCAAAGACACAGCTGTCTTGCATATGAAACGTCCTGGTCCGAAACGTCCTGGTGACCTGGTCCGAAAGTTGCATGGTCCGAAGCGTACAGAGAAGGCGAGAAAAAAAAATACAAATATCTCGCCGTTGATCACGTTTCATATGTTTTGGCAGTAATATATCGTTCACACAAAGAGAAAGTATGTATCCTGTGTAATCTTGCATCTCAAATGGTAGTATATCACGAATGATTAGAGATTAGTATCACAATATGAATCAACATCAGGGAAGTTTGACAGGTGGCCGCCATTGAAATAGTGTTGCTAAGAGATCGCGCTGGAGTGACATTACATGCGCAAGGTAGTAAATAAGGCAATTTATTATTCTAGCGACGAATTTATTGCTTTTATTATTGAAAAATAATGAAATCATCAACATAAACGTATATACATTCATGCACAAATCGCTAATATCTTGTAATTGTGCTGAAATTATTTTCTTCGTAGAAAATATTATTTGTGTGATCCATCCGGTATGACCTGCTCAACCAGCTTGCAATCTGGTACGATTTTCCAACGAGACTCGATCAAGTTTGCAAAACAGTAAAGGAGTGCATTAGAAATAGGTTAACCGCATTGTAATTTTGAAATTTGCGCCGTATATCTACGGTTTAGTTTAAACATAGTTTATTGCATATAAGTACAATGGGCTTGGGCTACAAGTTCTCACAACATTAATTACAGCCCTTACCCAAGTATGTCAACAATACATCAATTTAACAGCAATGGCGATAAGTATACAGGTATATGTACATGGGTACATACCAATAATCATGCGGTATATGTATATGCATTTGCACAATGTACGAAAAGAAAAATTCAGATAAAAAGAGAGAGTAAAGAAAGTGAGAGGGGAGATCGGGAGAATGAATGAGAGAGTTATGTGTCACAATGTACATATAATATTTAACCTAATGCATATATAGATGTGCACTGCAGTTGATTTCAGTGTTCGTTGTTATCAGGTGGTACTGGATAATGTTGGCAAATGGAAAGGATCCGATAGAGCTTGCGTCTCAGGCATCCACCAAGACTTAGTGTGTTACTCAAATATTTTCGTAGTTTTAATATAATCGTTTACATCTTTAAAAATAACAGTATTACACTCATTACTTTCTTCAGGTATGCCATGCAAAAGTATATGTGCGTTTAAGGGATAAAATTGTCGCAGTGACTGGCATAAAATTAGACGATGCGCATGATATTTAATACATTCAAAGAAGTAATGTTCAGCATCCTCTACAACTCCACTACATTCGCAGTAGGGAGTTTCTCTGATATGGTTATTGCAAAGATCACAATTAAGACTGCTATTTCGAATTCTTGCATGCATAACTGAAAACAATCGATCTCCCTCTAAATAGTATGGTGGTATATTATCTTGAGTATATAGTTGTTGGGCGCATGCTGTTTTGAAGTGTCTAAGACTATCTACATTTCTCAGCAACGGGTCAGTTTCATTCCAGAGTTGTACCGAAGATGGCATAAACGATTGTTTGTATACTTCCAGTCGTGTAGAGGACATTTAAATCAAATTGATTTCTAAGATTGTAACGAGATATATTATTAACAGTGGGTGGAATCAGGTTAGAAATATAACTAGGTACTTGATTATTGTTGGCTTTGTACATGATCGAAAGCTTTTGAATACTACGTCGAACAGACAGAAGTTGCCATCCTTCTTGCCTTAAGTTGTCGAGTGATACTGACCGTATTAATCCTGTTACTATTCTCGCGGCTTCATTCTGATTTTTTTCAAAACGAATCCTTTTCATATTCTGTACACCCATCACAGACTGATGAAGCATATTCTAGTATAGGTCTCATATAAGATATATATATTTGGTTTAAAGACTGTCTGCTTATCTTAAATTTTAGGTTCCGCATTATTCGCAATACTCTCGTAGTCGAATTAATTATATGTTGTATGTGTGTATGCGATTTTGCGTTATTGCTCAGTGTTAAACCAAGATGCTTATGATCGTCAACACAGGTTATGGACGTGTTCTGAAAGATTAAGTTTGATCAAGTTGTCTTAATGTTAGAAGCATCGCTTCAGTCTTGTTCGGATTGAAACTAACCAACCATTGTTTAGGCCAATCAGAAATCATTAGCAGGTCATGATTTATTATGCCTTCTAGATCATCAACATTTGTTGAAGAAAAGGACAGAGAGCTGTCGTCGGCAAATAATAAAACAATACTTAATAGATGGTCAGTTATGTCGTTGACATATATTAGAAATAGTAATGGGCCGAGTACCGAACCTTGGGGTACGCCAGCAGTAACTAATTTGGTATCTGAGGTTGTGGACCGTATTGATACGGACTGTTTCCTGTTCGACAAGTAGTTTTCGATCCAGTGTAAAATACAACCATTTAATCCATTTTTCCTTAGCTTAAATATTAACCCCTTATGCCATACTCTATCAAAGGCTTTAGAAATATCACAAAACACTATCCATGTAGATTTTCGTTCATCAAATGCCTGACATATTTGATGGTGAATGTCTATAAGTTGATATACCGTTGAGTGGCCTGGTAAAAAACCAGATTGCCTGTTATAAATCAGTTGTTGTGAGTGCAAGTGATTATGAATATGTTTAAACATTATTCTCTCCATTACCTTACCTAGACAGCTTAATAACGATATCGGGCGATAATTTGAAGGCG
Source organism: Conchocele bisecta (assembly GCA_029237695.1). Lineage (NCBI taxonomy): Eukaryota > Metazoa > Mollusca > Bivalvia > Lucinida > Thyasiridae > Conchocele > Conchocele bisecta. The sequence goes on along the minus strand of CM055279.1, from coordinate 24,503,895 downwards.
TCTGTGGACACCCTTTTTTAAATAGAGGAATTACTTGCTAATTTCCACGCCATCGGAAATTGATATTCATTAAAAGATCTATTAAAGAGGATCGCCAGAGGTTTTGAGATAGATGTAGTAGTTCATTTTAACATTCTATGACTAATTAGATCGTATCCACAAGCTTTATTAGTTTGCAAAATTCGTATTATGTCTCTAACCTCAGATTCATTTATATTAATCGTATCAAGAACTTGGTTAGTTTTTATTTCAAACGGTGGTAAAGTAGAGTTAGTATCATCAACAGTTGATATTGAAACGAAGAAGTTGTTAAGACAGTTTGCTTTTTCGGCATCAGACAAATATAAATTTTCGCTGTTACCGTCATTGGCTTTTAATGGAGGAATAGTACCACTTGACTTGCTATCTTTCACAAAGTGTCGGACTACCTTCCAGAAATATCTTTTGTTATTCGAAAATTATTCTGTTAGATTAAACTCTATGTCGTTATAAAATGCTTCTCTTGCATGTTTTTTCATATTATTAACTTTATTCCGATTTTTTTTGTATCCATTCCAATCGTCCACTCGTCAAAATTGTATTGCTTTCTTTCGTAACTTGTCCCTTAGCTTGCTTGTTTGGCGATTTTCGGAATCATACCATGGTTTATCGTTAGGCCGCACTGTAACTTGACTGCATGAAATGCATTGCGTAGCTAGCTCAATGAACTTAGCTGTAAATATATTAGATGCATCATCTACACTACCATTATTTAAAATTGTCCAATCAGTATTAAGCATGAGCTCGTTAAATTTAGCAAAGTCTGCTCTTTTATAGTTCCATACAGTTCGTTTATATGAATTATTATATGAACTTTCAGCTGGTATGATGACACATGTAGCCTTATGATCACATATGTTTGGCGAAACAGAAAATACATCGCTTTTGAGAATGATTTGATCTTGGTTAACAATAATTGGATCCAGTAAGTTTGAAGTAGTAGCTTTTTCCCGATTTGCGGATGTAATTATGTTTCTCAATGAATTCATAATCATTACGTCTTTTAACTTGTGGTTTAGTACATTTAATTGATCTTCATTTACATCGCCAACAATAATAATATTATTTGTTATATCGGATACCAGTTCTAGATTGCATTTAAGAAATTCCCAAAATTCGATATTTGACGACGGGGGTCGGTAAATCGTGTCAATCAAGAATGTTTTATTGTTTTTCTGAACTTGAATCCAGATGGTTTCATCCCAAAATATTTCTAAATGTTGCATTCGTTCTGCTAATAAGTGGTCTGCGACATATACCAATATACCGCCAGAATTTGGCGATTTCTCCTTTCGGAATGGTAAGCCATATCCATTCAGTTGTAAACTACTCGTTTCTATAGCGCATGATAAGTGCGTTTCTGTAAAACATAGAATATCGAAATCTGTAAAAGTGTCCTCGATATAACTGACCTTATTACGAATACTTCTATTATTTAAATATAAAATTGAAAAAGATCCAATCTCATTTTCAGGCCCTGTATTTCTTTCAACATCACCAGCCAGCAGTAGCAAAATCAAAGATATTATTGCTAGAAAGATGTTGAGGTTAAATAGTAATCCGGATCCTCTACATTTAAATATATTGGTCAAACAATTACCTATATCCGCTAACACATTCAGTATTATATATAAAATGTTATTAGATATTGTAAACGCAAGCAATATCGGCTGTGTGCTACAATTAAAATTACCTATAACAGCCCTCCAGGATGTTAAATCATTACCCATTCTGCTTATTAATTAAATTAGCGAGGTGAAGAGCTGCTATAGGTATCAACAATGACAACCTCACCCAACAACACCAGATACTATGTATGTTCACAAATCTTCTCAACATAGTGCATGTACCTATACTAGTGACATTCGAACAGAAAGGACGTTTGACTGAGAGAAAGAAGATAGAGCGAGTAAAAAGCAACAGGAATAGTAGAAAAACAACAAGATGATATTGAAGCTGGTAGGAACACGTACATGCAACATACAAATACATCTTCCTAACATGTGATGCAGCACGGTGTTCAGGTTTTTGTGGCAGGATGGATAGTTCAGTGAACTATTCTCATATCAAATATCTACTGCAAAGTATCTTGTGTCAGTTACAAATCATTTAACGAACACTGTAGATCCCGATCAGATCGCATGTCTAGCCAAACGGCTCATGCATTTAATCCAGTGACATAATGCTTTCTTTATTGTTATAATAATACATACCTAAATAACACTCACACGTGTCACTGGGAAAAGCGATCTACTTTCATTTATTGACCACAATTATGTCACAGTATTATGAACAGGATTCAAATTCCGCTATAAAATTAAACTTACATGCAGCTCGAGAGTATGAAGTGACACGGCAGGATATCGATTGCATGAGTGACCATTACATACTGTACAACCCGTGCAGATCCGGACCAGCCTAGGCACAACTATACAGTCTGATCAGGGTTTATTCAGTTTTCCACTACACAAACATGTATAATCTTCCTATTATAAATAAGTATACCCCGCCAAGGTAGAATGTATCAAGTGGGTGAGTGAACAGCACAGTTCTACAACCAATGTATATCCAGACCTGCCTGCACACGAACGTATATTCTGATCAGTGTATACTCCATTAGTTGCTATGTGATAATGTCGGATCAGGTTCTTGTACGTTACGATGACGTGATGTGCGAAAACATATCGACTGATTTCAATAACCGCTCAGAATATAACCAACGTAGGCACAGACCAGCCTACATCGAAGTATATGCTGAACAGGATATACTCGGTTTATCAAATGTAATAGACTTGAATCATCTGAGAACAGCATGAAATTTTAAAACGTATGACTGCATGATTGAATCGCACATCACCTACAGGCACAGACAAGTCTACACACAAATGAATAGTCTAATCAGTGTATACTCTGTGCTCTATGCGTTACTCATGAGAAATGTAACATCTGCCAAGTAGTGAATACATGAACCATACATGATTTGCAACCAGTGTAGACCGAGACCAGTTTAGACACGAATGTATAATCTGATATGGGTATACTCTGCTTGTTACTTCTTAAAAAGGAACATCAGCCAAGTTTATTAGAGTATTGCGTGACATGACAGAACAAGTAGTGGATGAATGAACCATACATGATTTACAACTAGTGTATACCTAGACCAGCGTAGACACGAATGTATAATCTGATCTGGGTATACTCTGCTTGTTACTCCTTAGAAAGGAACACCAGCCAAGTTTATTAGAGTATGGCGTGACCATACCTGATTTACAACTGTGTAGACCGAGACCAGCTTAGACACAAATGTATAATCTGATCGTGGTATACTCTGCTTGTTATCCCTTAAAACGGAACATCAAACAAGTTTATTTGAGTACAGTGACACAGAGGGTACATGGAAATATTGCTTTACTTTCGCGTGCGCACGCCATTACAATGCAGTTAACCCTATAATAATGCGAGTTGGCGTTATACATTTGTACGGTTTCTCTACTGGTATACATTCTGATAATGTCTGTGCATACCGTAAAGGTTGGTCATGCTAACTGTCTTTTGTGAAATGGTGGAATCTGGTGCAGTGAGCAGCTGCATACCTATCACACCTTTGCTACATTTTTTAGCTCAAGTGAGCTATTGTTACCGCTTTACGGCCGTCGTCGTCGCCGTCGTCGTCCGTCGTCCGTCCACGTCTTCTTCTCCAGAACCGCTAGGCTGATGTTGGTGAAACTTCACTGACATGATACATATGTAGGGGGATTACACATTTGTTATAATGGAAGTCATCGCCCGTATAAGATGGCGGCCGTCTAAAAATAGCATAACTCCTTAAACAAACTTTTTCTCACGAACAGCTAGACGGATTTCGACGAAACTTGGCAGAAATAATCGAGGTACAATGATCTTTCAAATATGTTAAAATCGTGACCCCGGGTTAACAAAATGGGTGTGGCTCGTGGGTCAAATAGAGGTTAAATTTCATATTTGACCGAATATCGGCAAATCATATATCAAATCGAAGATATTGACAAGATGATCGTGCTGGTGCGTTTTTATTTATCGACATCGGATGTTTACGTCATCCAAGATGACCGCCGAAAGGTCAAAAGGTCATCCTTTTATTTGAGATTCAAACGTCTTCTTCACAAGCACCGGTTGGTCCCCAAGATGGCCTCCGAAATGTAAAAACGTCATCCTTTTATTTGAAATTTCAAACGTCTTCTTTACAAGAACCGGTTGGCCAATGGTAGCCAAACTTCACAATTAGGGTCCTTGGATGAAGCCGTTTCAGATTTGTTAAAATGGAGGTCGTAGCAAATCCAAGATGGCCGCTGTCTAAACATAATACAAATTCTTAAAAAATCTTCTCGCGAACCGCCGGACGGATTTCAACTAAACTTGGCAGTAATGACCGATGTACAATGGTCAAATTTTATTTTTGACGGAATATGGTCGCATCATATATCAAATCAAAGATATCGAAGAGACGATCACTCCGGTACAATTTTCAGCGAAATCGGATTATTACGTCTTCCAAGATGGCCGAAGAAATGTCAAAACTTCATCCCTGATTGGGTAATGGCACCAGGTCAGGATATTCTGATGAATGGATATTGTAATATCGGTGTAAAGCAGTGGCGTCCCCCACCCTCTCCCCCACCACATCCCCCATACACGTGTATTACTTGGTTAAAACTAAAATTGATGTAGAACTACTTTAATAAATTGCGTCTGATACGATTTGTAAACAGAAGCATCCTATTGTGGTCTCCAAACCTCGCGAAGTTGTGTAAGATATATATGTACATATAGCGAGATAACTCTTACCCTGGCGACTACTCAAGTTTGTCACATTGACACCATGTGCCTGTCATGGGCTTATTTTGATGTTTATTTAGTAAAAACTTTACATATCAGTATTTGCATGATTTTTATGACATTGCACATGTGAGCGATATAAGGCCATTATGGCCCTCTTGTTAGGTTTGTTTATTCAGTTATTAAACATATGTGATGGATATAGGGATGTGATAAGACAGTTAGATCACGTTAGATCACGTTCGTCCGCATGTACAGTCGATAATCCGCTCGCTATAGCGAGCGGATTATCGACTGTACATGCGGACGAACCGTGATCTTATAGTGTGACCTACCTATGACATACAAATGATATATTTGTAAATTAAACACGAAAACAAATTGCCTCATACATGGCGGTCGTAGTCTTAATTTGATGATAGCTGCGTTTACCTGTACTTGATAACCCTGTTCAATCTCGGCCGATACTGTCGGGCATTGGGTAATGTAAACATAGACTGATAATAAAAGTGTGTGGCCAACCGCGGCAAGCTTACATGAATTCAGTGCGCTAGCACCATTCCTTACACCCACCCCTAGTGTAACCTACATGTATGCGCCACAACTATTCCGAGGTGGTACAAATGCGGACTTGTGTTGAAGAAAATAATATAATGATATGGCCTGTTCCCGAGAGTTAAACTCGAGTATTACAGAATGCATCGAGGATATTCATATTTTTGCAACGAATATTACATATATGTTCATCTCGTGGTGTGAAATGTCCATATTTCACGAGTGCCTGTTCCCGAGAGCTAAACTCGAGTATTACCGAATGCATCGAGGATATTCATATTTTTGCAACGAATATGACATATATGTTCATCTCGTGGTGTGAAATGTCCATATTTATATATTGAAATATGTTAACGGCACTCGTGAAATATGGACATTTCACACCACGAGATGAACATATATGTCATATTCGTTGCAAAAATATGAATATTCTATGTATTATATACCGCTCCATGGAAATTAGCAGTTTTTTTAGACTGTATACGGTAATGAATGTATATTTGCAGCCTATTTGGGCTGTTTTCCCGAACATAGATTTTATGAATATAGATAGCGGAAGTAGTCGTATTTTCACCACAAGTTGTTTATTTCATCGATGGGAACATATGACTTGTATATACATCGTATAACTATCTATTAAATGGGTAGGTATATAATAAATAATACTATTGTGACACCTTGATTCAGCGAGGGATAGTTCAATCCAGTTTTTGGCTATTTTATGTACATTTAATATACATTATGTAGTATATTTAATAATTTAATCACTGATACTTTTCGGTATATAGTTATGAATTTATATACGTTGGTCCGTTAGTTCAACGTGTGGATTATGCATACATGTATGCTGTCCAATTCTGAAGTGTAATAAATAAGATATTCCTTTGAAGAAATTTAGATTGCAGACACTCAATGTACTACTCTATATACATGTAACCTTGTACGAACTATTCTATACTAATTTTTGCAGATTTAAATTACGTGTCAAACATATCGTAACTGGTTGTAGCAAGATGAAGTCATGTACAAAACAGATATTAATAAAGCTTTGTTAGAACTCTTCAACAACATTGGTGAACTGTAATTCATATACATCAGAGAAACTCTGAGATGACAATTGGCCTTATAAGTCAATTACTTGGCAAACATATGTGTGGCTATCACTGGAAAAATGGGACATATGAGCTTTGCGACCAGTGTAGATCCAGATCAGCCTGTGCATACGCACAGTCTGATCAGGATCTGCGCTGTTGACCATGCCATCAATGAAACACCCGTCGCGCTTGTAACAAGCAATATATATTGGTAGTCATGTTACAGGAGTGTGTTATTTTGATCAGGAACTACACTGGTACCAAAACCCATAATCCCGAGATCTCCAGTCACAGCCACATATTTGCGGTTATTCGTATCCGTGATCGCATCCTTGGAAAGTTTTTCCAATTGAAAACGTGTCAAATCACGTTCACTTCAAATCACGCAACCAAATAGACCAAAGTGGAAAAAGAAGACATTATGCTGTGGTGGGAATTAGACCGGTAATCAATTGAAGGGGTTAATGAGAAAAGGGGTCTAACTCCATGGGGAGTTAGCCCCCCTTCTTCCACTGAACCATTCAATTCATCAACTGTGTGTGTTAGATGTCCACAAACATATCCATGCTGCAGTTTGTATGGAAACTTACGGCAATATCCTCGGGAATTAGACGCATATTTAATTCCGGGATTCCATACTTAGATTTCAGATTGCACGATGTGTCATATTACTCAGATGTTTCCCATCACTTCATGGGCGGGGAGATAGAGAATAGTAGGTTAGTGCCGTGAATGGGAAAAAATATCTGGGAAGGCTGAATAATTTATTTGTTTCTCATCAGAAGTATATGTAGTGACCACCATTTGAACCGTCTCGCCGAGACGGACAACATATACTTTGGTTCAAAAATAAGGAAAATAGATAGAGAATAGTAGGTTAGTGCCGTGAATGGGAAAAAATAGCTAGCAAGGCTCAGGAAACGGGATGGGCGAGGCTCTGCCGAGCACATCCCGTTTCCGTGCCGCGCCAGATGTAGGTGTTGACGGGATAAATAGAATAGTAGATTAGTGCCGTGAATGGTAAAATAAATATTAGTAAATTATTATATCGGTATTGCGGGCACTCGTAATGTTTAGAACTGCTGAAATAGTGACACAATTATACACTTATTTAATTCCTGTAACGATCATTTTGCATGTACATGTATCTTTACCATGGCATAGGTGCACGGCTAGTGTAGTTACCGTTATTGTTTGTCATAGTTTCTCAACCAATACACTAATAGCAGTTCGTCTCAATTACTTACAAATTGCGACTATTTCTCAAATATCTACTAATTGTATTCAGTAAATGATCCAATACGTAGAAATGTATATTTATGCACAGAGTCACGGCTTGTTGACAGAAATTCACGTGTCATGCATCCGGATACTTAAGCGGTTTTTTTCTGTGAATCTATATCATGATAGCGTAACAAACGAGTAATTGTCACATGCGTTTTGGAGTGACGGCCGCATATTTAAGTCTTCAGTTATAGAGAATAGTAGGTTAGTGCCGTGAATGGGAAAACATATCTGGCAAGGCTCAGGAAACGGGATGGGCGAGGCTCTGCCGAGCACATCCCGTTTCCGTGCCGCGCCAGATATGTTTTCCCATTCACGGCACTAACCTATTATTCTATTTATCCCGTCAACACCTACAAATGGCTGTAAAATGCAAAAATTGTATTAACTGGATATCAAAAATGTTTCACGGCACCGTGTTTCACGGCACATACGCACTGTGTTGACGGGATAAATTTATGCACAGAGTCACTGCTTGTTGACAGAAATTCACGTGTCATGCATCCGGATACTTAAGCGATTTTTTTCTGTGAATCTATATCATGATAGCGTAACAAACGAGTAATTGTCACATTTGTTTTGGAGTGACGACCGCATATTTAAGTCTTCAGTTTAAACTTTATTTATTGAACAACGATTACAAACAAGTGCGAGAGTACATATACACCTGGGGGCCGTTTCACTAAACTTCTTAGATTTAGAATCGTCTGCAAATTTCAATTGATGGATTTACATTTATTGAGCATAGGCTGCATATGCAGCCTATGCTCAATAAATGTAAATACACTAATTGTTTACAAGAAAACATTGTTAATGTGAAATTTACAGGCTATCATAATTTTGCACTTACGAACATTTTAGTCGTAGGAAGTTTAGTGAAACGGCCCCCTGTTTTCGTTGGCACAGATGAAGGCGTAAGCATTAGGGTGGTCCTTAATGTGGGATGAAACCAGAGCACATGGAGGAAGCCCACTTGGCCGGTCTGGAGGCCGTTTCACTACACTGAGTACGACTAAAATGTTCGTAAGTGCAAATTTAGGATCGTCTGGAAATATCAATTGATGGATTTACATTTATTGAGCATAGGCTGCATATGCAGCCTATGCTCAATAAATGTAAATACAACAATTGTTTACAAGAAAACATTGTTAATGTGAAATTTACAGACTATCATAATTTTGCACTTACGAACATTTTAGTCGTAGGAAGTTTAGTGAAACGGCCCCCTGTTTTCGTTGGCACAGATGAAGGCGTAAGCATTAGGGTGGTCCTTAATGTGGGATGAAACCAGAGCACCTGGAGGAAGCCCACTTGGCCGGTCTGGGGGCCGTTTCACTACACTGAGTACGACTAAAATGTTCGTAAGTGCAAATTTAGGATCGTCTGGAAATATCAATTGATGGATTTACATTTATTGAGCATAGGCTGCATATGCAGCCTATGCTCATTAAATGTAAATCCAATAGTTATTTACAAGAAAACATTGTTAATGTTAAATTTACAGACTTTCATAATTGTTCACTTACGAACATTTACGAACATTTACGAACATGAAAGAGTATGATATATTCATTTCCATTAATCGTATATCAGAATGTGATTAGCTCATATTCGCCTAACGCGGAAGTGTTTGACATAAATATATGCTAATTCATATAAGGCTGTGACTTGCAAAATGTGGCTTATGGGATTTGTGATTAGTGTAGCTCCTGATCAAATAGCACACACCATGTTGTCTGATATGCCACAGGTAGATCACGGTTCGTCCGCATGTACGAGGAGATAAGCCGCGAGCTTTAGCGAGTGGATTATCGATCTTATATGCGGACGAACGTGATCTAACTGTGAAATCACATCCTCATGTCCATACATTGCCCATGTGCTGTGTAAATGCAGAAACCACATATCATCAATATATTGATGGTCTAGTAACATAAAGCATAGCAGTTACGATCTTATATTACTAGACCATCGATATAATGAGAAAATACTGGCAACCAGCGTAGACCAAACTTTATAATTACAATTCGATCATGGTCCCTGCGTTTCGCTGCAGATTCGTGGCGTTCCTGTCAGTAGAATGTGTCTCATTGCCCAATAGTGGATATGCAAACGGTGCGGGCGTATCTGGATGTTTTGACGGCTACCTTGCAAAATAATACAACTTGTCCAATATCTATAAAATCACTTTGATATTATAGTCATATATTGAACATACTGCGACACAATCAGTGCCGCGGACTGGTGTACACCTGGGGGCCGTTTCACTAAACTTCGTACGACTAAGATGTTAGTCAGTGAAAATTTAGGATCGTCTGGAAATTTCAGTTGATTGATTTACATTACTGATCATAGGCCCAATATATACGCAGCTGTTTCTATGAACTAGATACATTTTAGTGCATGTTTGGAAAGTGTTCAATCACATTAACATTCTAGATTACTCGAGACCCTTTCCAAGTTTCAAATAACTTTATTTTGACTATAATACAAATTAAACATTTTGCATGGTAGCTCGTGGTTTCCAAGAAAACGCGCAATTACGGCTGTTCTCTTCACTGTGTATTATTTGTAAGGAGTTGATTACGGTTTTTCTCTCACAGCGAAGCCAGTGCAAATAACTCGCAAGAGTGTAATATAAATTGTTAATGTGAAATTTACAGTTTATTTTAAGTTTGTACTTACACACATTTTAGACGTACGAAGTTCAGTGAAACGGGCCCATGCATAGAGAAATATAAGGGACTCGTCACGAGAAAAGGGGGCTTAATAATATATTAATATAGGCCAATGTAGACCCGGATGAGCCTGCGCATCAACACATTCTCATCAGGGTCTAAACTGTTCGTTATAGTGCTGATTAATTACATCAAGTGTAAATACAGTGCAACCTCTCTAATCTGGACACCCTGGGAGGTTCCTCTTAGAGAGGTTTCAATGTAAATCAGGCATTTGATCTTTCTGAACCATAGCTGTGTGTTATGTTATCACGAACAAATATTACCACCTGAGATAAATAACAAAGAAACTCATCAAAAGGAAGATCACGTGTGCTTTCGTGGTGTCCGGTTTAGAGAGGTTCCACTGTAATGGCAATCTTAGATCCATAGCATGATGTTACATGTAGCTGATCAAGAACTATACTGGAGCAATATGCCCCTTTTTGCCGTGTATAAATCAATAACATGTAAAACCCAGGGGGCAATGGTTATTAACCCTTTCACCCCTAAGTAACTGAAATGGATTTGACATGTTAATTTTGCAACCAATCCAATTGTCACAAAATAATTTTCAGACTAGTCGATTTATGAAAAGGGGGTGTTTTTTGTTTTCAAAATTATGAACATTACTTTCAAAAAGTGCAGATCCTGATGAGACGGCTCGTTACGAGCCGGCTCATCTGGATCTGCACTGTTTGCATAAACCGATATAGCGGGCTTTCGGGTTCAAAGGGTTAATAGCCATCACGCGATGTGCCGACTGACTCATTCATATGTCGGAAGTGGAAATTGTCATCAAATTCGATTTTCCATCCCCGAAATTATAAATAATCACGCGAGATCATGCAGGTGCACGGGATAACGGGGCTTGTAGTCATTTTGTGAGAACCCGGATTTAGAATTTCTGTAAAATGTTGAGCCCACCACTTGGCCAATTACATGTAACGTTCCGTGTTAATGTGCGCTTTATCATAAATTGTATTGACCGTAAATGGCTTGTTTACTAACAACGCATAAATTTCACCGAATAATAGCATACTTGACACTATAATTGTTTATCTTCGGAAATAAATGTTTATTTAAAGTAAAACAGGAAACGTGTAGACAACTCAGAGACGCCGTAAAGGTGGTTTTATCAAATCCCGACTACCGGTAGTTCTGACAGGCCATGTATGTGTATTGCTCTGATATTGATGCACACCTGTCAAACTTTCGGACTAACACGACGTTAAATTTCTAATTAAGGAATTATTAATTTACTGACAAAAAAATTATAAATACATTCAAATTAATGTCTCAGTTATTCGTGGATGTATTTTAAATCACCTGTGGAACAATTTTAACGTAAAAAAGAGTTGATGTAATATCTATTATTTAATACATTTTGCTTCGATACAAGATTGTGGCAATAAGCGTTCCGTATTAGACATAATATAAGGGGAAAAAAACCAAAAAAAAACCACAAAGTTAACAAGAAAAGACACGCCAAAAAATGAATTATTTATAACCGTAATCTTCTGTGAAACACCACGAGACCAATACAGTACAGGGACGGACTATAGCACGTGTAGCACGAGTGAGGACATTGAAGGAGACTGTTGTTGCTCTTTCAGCAAACATGCGCACCTGTAAGACCCTGGTCATTGCAATTCTGGCAGTGTATACCACAACACTGGCTGGTAAGTACCCGAAACCACAGGTTCAAGTGACGGACCATGGTATATACAAGGTGCATGATCACGTGGTTATAACAACAACAACAGTGGCTGAAAGTGTTGAAATCTTGCCCACTCCAAAGTAAGTATTGCTTGATATTTCCTTAATATATAACGGATGTTGATGCAATATGGCGCAGCAAACTCGTCTTAACGAGCTGCATGTGTTCGTCTAGGGATTTCGGCACAGACTTATGTCGTTTTTGCGAAGAGTCGATTTTCGTGTCTACCGACACGGAAATCGATTCTTCGCCAAAAAGACAGAAGTTTGGGTTTGGGCCAAAGTACAGAGACCACCAAATACATGTACAGCTAATAACGAGACGCGCTTAATACAATACATTTTATTCACTCTAAGCCACATGCGTGACACACGAGGTATACAACAGATTACATACTACAACGATGGGTACAAATACAAAATGCATATGTATAAGCTCACTAGTCATTGATGCGCCATATTTCATTAAAATAAGTTACGTAATAAGGACAATATAAAAGAATACGTACTTTGAATCGGATGGATTCTTAAAGTTTCAGTACTTGTTGTTGTTGTTAGTACCACATAATCATACACTTGATATAAATACAGTATTTATACCAAAAAGCACCAATAAGTGAACTAAGCTAAAGAAAATGCTTTATTCCCTCCGTTAACCACGGTTAATGTGCATAGGTAGAAGTAAAGCCATTTTGTTTAGCTTTTTTTTTCTTATTGATGCTTGTTGGTATATTTAATGCATTTATAGACCATGGTCCATCACTTCAACCTGTGCCCGAAAGCATGTTCTTATCCACCTTTTGAAGAAGGAAATGGGATTATGTTGTAACGATTTTTCACCCGTCCGTCCGTCATGCTTCTTGTAAGAAGTAAACATTTTAAACCGGTTCCTTATTATAGGAATGAATGGCATTTTTGTTGGATTTATCGGGATATATTGCTGGAATGCTGGACGAAGGCCGGAAGGCCTCGTCCAGTATTCCCGCGACTTTTCCAAGTTTATATCCCCGATAAATTCAACAAAAAGGCCATTCATTCCTTATAATTTCAGAATTTGAAATAAATTCATCAAGAAAATGTGTTTATTTTCCGTTTTCCGCCTGACGGTTACGGAAAGTAGTTCGGCATGGGAGTTTACCGAGATATAAATTTTGGACAGAGACTTGCTACGGAAGAATGAAATGTTAGGGAATTGTGTAAATATGTTTGTGCTGGAATTATTATGTATGTACAGATGCGCAAGTTAACAAATATTAATTTGGTCCCGGGTTATAGAGAATAGTAGGTTAGTGCCGTGAATGGGAAAACATATCTGGCAAGGCTCAATAATGTCTTTATTTCTCATCAGAAGTATATGTAGTGACCACCATTTGAACCGTCTCGCCGAGACGGTTCAAATGAGTGGTCACAACATATACTTTGGTTCAGAAATAAGGAAAATAGATAGAGAATAGTAGGTTAATGCCGTGAATGGGAAAAATATCTGGCAAAGCGCAGGAAACGGGATGGGCGAGGCTCTGCCGAGCACATCCCGTTTCCGTGCCGCGCCAGATATGTTTCCCATTCACGGCACTAACCTAATATTCTATTTATCCCGTCAACACCTACGAATGGCTGTAAAAAGCAAAAATAGTATTGACTGGATATCAAAAATGTTTCACGGCACCGTGTTTCACGGCACATACGCACCGTGTTGTCGGGATAATTGGATTATCTCCTCTTGAGATTACGCGATTTTGCCTTGTAAGAATCAATGGTTGGAGACTTCATATTCTTCTATATGACGTCTATATGGGTACAGGCAATTTTTACTTTTGATTCGAGCCCGGGTCACGGATTAGCTCACCATTTTCAGTTTCAGAAGAATTAGTGTGGTTTGTACATGTATGTCGTATAAATGTTAAACCCTGATATGTGGAAATTTCATATTTGGTACATGACGTACATGTATGGTGTAGATGTGCGAAGCGCATTTCGATTTTATTTATTTTCCACCTGGGTCATGGATTATCTCCCCATTTTGACTTAAAAGGACTGGACAAATTGGATTTATCCCGTCAACACAGTGCGTATGTGCCGTGAAGCACAGTGCCGTGAAACATTTTTGATATCCAGTCATTATTATTTTTGCATTTTACAGCCATTTGTAGGTGTTGACTATGGAAGGTAATATCCGCCATAATTCTATGTGACTTGATGCTTGCGTGCTGATGACATTACAACTTATATTCATGTCATTTCATTCGTCATTTGTATTTATTACATTTGAAATCTGCTTTTCGTAATTGTATTTGTCTTTCTTACATGTCCATTCTGCTGATTGCTTTGTTCATTCGTCTTATTTACATTACAATTATTGATACGTCCTTATTCGTGTCCCTGTTTTATTGCACTAAGCATTTGCAAAAGAAAGTAAGAACAAAGCACTTAGCACTTTGAATAAGGCCGAAAGCAGTAAGGACAAAGCCGCAGGAAGTAAGCATCAAGACACAGTCCGAAAGCGGAAAGCCGCAAGCAGAAAGCATCAAGTCACAATCCGAATGACGCAAGCAATATTGGTGATATAGTGCCTCATTATGACGCCAGATGGCACTGCTGTCAATGTTAGGAATCCTCCGACGAATAAATAATAGTACGAGATGTGATTGGCTGTTTGAGGCACACCTCCAATGCCGGTGTTGATGTAAGATTTCACCCACAAATTATCACAGTATAGGTTAGAAGACACCAAATAGTTTTACTATATCCTGTAACCGAATCCCATCCAATAAGGCCAGTCTCTCCTACTTTCAATGTTCGTATGGATGTTGTGGGACCTACTTGTACATGACCTGCAGCCGGTCTGTACTGGTTCTGCATGAATTAAACAATAGGTTTACTCACTCCTAACTTCCTAAGAAAGAAAAATCCAACCTCGTCACGTCCCCCAATATTGTTTACATTTTATTTTGGCCACGGAAACTCTGTTTACATCAAGTGAGGTTCCTCAAGTGAACCTGGGTAGTAATGGATCAAGATTTGCAAACAAACTGTGTCAGTGACCTCAAAACACCCGCACGATTTTGTTCATACCGGACTACTTTTATCCTCTTGACGATTTCGCACCATTTGTTATTCTCTAACCTATATTAACTAAATTGCATATGCATGTATGGTGTTTGAGTTACTAATGTGTTTTATGTGTACAGTATCCTCATAATTAAATTACATATGTACGTAATTGAAAAAAATCGCATTTTTTATAGTAAGTTACACAGGTTGACTGTCAAACTGGCCTGTTACCGATGCAAACCGTCCGGGATCAGTTAGTTTGTTTGTTTATTGGTGTTTAACGGCCTATCAACAGCTAAGATCATGTAAGGCCGGGCAAACGGGTTTGATCCCGTTTTAACCTGCTGCATTGGGGGGAAAATTCCAAAATCAGAACTGAATATTTACATCGAGAAACAATATATTCAGCCCTGAAATTAGAATAACCTGACCTGGTGGCAGGTCCATACTACACCAAAGTCACTTGGCCCCTTCCCTAAAATAGGTTCGGGATCAGACTAAGGTGGACCACCACCATTGAGTTTCCCTAAAAAAACTAACCCGTTACAACACATTTTGCTATTCTCTGCTACTTTCATTTTTCTTATGGATCTTGTGGGACCTAATTTCCAATAACCTGCACCCATTCTGCTCTGGATCTTGACTAATTAAAATATAGATTCAATTATTGTTGAAGCTGGGGTCCCATCTAGTAGGTACAAACTTGTATTCATGGAATTTAAATAAGTGTATAATTGCAACTAGTCCACCACTTTTAAAAATTGCGAGTGCCAGCTACACAGATATAATTATTTAGTAATCTTTAATGTACTCATAGAGACTCGTGGTGGTATCAAGCTTGTTCCATATGCAAATGATGCAGTATTTTTACATTATTTATATCAACTAAATGCTGAATAAATATTTGTATCGACATATCATAAATTATGATATTGCACATCAAAAAATAAATAAATGGAATAAATAGTTGCTTCCGTTATCATTTTAAGGAAACCCGGTTATCGCCCCTGATATCAAACTGGCATTTCGCGTTTGACATCAAAAGTATAATAATGTCAATTAGTACGTCTGTCTGGTAATGGTAATCATTTTGCCAGAAAAAATTCAGATTGAAAGAATAAATAAAAACATGTCTCCCTATATTATGACCTGGCATGTACACTCTAGGTTTAAGGTTAGAAAAGGGGTGTTTTTAACATCAGTTTTCAGCATATTTGAAGCATTTAAAAGAAAACACTGAGCCTGTTTGTCACATGATGTAAACAGAGTTTCCGTGGCCAAATAATGTAAACAATATTGGGGGACATGGCGAGGTTGGTCCCACAACAACCATACGAATATTGAAAGTAGGAAAGACTGGCTGGGATTCGGTTAAATTATACAGTAAAACCATTTGGTGTCTTTTAACCTAAACATGGCGCAACAGAAAAGGCGGCATCAATCTACATCAACACCGTTAGGGACATGGAACCAATTTAGAGAGCAAAGCATTGTAGGACGGGTACCAGCATATTAAATCATTTTAGGGAGAACTATTTTAAGTTTTAGCAGCGCACCTGGCGTCATAATGGTTGTTCCCAAATTACTGTTGCAATTGTTGTTGTCAAGGGGCGTGGCTTATCGCGGTAACAAAAACGCAAGGCAAAACAGCGATGCAATAATCAATAATGGAACTCCGGATGTCACTTAGAATGTAATCAACACAAACGCATTGAAACAGTGCGAATGGATAAAGCATCAAGCCAAATGCACATTCAATTTAGACTACAACCAAGAAGATTTCAAATGTCACAAACACGAATGACGAATAAAATAACATGAAAGTAAGTTGTAATGGCACCAGTCAGCAAGCATCAAGCCACATAGATTTGTAATGAGACGGATATAATTTAGAATGTCATCAGCAAGCAAGCATCAAGCCTAATATAATTATGGCGGATATTACCTTCCATAGTTGACGGGATAAATATAATAATAGGTTAGTGCCGTGAATGGGAAAAAATATCTGGCGCGGCACGGAAACGAGATATGCTCGGCAGAGCCTCGCCCATCCCGTTTCCTCAGCCTTGCCAGATATTTTTTCCATTCACGGCATTAACCTACTATTCTCTATCTATTTTCCTTATTTCTGAACCAAAGTATATGTTGTGACCACTCATTTGAACCGTCTCGGAGAGACGGTTCAAATGGTGGTCACTACATATACTTCTGATGAGTAGTAAAGAAATTATTGAGCCTTGCTAGATATTTTTTCCATTCACGGCACTGACCTATAATTCTCAATATATCGTGATGGCGCGCCACCAGTGTTCCTCCAGTTTTTGTCGCGCCTGCTTCAGAGGCGCGACTATAATCGGCGCTTTTTCCGTCGTCGTCGTCGTCGTCGTCGTCCGTGTCGTCCGGTATTTTTGTAAGGCAAATGCGTTAAAGTTATTGTCAAATGAGTCGGCAGATGCGATACCGCTTCCGTGGCGGAATTCTTGTATTCTATTATTTGTGTCCGGTTTAGAGCGGTTCCACTTTTTCTAGCTTCTAAACACAATTACTGTCTGTTTTACGGAAGCTGCGCGAATCTTACGGCTATATAAACAATGAAAAAACAATATATTTTTATGACAGTAATAACATCAAAATTCCCCATATTAAATGCCCACAGACATCTTCAATAGTGATTACATGTAAATGTATGTCTATGGGAAATAATGGAGAGATTTTCAAAATTTAAATTTTAATTTCTTAGTCAGATCATTTTCATTATATTTAGCCAACTTTCTGAGTCAATATCCAAAATGTTAAATTCTCCGACTCCTCCTCCAGGTTTTCTACCTCTCTTTTCCCTCATTTTAAATTTAATGATATCGAACAAATTGTTGTTGTATTATATTCAGTTTACCATCATAGTTCCGTGCTATTCACATGTGCTTTGGCATTGTCTACCTCTTTTATCTCGTCAACACAGTGCGTATGTGCCGTGAAACACGGTGCCGTGAAACATTTTTGATATCCTGTCAATATTATTTTTGCATTTTACAGCCATTTGTAGGTGTTGACGGGATAAATAGAATAGTAGGTTAGTGGTGCCGTGAATGGGAAAAACTATCTGGCGCGGCACGGAAACGGGATGTGCTCGGCAGAGCCTCGCCCATCCCGTTTTCTGAGCCTTGCCAGATATATTTTCCCATTCACGGCACTAACCTACTATTCTCTATCTATTTTCCTTATTCTCTATATCTACACCAGAATGTGCCTACAAAGTCCAGCTGCCGTATCATCTTCATGAAGTCCACCATGCCGTCGCAGGGCGAATAGCCTACAATGCGCTTAACGGCGATCACGTGACCGCCATATTGGAGGATACCGAAAGTGAACCGGAAGATCAAGAAGACGAGTCTACTGGGGAATACCTTCAAATAAAAATAGTAAAGGGATAAAGGATATTTACATCTATGCAACTAATATGACATATGTGTGGCTGTGACTGGAGAAATGGGACTTATGTAATTTGCGACCAGTGTAGCTCCTGGTCGACTAGCACACGCCGGTAGCCTGATAGTGATCTATATTGCATGTCAGAAGCATGAATGATGTTTCATTGATGGACTCGTGAACTGTGCAGATCTACACTGGCCACAAGCCCAAAAGCCCCATTTCTCCACTCACAACCACATACATTCATACACTCGTGTTAAATGCACACGTTTCACGAGTTACCTACCCGTATTACACTCTTGCGAGCTATTTGCACGGGTTTCGCTGTGAGAGAAAATCCGTAATCAACTCCTTACAAATAATACGCAGTGAAGAGAACACCCGTAATTGCGTGTGTGCATATATATCCGAAGTAGAAGTGTAATAAATAGGATATTCCATCATACATGTTTGAATAGGGGAAATAATACACTCGTGTCCGTAGTCCGTGCAAGCAATTCGTTCACGCTCACGCGTTGCTTACGCGGAAGCCGACGCACACTCGTGTATTATTTTCCTCTATTCAAAAAGTACGATGGAATATCCTCTATATACCACACACATATTAGTCAATAATTCCAGCACAAAAATATTTACACAATTCCCTAACATTTGATTGGCTCGTAGCAAGTCTCTGTCCGAAATTTATATCCCAGTAAACTCCCACGCCGAACTACTTTCCGCGTAACCATGAGGCGCAGTTAAAGTAATTCTTAAGAAAACGGAAAATAAACACATTTTCTGGATGAATTTATTTCAAATGCTGGAATTATAAGGAATGAATGGCCTTTTTGTGGAATCTATATACAACACACCAAATTAGCACCATTTTCTTCGTTGACAGGTATGGGGGAGGTCATCTTAAATTTAAAAATGGCTAATTCTAGTCAAGAGGATGTTAAGCACATTTTCTACAAGCTGTTAGATATTATATTATTTACGTATTACAGTATATACGAAAAACGTATTAATAACATGTCTGTTCAATAGTGAATATATCTGCCATTTTAAGATTCAAACTGGCATATAGTCGTTCCGCCAATTTTCGTGGTAGTCGTTGTTTTCGGGTATTCATTTGTTTGTGTAATATATAGGCATACCGCGATGTGTATTACTTCGGATGATGAAAATAAGCATGACTTGATTTATTAAGTCATTTAAAAATACCACCAACGCCGGTGTTTGGACTAAATACAGGTTATTTGTGCCATGTAGGTCATTTTATCTTCGAAACTACCACGATGTTCTGCATCCGTCAATAAGCTGCACTTTAATATTATTAATATCTTTAAATAACAGAACAGAGCCAAACATTCCTTCACGGTGCCTCATTCATCTACGAGATTACTAACAGCCAATGAAAACTCGGGCTAAATTAGCATATTTATTGACACTTTCTGAACATACCCCGACTGAAAATACCCCAAAAACTGCGACCACAAGTTCAAATTCATAATGACTTTTGCCCGTTTCACAAAACTTCGTACGACTAAAATGTTCGTAGGTGAAAAATTATGATAGTCTGTGAATTTGAAATTAGCAATGATTGGATTTACATTTATTGAGCATAGGCTGCATATGCAGCCTATGCTCAATAAATGTAAATCCATCATTGAGATTTCCAGACGATCCTAAATTTGAACTTACGAACATTTTAGTCGTGCGAAGTTTAGTGAAACTGGCCACGGATCCCCATATTGCTATGGGAGCGATGCAACGCGTAAACACGTGAAACTAGACATGTTTAAGGTATGCAACATCAAATCAAATGTTATCATCCTAAATAAAGTAAACATAGACTGACAGATTATGTTGTATAACAACTGTCAGTTGTTTACACTTAGTCTATTAATACCACGAAAACTAGATCCACCATCATACATTGAAAGTTGTGGTTAATGGAAAAATGGATGCGTATCTATAGAAACATACAATTTGTCATTTGAAAATGTATCGGTATATGATGTACTGTTATTAGAGTGCTCGTTACTAGTATATATATTTGAATTTCAAAATGGTCACTATTCTAATAAAAACATTATTTTTAATCCAGACAATTGTCATGTTGTGGAACTGAAATTCGACTTTTTATGTCCGGCATTGATTAAACAAGTCTTTCAACAACATGTATGTGTCTACCATTTTAAAATTCAAAATGGCCGCCATATGTAGCATTGTTCCAATTGGGTATATGTATTTTAAATAAGCAATATGATCGTTATTTATGAAAGCAGATAGAGAATTATAGAAAATATGTGCTTATTCAATATGAACATTAATGATATTAACCATAAAAGTAAATAATTCCAGCACAAAAATATACACAATTCCCTAACATTTGATTGGTCCGTAGCAAGTCTCTGTCCAAAATATATATCCCAGTAAACTCCCATGCCGAACTACTTTCCGTAACCGTCAGGCGCAGTTAAAATAATTCTTAAGAAAACGGAAAATAAACACATTTTCTTGATGAATTTATTTAAAATGCTGGAATTATAAGGAATGAATGGCTTTTTTGTTGAATTTATCAGGGATATAAACTTGGAAAAGTCGCGGGAATACTGGACGAGGCCTTCCGGCCTTCGTCCAGTATTCCCGCGACTTTTCCAAGTTTATACCCCGATAAATTCCACAAAAAGGCCATTCATTCCTATAATGATTTGTTTAATTGGCGGTGTTGGCCGATTTGAAGTTAATAATGTAAGATAATCACCGTGAATGGCGGCGCCATGGCAGTTGTTCAAAGGGATGTTTCAAGTTCGTTAACCCAGAACTCCAGTAGCCTATTTCATCAACATTGCAAAGTATACTTTTCTAGCAAAGTATACTTTGAGGAAGACATTTTCAATTCTATGATAAATTTATTAATTTTTATTATACTAAATTTATTACATTATCACAGCCATTTTGGCTGTGATAATGTAATAAATTCAGTATAATAATTCTGCATACTTTTAATCATCAAATATTTGCAGTTGTCAGTTTTATATGAAATAATGAATTTCAGGAAAAATAAATGATTTCTCCCTCAAAGTATACTTTGCTACATAAGTATACTTTGCAATGTTGATGAAATAGGCTACAGAACTCCAGATAAGCTGCGTATTTGCTTAAATACCCAATTAAAATTGCCAAAAACCCAATTGAAATCAGAAGTAGCGAGTATCAAAAAGCAATACAAAAATTGTGGTACCTGTATCATGCTGCAAACAAAATAAACAAATCACAAATATAGCACATTTTTCTTATTTTCCATGAAAACACATCTTGGTATTTCATGAGAATTGTCTTCTTGGAGAGAATTCTAATGAAATACCAAGATGTGTTTTCATTTCGAAAACAAACTATTCAATAATTGCTGTATGTTGATGTGTAAACAGTAGTGTGATTTTATTTTACCCAATTACAATTTTGAAATACCCAATTGCTTCAGAAATGATGGAGTGACAATACTCAATTACTATAGTCTGTTTCACGAAAGCTGCCCAAATTTTACGGCCATATAAACAATTCAAAAACAATATTGTTTTCGATAATATTAAATTAAAGGAAAATTTAAGAATGAGCCTTCTTTTTATTTCGTGAAATTTGGTCAAATATTGATTTTATTGCGAAAAACTGATTTGTCTATGGGAATTTAACATGGGGAAAAAGGGGTAAGGAAGTGTGGGAGGAGTCAAAAAACGAAACATTTTGGAAATTGACTCCGAAACCTGGCTAGATAGGTTGGATATGATCTAACTAAGAAAACAAAAGTTAAATTTTAAAAATCGGTCCAGTATTTCTAAAATTCAAAAATATTTTCCCATGTTAAATCCCCATAGACATCTTCACGGAGTGAGGGATTTAACATGTGGAAATTGTTTTTTCGCAATAAAATCAATATTTGACCAAATTTCACGAAATAAAAAGAAGGCTCATTCTTAATTTTCCCTTTAATTTAATGTTATCAAAAGAAATCTTGTTTATGAATTGTTTATATAGCCGTACAATTTGGGCAGGTTTCGTGAAACAGACAGTAGTTGCTTATCTGGAGCCCTGCGCTAACCTATTGTCTTCTGACCCGTATTGTCTATCTGTAACGCAGTGCGAGTTGCTGTAAGTCGCCCTGTGGTGTTATACAATATGGGATTGTCTGTCTGTAAAAGAAGGGGTGGACTTGATTGTAAGTCGCCCTGATGTTACAGATAGACAATTCAGGTTTACGTGGTTCCTCTTTTGGCCAGAACCCCGTGGGTCAGGCTACAAGTACCGGTAAAAGAGGGTGACTTGTTGTAAGTCGCCCTGTGGTGTTATACAATATGGGATTGTCTGTCTGTAAAAGAGGGTGACTTGTTGTAAGTCGCCCTGTGTTACAGATAGACAATTCAGGTTACGTGTCCTCTTGGCAGAACCCCGTGGGTCAGGCTAAAAGTACCGTACACCCTATGGACATCACGGGAATGGTATCTAAAACGGCAACGCAGCCAGCAGCAGCAACAATAACAACTATGAAGGCAGCACCAACAGGCACCGCCGATGCAAACTTTGAGCGACTATCAACAGACGCGGGTGCGATCAACGGTCCGACCGATGGTCCTATATCGTCAGTCAAGTCTACAGGTATCATATTGTCCATACGTTTATCATTGCACTTACTCTTTGACTAAATATGTTGCTGAACTTGGAAACACACAAGTAACGTCCATTAAAACTATCATTGACGTTAAATGGTCTGAGTCTGTTGTTTTAATGCCACGTTGATGAAGTTTACATTGAAAACAGCAAGGAGAAACTACTGTTTATTTCACGAAACCTGCCAACATTTTTTTTTTTTTTAGTTCGTGAAATTTGGACAAATATCGATTTTATTACGAAAAATTGATTCGTCTATGGGAATTTAACATGGGGAAACGGAGGTGGAGGAGCTGTGGGAGTCAAAAAAATTTGCGAATGTGAGTCAGAAACCTAGATAGATAGCTTAGTAAAGATCTAACAAAGAAAACAAAAGCTAAATTTTGAAAATCGGTCCAGAATATTTGAAATTAGAAAAAAAATCCCCATGTTAAATGCTCATAGACATCTTCACTCTGGGAGGATGTCTCCGGGGATTTAACATGCGGAAATTGGTTTTTCGCCATAAAATCAATATATGACCAAATTTCACTAAATAAAATTAAGGCACATTCTTAAATTTTGCTTTAATTTAATATTATCGAAAACAATATTGTTTTTGCATTGTTTTCATAGCCGTACAATTTTGGCAGGTTTCGTGGAAAAGTAAGCAACGATACGTGAAGCCCGACACGTTTACTCACTTCTATCGTCAATGATGACCCGGATGTTGTTATAAGGGAAGATTCTCGTGATTGTCATAGTTGCTTAAACTAATATGTAATATATAGTGTAACTATAGTAATCATTACACCTGTTACATTCAGTTCCTCATTGTAACAGAACCGTGTTACTTTGTCAATACATTGTAATTCTATGATATAGTTAGACATTGAGTTTAAGAGATATTCTTAATTGGACCAAGGGGCCGTTTCACTAAACTTCGTACGACTAAAATGTTCGTAAGTGCAAAATTATGATTGTAAACTTCACATTGACAATGTTTTCTTGTAAACAATTATTGGATTTACATTTATTGAACATGTAAATCCATCATTTGAAATTTCCAGACGATCCTAAATTTGCACATACGAACATTTTAGTCTCGTACGAAGTTCAGTGAAATGGCCCCCAGTAGGCTACAAATAGCTAAATAAAATAGCATACCATGGGCGGATTCAGGGTGGGGAGGGGAGGACCCGGCGCGAGCCCCCCCCCCCCCTAAAATTCGCCGAGTAAAGATTTTTTACAAGTTACAAGGCACGTTTGATGCCAAGTGCCATGCATTCCATGCATTTTTCCGCTCCGCTCCGCTCTCGGTCGACTATTTTGCAATACTTGACTATATTATCGAACGAGCTAAGCTCATTCGATAATATAGTCAAATATTGCAAAATAGTTACGCCCCCCCCCCCCCCCCCCCCCCACCCCCCCCCCCCCCAACCGAAATCCTGGATCCGCGCCTGCGTAGATCTAGGCAACATCTCGGCTGTGTAGATCTCGGCAACATAACGTGAAATAACGTTACATATTCCAGGGAAATCACATCAAGGACAAACGCACGTAAGCGTTCATATCACAAACTCCCTGGCCGATATAGCAGACAATGAGGTAACACCAACCGACCAATCAGATATGGCTGAAGATGACACACATAACATCCACGTGCTGCGCACGCATCGGAAAAAGCGACACGTTGTAACCGAATCATATCATACCAGAAAACAAACCACCCGGGTACACACTACAAAAGAATCGGCGAGTGACGTCACCGAATTGGAGGATGTCGCTGGTGGTCACGCTCAGCCATTGGTGGACGCACAAAGGCATGTGCCGGTAGAGAATATTATTATTGAAGGATCAACAATATTTGGCGTGGAAGCCAAATTTGATACGTATTTCCTATACGTCATTGATTCCTCCGCGTTAGCTGAACATAAGCTGGTGGAGTTTTATGTAAGTAGTCTAGTATTTGTTAACATAGTTATCAAATAATTGAAAGTGTTAATGGAAGAATTGGGTCAACTCCATACCTCTACTCATTGAATTCACCCCTACGCCTAAAGTGTTGTCCGTGCAATTGGAGAAGAACGTACCATTGCATGGTATTTCACTTGTATAAATTAGTTTCAGCACATTTGGAGGCGTCAGTAGACTCCTGACGCCTCCAAATGTGCTGAAACTAATTTACACAAGTGACATATCATGCAATGGTACGTTCTTCTCCAATGCTACGGACACCACTTTAGGAGTAGGGGTGAATCCAATGCATTTGTATTTCTGGATTGCCGCTTACTACTTTAATTAAATACTAATCATTTGACTTGTATGTACAGTGGAACGTTTCAGAACCAGACGACCTGGGAAGAGGTCCACCAATATAGAGCTTCCACTGCATGTCAGGTGCATACATACATCAATGTGTGCGCTTTGCAATCACGAACGGTATGGAACGCCAAATCTACATAAACTCCAATAATTATTGCTATCTCTAAATAATTGGAGCTAGCATTAAATATTTATAGCTAGCTCCAAATGATTAGAGAGCTCTTCAAATGATTTGGACCTAGATCTAAATATGTAATGCTATCTCTAATTATTTTGAGCTAGCATTAATTTTTCGAGTTCATGCATATTTTGCGTTCCATAGAACTGACATTACAAATACGGTTAACTGAAACAAAATGACGAGAAACTGTTGAAATCCGAGTGACAAATTGAGCCCAGATGCTCAAACAAAGAAATAACAGTTACTGTATATTTGCATTCCGAATTAATATCGTGTTGCAGCAGCAGCTGCAATATATATTAAGTTAATGATGAAATGGTCTTAATAAGTGCGATTAGTATTTCAAGCCTTCTGTCTATAACGGCTGCCAAACAATCACGAGCCATGAGAGCGCATACATGACTATGCCAAACGGCATGTTACGCAATATCATTATTCGAAACCGCATTTAGGGCGAAGATATAGAGAATAGTAGGTTAGTGCCGTGAATGGGAAAAATATAGCTGGCAAGGCTTAGGAAACGGGATGGGCGAGGCTTCTATTTTGTTCCCATTCACGGCACTAACCTACTTTTCTATTTATCCCGTCAACACATACAAATGGCTTTAAAATGCAAAACAAAGATAACCCCAGTCACCGCATTCAAAAATGTTTCACGGCACTGTGTTGACGGGATAAAGGCAAATCTGCTTCGTTCTATACAATAATTACAATCCATCTTCTTATTTGGTAAAACAGTAATTACTAGCTAACTATGCATTATATGAACTACTACATGTGATTCCAGGTATACTTGACTGATGACACCGGCATCTACCTGTCCAATCCACTTCCGTTTATCGTTTACATAGACCGGCCCGACATCGGATATCCGGCTATCCCGGCAGTCTTTGCCGGCGTCCTTGTTCTATTTATAGTCTTCCTGGCCCTGCTTATACCGTTCGTGACGCGCGCCAAGCGGAGGTACAAACAAGGCAAACCGATGTTTAAGGTTAGTCCAGCCCACGGATAACAGCAAAATAGATATATGGAAGTTATCCAGATAACCAATTGATTAATTTAACCCTTTCACTCCTAAGTAACTGGAATGGATATTGATATGTTAATTTTGCAACCAATCCAACCGTCACAAAATTGTTTTCAGACTAGTCCATTTATGAAAAGGGGTAAAAAATATGAAAATTACTTTCAAAAAGTGCAGATCCTGATGAGACGGCTCGTTACGAGCCGGCTCATCTGGATCTGCACTGTTTACATAAACCGCTATAGCGGGCTTTCGGGTTCAAAGGGTTAATATCGGTCACAACCGGTGACCCTTATTGCAACATCACTATTGGTTTGTCAATTGTCTCATTCTCCAAAACATTCGAGCTCTGCAGGTAAATGTAGATATGGTTACTGTCTGTTTCACGAAAGCTGCCCAAATTTTACGGCTATAATATAAACAATGCAAAAACAATATTTTGTTCGATAATATTAAATTAAAGCAAAATTTAAGAATGATCCTTCTTTTTATTTCGTGAAATTTGGTCAAATATTGATTTTATAGCGAAAAATTGATTTCTCTATGAGAATTTAACATGGGGGGAAAAGAGGTAGAGGACTTGTGGGAGGAGTCAAAAAACAATTGTTTTTGTAAATTGACTCCGAAACCTGGCTAGATAGCTTGGAAATGATCTAACTAAGAAAACTAAAGTTAAATTTTAAAAATCGGTCCAGTATTTCTGAAATTCTAAAAAATTTCCCCATGTTAAATCCTCATAGACATCTTCACTCCGTGAAGATGTCTATGGGGATTTAACATGGGGAAATTTTGTTTTCGCAATAAAATCAATATTTGACCAAATTTCACGAAATGAAAAGAAGGCTCATTCTTAATTTTTCCTTCAATTTAATATTATCAAAAGAAATCCTTTTTTTGAATTGTTTATATAGCCGTAAAATTTGGGCAGCTTTCGTGAAACAGACAGTAGTTATACTTGAAGCCACTGGCATGGGTTTGTTTGTGTTTGTCACCTGTGGTTCAGTCATTAAAATGCGAAATTATGCACTGAGAAAATGAGTCCGGTTCAAGATAGCCGCCAAGGTGGTGGGTATCCGTATAAATCAGTGCAGATATTCAACATGAATTGTTGGACATAAACATGGTTTGACAGCATTTTAGAATCATTTCCAATGGAAATGATTCTAAAGTGCTGTCAAACCATGTTTTTGATTGTTCGTGTTAATTCGATAAGCCAGAACAGCTGATTGAAATATTTAGTATGTCTTTATGTGTATCCTGTTCCCACAATACAATGCATGCGGGTATACGGATGTGGTTTTAAAAAGTTTACATCCTGTGTGTACATGTAAATTGCGTCTATTCAGTCACCCAGGATAACATTAATCGGAATCGCATACGTTATAGCCCGTGAGCCAGATACCGAAACCCTCCCCCCCCCTGTGGGATTTTTGCAGACATATTTTTCCTAAAACTACATTCAATTGCGAGTGTTATGCCGTATGTCTGCGCTCTGTAACCCGCTGGATGAACATATGGCGCCATTTTGAAGTAGGTCACCCTCGGACTTTTTCCCATCTTCATAAATCACATTTTTAACTAAAAATTGACCAAATTATATCATTTTAATTACATAAAGTAGTATTTTTGCACTTTTTCAGAGATGTTGGACAATATGGAATCTAATAAGGTACACTTAAACAAAATCTGATAATCCAGAAGTCAAATTTTACGTGTTTGATTACCCCACCCACCCAATTTCAATGGTAAAATATACATGTTAATAACTTTATGCAAACGTGGTATTTTTTCATATTATCAATGTTAATGTAAGCTAGGAGTGTCTATTAAACATATCCAATGCAAATACGCCCAATGTTTTTGTGTCTACTGCAAAATATACAAAGTGAAAAACAACACATTTTTACCATTCCCCACCCACTAATTTTACAATGGTTATTTCACCGGTATTCAATATTATGCAACGTCAGATCCTTAAAACCGGTTGCTATGGACAGACAACTAGTTACATATTTATTAGTATTGTCTATGCAGACTGCAGATACTATTAGTCGAATGTTCGTCCGTCTGTACGCACGCTTCTTAGCTTCTTAAATATTAATTGACTGCATCGATTGGGAATAATGTACACATATTAATATAGTTCGAGGCATGTGATCATTATCGTCAACAGGAGTTAATATACGATAATAGTTATCCATTTGTACATAGATTTCTTCTCCTTTTTTTACAATATTCAGTAATGGTGTTAATATCGTGCATCAAATATGCCTGACGGAGGAAGAAAATCCTGAAAGCTAAAAACAATTTTTTAAGATAAAATAATAAAACCATGTTTTGTTTTCACTTCGCTATCCGACATAAGATGAAACCATACATATAATGGATGAAGTTGGATCAATTTGTTAATTATGCAATTTCAAAATGGCCGCCACATTGATAATTTATATATGTATACAGCAATATATCGCTCGATATGATTGTGGAGATGGACATAATGGTCTATATCATTTGTAACTTCCTTATTATTATATTGAGGTGGCGGAGCAGCCTTATAATCTGGTGGAACATCCTTATGTCGTGCTGATACATCCTTATACATGTAGTGTGATGCAACTGCCTTATATTGTGATGGAACATCATTATAGTGTGGTGGAACCACATTATGTTGTGGTGAAACTGCCGTATAATGTGATGAAAATGCATTATAGTGTGACGAAACTGCCTTATATTGTGGTGGAACTGCCTTATTTTGTGAGGAAACATATGTATAATGTGATGGAGCATCATTATATCGTGGTGGAACATCCTTTGAGAGTGGTGGAACATTCTTATATTGTAATGGAACTGCCGTATACTGCGTGATAACTGCCTTATAGTGTGGCTGAACATCCCTATATTATGGTGAAACAGCCTTATAATGTGGTAGAACGGTCTTATATTGTAATTAATTTGCCTTATATTGTCACTAAACATCATTATACTGTGGTGGAACGTCCTTATAGTGTGGTGGAACATCATTATATGGTGGTGAAGCCGCCTTATAATGTGGTGGCACTGCCATATAGCGTGACGACACTGTCTTATATTGTGGTGGAACTGCCTTATATTGTGACAAAATATCTTTATATGGTGGTGATGTATCCTTATATCGTGATGCAACATCATTATATAGTGGTGGAACTGTCTTATATTGTAATTAATTTGCCTTATAGTGTGGTGGAAGTGCCTTATATTGTTATGAAACACCATTATAATGTGGTGAAACATCCTTATAATGTGGTGGAACATCATTATCTTGTGGTGAAACCGCCTTATAATGTGGTGGCACTGCCGTATATTGTGACGAAAATGTATTATAGTGTGGTGAAACTGTCTTATAGTGTGAGGAAACATAATATTCTGTGGTGGAGCATCCTTATATTGTGATGGAACAGCCTTATATTGTGACGGAACATCCTTATAGTGTGACGGAACATCCTTATATTGCGATGGAACTGTATTATAATGTGTTGGAACTGCATTATAGTGTGGTGGTACATCCTTATATTGTGGTGAACTGTCTTACAGTGCAAGTAATGTTCCTGATATTGTGATGGAACATCTTTATAATGTGGTGAAACTGCCTTATAATGTGTTTTATCTGCCTTATATTGTGATGAAACTGCTTTATATTGTGGTGGCACTGCCTTATAGTTTGAATAAACATATTTATATCGTGGTAGAACTGCACTATAGTGTGATTAAACAGTATTATGTTGTGATGGAGCATCCGTATATTGTGGTGGAACACCCTCATATCGTGATGGAACAAGCTTATGTTGTGATGGAAAAGGCTTGTAGTGTGATGTAACATCCGTATAGTGTAATGGAACATCCTTATATTGTACCGGAACTGTCTTATAATGTGGTGGAACATCACTACACTGTGGTGGAACGTTACATTGTGGCAGAACATCTTTATATCTGATTGATATAAAAGTGTGATGCTCCATGCAAGTCTTAATTTAGTTAGATCAAACATGCGCAAGAGACCCTAACATTTTATCACATGTTTGTACTGCTAACACGTCGATACTCTATGGAGATACATCTATCTTAACTTAACCATCATGATATCAATATAGCCCTCTCTTCAAATAGTAGTAGCTGCATCATTTATTTGGCCAGTGTGAATTATTTTATTGCATACATCCAAATAATGTAGCACGAGTGTAACATCAAATTAAATGAAGTACAATATATGCCTCCTCACTTCATATACTGTACATTTAATTTAATATAACAATGGTGTTACTATTTATACACATAGCTGTGGTTTTGTTAATAACTAATCAATGTTGAATGATACAAATGCTAATAATCAACATAATTAACTGATAATAGACAGATGTCCCGGATTACGTAATACCTTGATTTCATTTGCAACCATGAATCATCAATCTGTTCACTTACAAGTAACAGGGTCGTACTATTACCATATATTTCAGAGTATTAATAAGATTAAAAATGGTTCTGTAAGTATTAATTAGACAACTGGTGCAGACAGTGAAAATTCCTACTACTATGCGAACCTAATTTGATTTGCAATTGTCACTACACATGCCTGATGATCATATACATGATTCACATGTATACTGTATTTAAATGTTATTAATACTACCTAATGGTGACTATTGTGATTGTCACTGATTGTGTCAATCAATCAACCAATATAATAGATTCTTTCAATCATCACAACCAGTCAGCAAATGTTTTAAACATGTTTTTGTGCATTTTTATACAATTTGAATTGCTGAGAAATACATGATTTTTTATTGTGATTTATGAAAATAAACATATTAGGCGGCCATTTTGAATGTATAACAACATTATTGTATCATGGAACATGACTGTGAATGCTAAGCAAACTATATTTAGGTCAATTTGTATTATAATATATGACCATTGCGTGTTTTATAGCATCTTCGAAATTCCAGACAGTAGTAAATATGTAGTTTATGGCGGCCATTTTGAAATATTTTGAGAGTTATGATATTTAAAGGGATTACATGTTCCTTTCACAGGTATATATAAGTAATGCAATGAAAAATAAGTGCATTTTAACATCATTACAGTTTTGTAATAGTTCTCAATAATAGTTATATTGAAAATAATGTTGAAAAATGCCAATTTTGGCGGCCATTTTGGAAATTATTGGTATAGTATGATGTAATGATGTATAATGTCCATTGTATACCATTCAGTAACCAATTTGGCAAAACATCGTAGCTATTTACAGGGTTTGTACTTGCCTAAATATCAATTAACAGTCATAATATAAACGGCTCAAAATGGCATGGCGGCCATCTTGGAAAATGGCCGCCATTTGTTCATCCAGCGGCTTTTTGAGCGCAGACATTCAGGATTAATAGACAATAGGCTACTGAATCTGAAAATCATAGTCACCAAAAATCCCACAGGGGGGGGAGGGGGGGTTATTGGTGGCTCAAGGTCTATTAGTGTATCAGTATTACTTAATATGTGTCAGTAATTGCGGTTACCGTATTGTTTAGACGCTCTCGTGTACTGAATGTTGAACTTAGTCATATGTGCAATGGTGATTTAATCATACGTCTATACATGCATATATAGAGAATCTTACCTGCGAGCCTATTTAATATGGTATTTATTTATGTAACAAGCTTACGCATGTCATTATGAAATTACTCATTGCCTTTACTGAATATCATTTTAAATCAAAATCAAAGGTTAGATTACGTATTTGCATGAGATAACATCACCCAGTAAAGCTATTCTGATCACCTAACATGTTTACTGTTACAGTACACATGTTCGGTGATCAGAATAGCTGCAATGTAGAACACTACGCTACAGCAGTCGTCTAATTTACATAGATAATACACTTAGTCTAGTGCATTATGATTTGCATACACCTTGTCACCCCACGAACATAGAGAATAGTAGGTTAGTGCCGTGAATGGGAAAAAATATCTGGCAAGGCTCAGGAAACGGGATGGGCGAGGCTATGCCGAGCACATCCCATTTCCGTGCCGCGCCAGATATTTTTTCCCATTCACGGCACTAACCTACTATTCTATTTATCCCGTCAACACCTACAAATGGCTGTAAAATCCAAAAATAGTATTGACTGGATATCAAAAATGTTTCACGGCACCGTGTTTCACGACACATACGCACTGTGTTGACGGGATAAAATATGATTTAACCCACTTGTTTAGCTCGGGAGTCATCCGTCCACGGCCGACTTGGTAAAGTCCAATATGGGCAGCCGACGGGAGTCAGAACAGAGCTGGGACCAGCTCGGACCTAGGCGCGAATCGAAGGAGCCGAACTGGTATGGAAACGCGGCGTATTACAACTACGAGGACGAAGTCCAACATGAACGAGATGACTTCACGCGTGGTATAAAACAAATTGCCACTCGTACTCGTACTGACTCCAATTCGGCCCACGTCGCAAATAGAGATCATCCTCCAACGCTGCAGCTACACAAAACGGCCTCGAAAGTTAACGGACATATAGAGTCTCCGACTCAAGAGACAGCGTCACGTGCCGCAGAGGGATCGTCACGTGATATACAAAAGTATGACGGCGAAAGATTGTGATATCTGTAATACAGATGATGTATCAGATAATTTGATGTACGAACACTACTTACCTAATCAAGATGTTGAATATTGTCCATATCTGATTATAATTGTATGATGCTTTATAAGCAAAAGAGCCACGATGCCAATGCTTCTACCTTATACATGTTTCAAGGAATTGTGTGACTTCCAATAGCTGAATGAAATCCATTGCAGGTGTTCACATAATGTATGGTATCCCAAGCTCCAGATAAGCTGCTTATTTGCTTAAATACCCAATTAAAATTACCAAACACCCAAATGAAATCAAGAGAAGCTAATATCAAAAAGCAATACAATATTTGTGGTACCTTTATCATGCTGCAGAAAACAATAAATGTACCACAAATATTGCATATTTTTCTTATTTTCCATGAAAACACATCTTGGTATTTCATTAGAATTGTCTCCAAGGAGACAATTCTAATGAAATGCCAAGACATGTTTTCATTTCGAAGCAAACTATTCAATAATTGCTGTCTTTTCATATGTGAACAGAAGTGTGATTTTTTTATTTTACCCAATTACAATTTTGAATACCCAATTGCTTCATAAATGATGGAGTGACAATACGCAATTACTAATTCCCTATCTGGAGCCCTGTGTATCTACATAGTGAATGACGTTCATGTCAGAGTGTACTCACTGACTCACTCACCCATTCGTTCATAAATGGATGTCATTTAAATATTAGAAGTCTAGTAATTCCTTGACAAAACATTATGTCGAAACGATTGAAGCGTGGGTGTGTTGTTTACTAAGCATCATATAACATATTACATTATTGTATATACCTTAAGTCTGCTGACAAAATTATCTTTAAAATTCTTCATTACTGATGGTTTCTTTTGGTAGAATCAATAACATGTATCCTACCTTCGGGTGTCTTATTAGCGAAATAACAGTACATCTATATTCAATGTATCTGACACATCATAGTTGTTTACAATAGTTGCATGCAATGAGAATAACTGGGTGCTTGTGGAATGTTTCATGAACTAACACGCCGGTGGTCGGTATAGATGCATGGATGGTTATTGTTTATACATACACAGCAAATATTCACCAATAATAGACATAATAAATATATGTAGACCATATTATTTCCATATGGATAGCATATGCAAACATATGCTATGAATGTAGATGCAAATTATGTTATTTTATAAAGCGCATACATATAATTTGCATTTGAATTCCGTAGTAACTGTATATATTCACATATGACATCTATATGGAAATAATGTATGTTGTATATATGAAATATTTTCTAATCAAAGACATATAACGACATGCATGTATTGAAAAATGACATTGGCATATGTATGGTATGTCAAATGAAAAGACAGGGACATTGAAGCATGTAACATGGGTCTACATAGTAACTGCATATACATGTATACAGTTGCATATGCAATTCATGAAACCATTAATATGAATTCCATATACACATATTATGTATAATACATTTTAAATAGAATGCTACATATGCATTTTATACTAATTCAATGACTTGCTTCCATATGAAACATGAATATTTATATTCAACGTATTGCAATGTTATATTGACCAATATTTGCTGTGTAGACATATGGGAATACATGTATTATGATTATCCGGTGAACGGTAAATTTGCTATGCTAACCATATACTATGTGTTTCAAAGAAATGTTTTGCTATTTGTTAATATGACCAATAAATGTTTATTATTTATTGTCTTATTTTAAAGAAATACGTTTCAGGTTGGAAGAGATCATCCTCATGATTTACAATCACAATTCTAGTTAATTTTCGCATTATTGTCCACATACCAATACACTTCACTTATTCAGTATATATAAACTAGTATATTCAACATACTAGTTAATATAAACTAAACACGTGTAATTAGAAATAATTGCAAAGGATTTAATTACTGGTTGCATGAGTATGAAAACTATGGATTGCTAGCGAATTGGAGAAATATTTCTTTGTGTAGTCTTCCGTCACAATCAACTGCCATTTGCATTATAATTTTGAAATACACATTGTTGTAAGGTCACTCTTTTTATTAATTTTGTTTTGTTTGTTTATTAGTGTTTAACGGCCTATCAACAGCTAAGGTCATGTAAGGCCGGGTAAACGGGTTCGATCCCATTTTAACCTGCTGCATTGGGGGAAAATCCCAAAATCAGAACGGAATATTTACATCAAGAACAAATATATTCAGCCCTGAAATTAGAATAACCTGACCTGGTGCCAGGTCCATACCACACCATGTCACTTGGCCCCTTCCCCTAAAATAGGATTACGAATATCGTAATACTCACATAAGGGGTATAACCAGATTCAACTGTCACATACAAAATGCCAAAGACGTATGTGAGGGCCAAACCAGGTCTCCATTCGGGATTCCGTTAAGGATGAACCCCGATCGTTAAATTACCCATCGCATGCTCCCACCTGCCACCCACCTCTTTTTATTAAAAGTTCGACCACATGGGGGCCGTTTTACTAAACGTCTTACGACTAAAATGTTCGTAAGTACAAACTTATAATCATGATAATAGTCTGTGAATTTCACATTAACAATGTTTTCTTGTAAACAATGATTGGATTTAAATGTATTGAGCATAGGCTGCATATGCAGCCTATGCTCAATAAATGTAAATCCATCAATTGAAATGTCCAGGTGATCCTAAATTTGCACTTACGAACATTTTAGTCGTACGAAGTTTAGTGAAACGGCCCCATGGTCTTTATCAAAATAGTGTTAAACTGTATTGACAGTCCTATGTGACGTCCATATTGTAGCAGTAAAACGTCCATATCGTAGCATTAAACCGCTTACTGCTACAATATGGACGTCACATAGGACTGCCAGTACAGTTTCACACTATTTTGATAAAGACCATGTGGTCGAAAATTTAAGAAAAAGAGTGACTTTAAAACAATGTGTATTAAATGTGCTTCCCTTCGGAGGTTGTTGGAAATTACTACATTTTGAAATATGGTGTTACCTTTCATCACTTATTGCACAAGTGCACGTACAAACTACTCGTTTATTAACCAAACACGGATATTTGCATGGTGCATCTTTATGTAATACTGCTACTGAGACATATGCGTTAATTGATTTGTTTAATAGTTGTTATATACACATGCAATTGGAAGTTCTTAAGTTTCACTAAACTTCGTACGACTAAAATGTTCAAATATAGGCTCGTCTAGAAATTTCAATTCATGGATTTACATTTATTGAGAATGCTCAATATATGTAAATCCAATAATTGTTTGCAATAAAACATTTTTAATGTGAAGTTTACAGACTATCATAATTTTGCACTTACGAACATTTTAGTCGTACGCAGATTATTGAAACGGCCCCGGGTTTACTGAGGTTTCACTTGGGTTTCAGATATGCATAGACACTTAAAATGAAAATTACTTGCATATGTATGTTGTTTTTCTGAACGCATAATTATAACTGTTACCGGGATTCACATGGGTATATTAAAATACTTGACACATTGTCCACATTTCCCCCAGTAACCGTGGGTTCGCTTTATTTATAGTTCCAAGTTCAACCAAGTGTTGTCAGGAGTAGTACCGCAATTAATCCCCACGTCTATGGTACATGTGGGACTTGACTCTCGTCTTTTATCACTCGTGTCCTCAGTGTTTAGATTGCATCATGCTCCATATCAATCGAATTCCGGAAATATGGGAAAATATCACATTCAACTGTAAAACCTATTCAACTGCAGGTAAATGCCATCTGTTCTGGTTGGAAACACAATATTAACTCACCAGGAGTGAGTACATTTGACCAAAAACTTTAATAAAGCTCACCTAAGACTGAACACAATTCACTCAACACAGACATCCAATATATATTAAAAAGGGGATTATATAACTGACCACCTGCTGACCAGCAGTACAATTCATCTGATAGTTAAGGGGAAGCAACCTGCTTTCTGGAATAACAAATGAACAATTTGTCAGCCTATCACATTTTCCCCCTGCGCAGCAAATAACGTCTCGTCATTTTACAAATTATAAGATTATTTACCTCAGCTTGATCATCCTCAATGCTATATATCATAACGCATATTGTCATCATTCAATTCTATACTGGCGTCAATATAACCACTATACAGTTCATCCATTTCAAATTCCAGTTTAGTCTACATTGAAAGTACTTTCACCTTCATCCACTCCATTCCACTAATGTGTTTGCTTCGTCTTATTGTCAATCTTTGTTTTCATTCTAAACAACTGTACTTGAATTGTCAATTTCAACATATTAAAATCACATTCTCACAGTCTTGGTTATATTTAATTATGTACAATATCATATATTTCAAACACATGCTATACACTTATTTCATCACTGCATCTAATAGCTTATGTGCCATTTCTGAATCCACAGCATTCAAAATGCCAGAATTTAGTAGCGTGTCAAGAGTCTGTATTCTTGTATCAATTGGTCTCTTTGTCATTTGATTTAAATGGTACGATTCAAATCTCACTGTTAGTCTCTTTTCTCTGATTGATCTTCTGGGTTCTGCAACTTGATGTTTACTTGCTACTTCTCCAGGGTGCCAAACCTATTGTTGTGTCTCCTCTGTTCTACAGCATGTGTTTTGATTCTCATATTCTGGTCTGTACTCTGATCGTTCTGTAGGAATTTGTTCTTCTACCATCTTAACTGCTGTATGTTCATCTGTCTCTGTTTCCGTTACCGTAACCACTGTTTCATCTTTTGTCTAACTGATTATGGTCATCTATCTGAGTACCTGTCTCTTCATCTGTCTCTTCCACTATCATCTGATCAATCTATTTCTCCTTTTTATCTTCTGTATCAATCTCAGTATCATCCTCACTTTCATTTACTTTGTCATATATTAGTGCACAATATATATCTCCCGATTCACTATCTGTTTCTTCCGTTCCCTCTATAATTTTCTCCTCTACCTCATTACTTTCCTTTGAAGTAACTTCCTTCCTAGCAGCTGCTGTATCATCATTATTCACATCTCGTTTCTTCAAACTTATGCGAATCCTTGGAACCTGTCTCGGTTTCTCGGTCTTCTCGGTTTCTTGTTCAGTTTCTATTGAACCTATTGGAAAAAGATGATTACGGTGTAACTTCTTTTTTCTTCCATTCTCAGCTTTCACTTCAGACACACGAATGTTTGTATCTGGTTGTTTCATGACTTGATACACTTCTGGCTCAAACCTGTCTGCTATTTTGTGTTTTCCGTCAAATACCATGATCTTAACCAACACTTTATCTCCTACATTAACTTTCACTGCTTTTGCCTTGCTATCATAACACATTTTCTATTTGTCCCTAGCTTTCTCTGTAACCTTATTCACTATGTCCTGTGTAGTTTTCAGTATTTTCTTCAATTCATCAATATACTCACTGTTGTTCGGTTCACAGTTTCTTCCAATGGTATTTCAAACAATGCGTCGATTGGTAAGTTTGGCTTTCGTCCAAACATGAATTCAAATGGTGATATTTTGGTTGTTTCTTGTTTCGTACAGTTATACGTGAACTAAGAAAGGTACATACTTCTTCCCATCATGTCTCTGTTCTGGTTCCAAAGTTCCTAACATTCCTAACAGTGTCTGGTTATATCTCTCGGTTATCCCATTTCCCTTTGGATGATACGGTGTCGTTCGTGACTTTTTCATACCAGTGATGTTGCAAAGTTCTTTTATAATTTCTGATTCAAAGTTAACTCCTTGGTCTGAATGTATTGTCTTTGGTATTCCATAATTTACAATAAAGTTTTCATAGAAAGCATCTGCTGTTGTTTTGGCTGTTTGATTTCGAGTGGGTATAGCTAAAGCATATTTTGTAAAGTGGTCCGTAATCACTAAAATGTTTGCAATTCCGCTTTTCGATGGTTCCAAAGTTAAATATTCCATACCAACAAGTTCAAGTGGGTAAGTGGTTACAATGTTAACTAACGGTGCTCTAATGTTCGTATTTGTTTTTCTTCTCAGGCATCTATAACATTGACCAATTCTCCTCTCAACGCCCGCGCACATTCTTAGCCATTAAAACCTTTCTCTGAGTAGTGACAATGTTCTGTCCCGCCCTGGGTGACCTATCTCGTCATGCAGTCCTAGTAGTGCTGTTTCACGATATACATATGGTAACACTAGCTCGTGCATTTTATTGTCATTTTTGGTAATTTCTCTGTACAACAGTTCTCTAATCATTTTCAAGTTACTGAACTGTTTTTTCATCATATAGTCGTCCTTTATAAACAGTTTTGTTATAACTATAGTTTTTCCTATAACAATGTCGTCCCTTTGTTGTTTTCTTATTTGACGAATTTCAATTTGAGCCATTGGTTGACCTGGTGTTTCAGTAACTTCCACAATGTTGATTGACTGTACAGGAATTGTTTCTATATAATTGTTAACCTGAATACTACCACATATTGCTCTAACTGTGTTGTTGTCTAATTTCACATTTGTTTCTTCTTTTTCAAACGGATAATGAGACATTCCATCTGCATTATTATTTCTGAGGCCTTGTCGATATATTATTTCAAAATTGTAGTTTCCCAATGCCGATGCCCATCTTTGACCAGTCGCGTCTAATTTTGCTGATGTTAATAAATGAGTCAAAGGATTGTTGTCTGTATAAACAGTAAATTTGTTTGCAAGCAAATAATCCGAAAGCTTTTCTGTCACTGCCCACTTTAACGCTAGATATTCGAATTTAAATGCGGAATAGTTATTTTCTGATTTTGATAAGCTCCTGCTTGCATAACAAATTACTTTCTTCTGTCCATTTTGTTCCTGATATAAAACTGCTCCTAATCCTTTTCCTGACGCGTCTGTGTGTAATTCAAAAGGTTGTTCGAAATCCGGGTATGCCAAAATTGGTGGTGAAGTTAGAATTTCTTTTAATTTCCGAAAAGTTTCCTCTTGTTCTATGTCCCATTTCCATGAATTGTTTTGTTTCCCTGATCTGCCCTCCTTCCTAGTGGTTGGTGGTAGTAACTCTGTCAATGGTTTGGTTATCTTAGAAAAGTATTTCACAAATCTCCTATAGTATCCTGCAAACGCTATAAATGATCTTAACTCGTCGGCGTTCGATGGTGTCGGCCAATTTCTCAATTTGTCTATTTTGTCAGGATCAGTTTCAATTCCAAACTCACTCACAATATGTCCAAGAAATTTAACTCTCTTTTTCATGAAATAACATTTATCTCCGGTTAATTTCAGGTTGCACTCTGTCAATCGCGTTAATACCAGATCTAATATTTCAATATGTTCTTCGAAACTGTTGCTAAATATTATCAAATCGTCCAAATATATTACACGAATTTTCATATTGTATTCGCCTAAACATTCTTACATTAATCTCTGATATGTAGCTGGTGAAATACTTAATCCAAATGGCATTTTAACATATTCAAAAAAGCCAAGGGGTCCTACTGTGATTTTCTTCAACTTCAACTTGGTAATATCCTGATTTCATGTCAATTGTACCGAACCATTTTGCTCCATTCAATACATCAAACACTTCTTCAATTCTTGGTAAAGCATACGCGTCTTTCACTGACCTCTTGTTCAACATTCTAAAGTCCACACATATTCTTAATTTTCCGTTTCGTTTTCTAATTAACACAACATTTGAAGCCCATGGCGACTTTGACTTTCTGATGACCCCACTTGTCAAAAGTTGTTCTATGTGATTTCTCAATTCATGAATCATTCCCTGTGCTATTCTTCGATGTGGCTGTTTAAACTGGGTTTCCTCTGTTAGATCTATTATGTGTTTTATTTTGTCACAGAAGCCAATGTCTGTTTCACTTGTTGAGAATATGTCCGAATGTTTTGTCAACACCTCAGTAATTTTAACATTTTGTTCATCCTTCAAATTTGATTCAATGTGAATTTCATTCCAAAATTTCTGAGCTGGTTTTGATTCTTCGATTCTTTCAAACACTGATTCATCTATGGTAACTGGTTGCAATTCACACACTATTGCCTTAGGAGATACAATAACTGTGTCTGAAATCAAATTTGAAATATTAATTACCACTTCTGAATTATTTCTGTATTCATAATTTACTACTGTTGGAGAGATGTCAACACATTTGGGTAATGTTGATTCCTTTGTTTCTTGTGTAATAGCACATGTCAGTTGAAATTCTAATTCTTTGTCGATGTAATCTTTAATGTCTACTGAACTGTTTGGACCTATTATCACTTTTGTCTGTTCTGCCGATCTGATCACTGCTATTTTGTCCTTGTTTCTTTTCAGTTCTCTTTCTCTTATAGCTATATATCTAAAAGCTAAAAAACACGGTGTGAATAACTTTGCTTTCTGTAGATACGTCGTGCCAAACTTGTCTTTTCAATCTGCAATTAATTCTGTCAAAATATTTGTTCCTATTAAAATTGGTGTTCTTTCATTAAATTTTGTTTCTGGTGTCACGAGAAATATGCTTGCATTTTGATCTAATTATGGTGTTCCTTCTGAGCTTAGTGTTGATTCAATGTAGCCTATGTATAGTAACGAATTTCCGTCTGCACATTCAATATTCAATATGTTGTCCAGTGGTTTTATTTCAGTGTCACCTAAATGTGTTTTACAAAATGTGTTTGATATTGTGCTAACACAACTTCCAGTATCAATTAGTGCTCTCGATTCAACTCCGTTTATATGTACATTTGTTTCTGTCGAGCTTCCTACCATGTTGGGATTCTTACCTGTTTCAGTGCCTCCGTTGTGTCCCGTAACTGAGGCACTTATGCGTTTGGGCAGTTCTTTTGTACATGTCCAGGTTGCTGACATTTATAACACTTTTGGCCTCTGTTATTTGGGCCGTCTCTTTGTAGATGTCCAACCTTCTGACAATTGTAACATTTAGGACCATATATGACTGGACAGTCTCTCTGCAGGTGACCTAATTCCTCACAGTTGTAGCACTTTGGTGTGAATGTGTTTGTGCCCAGTGGTCTCACTGGAGTGTAACCTCTCCCTCTGGGTTGTCCTTTGTAATTCCCTCCGAATCCTATGTTTGCCCCTCTATCTCGATAACCTCGATAATATGGTGTGTATTGTCTTGACGTCTCCTTTTCTTTTTCTAACATGTCTATTATATTCAATTGGTGTAACAATCCTTTAATTTCTTTCAATTCTGATTTATCATTGTCTATCTTATTTGCTGCATTACACGTTGTTTGTTTGGATCTCCTGTGTTTTCATTCAAGTTCCTGTCTATTTTCCGAACTTTTATTTTAAATTTGTTAAAGTCGTGAAAGGTGTCAAATTGATATGATGCTAACTGTTGTAATGGCTGCATTAGTTATTGGTACATTGTTCGTTTTAACAGGTCTTCTTGTGTGTGTTTTAACGCGTCTAGTTCAACAGCTTGTGTAAATATTTCTTCAACTCTGGCTGTGTATGTTGTAATACTTTCTTTTAGTTCTTGTTGATATGCATATCATTTCCTCAAAATTGATTCTTCCGTTTCTAACATTGTGTAGCATGACTCAAATATATTCATTATTTCTGCTAAACTTGCTTTTGTTCCCATTCTTCTCAAAACATTTGCGGCTTCACCTTTGCAAGATCGCCTAATTCCTGTTAGTATTTTCATTGTAATTGCCTTCCGATACAAAACAACCTATTTCATAATGCCAAGTAGTGTAGCTAACTTCACCTGTACCGGTTTCGCCATAGAACACCGATATCTTTGTATATCCAGACATATCACCTTTTAATCTTGGATCCTTTTCCATTTCTGTCCAATAAAATGTCATGTAAATTTCAAAATCTTCTGGGTTATCTACTTAGGGAGGCTTGATTTTCAAGTGTTTTATCACTTCTAGCATATGTAGATCTTCATCTGATACGTCTTTTGTCGCCATGGTTGCAGTATTTCTAAGTTCACTAATTGTCAATTGTTATATATTCAGTGTGAGTGTGTGTGTGTGTGTGTGTGTGTATGTCACTTGTCACCAACTGTTGTACCACTATCACAATAACTAGTATCTCTGTCAGTCACTATGTTACCACTTCTGTTGCACTGTCGAGTTTCTCTACACTTTATGTCTCTACCTTGTATCACAAATGTCACTATCCTAATATCTTACTACCAGTGTCTGTATTTCAGTTATTTCAATCAATGCTCAACT
The DNA here is from genome assembly GCA_029237695.1 of Conchocele bisecta. Taxonomy (NCBI): domain Eukaryota; kingdom Metazoa; phylum Mollusca; class Bivalvia; order Lucinida; family Thyasiridae; genus Conchocele; species Conchocele bisecta. The sequence goes on along the minus strand of CM055279.1, from coordinate 24,460,219 downwards.
ATCCTTTCGCATTCACAGAAGAATCAGTTCCGTTTTCAACACTTCACTGTATGAAAAGCATAAACTTCAACTGCCTTCTGGTTCATTAATTCTCCATTTATTATGTTCACGAACCAATATGTTTGTAACTTGCTCACAAATCTATGTTTCTATTAAATTCACTCATTCACCACAATGATCAATATGTTTCACCTCCACACTTTCTGTTTCACTTTACAAGTACTGTCTAACTGTTTCACTGTCTGATTGTAGAAAACCAATTTGGAAGCAAAGAACCCCACTGTCGTTCAAGTGCATAGAGCATCAAGGCAGGGCAATCCCTACTCTAGGGTGCATCAATTCAAGTTATAGTCGATTTACTTCCAAACTAACTGTTCGCCTATTGTTAGTCAGTTAAAGATTTCAGGCATATTTCAGTTCACACTTTTTTCTCATTTGAACTATCCCTCTGCCGTACACTTTCCAATAGTGTAGTATCCGTACACCTTTTCAACTGTCTTGACCGTACACTTTTTCCAAATGTGTCTGAACCACAAGTTTTCATTAAATTTGTCCACACCGTAACGTTTCTAAAAAAAGGATTAAACCGTACACATTTTTCAAATTGTTCCAAGTTGTAAACCAATCCGTACACTTTTTTGTCACATTCGACCTATCAGTCTCACATTTAAGATTTATGCACTAAGCATCATACAATTGTATCTAGCACTGTTTCAGTTCGAATTGTTGCAATAATTGCATATTACATTGGTGTTTCACTGCCGTCAACTAACATTAAATTATTGTTCTTCAACGTAATACTCGTCATGCTTGGAGATTATGTTGAACAGTCTATGATCATTTATATTATGTTCCTATAATATATGAAATATGTTGTTTGAGAGTACCATTTCTTTTAAAGCGTAAATTCAAAATTATAAACAATATTGTTTTACTAGCTTCAATTTCAGTTATCTATTCTATTTTATTTCAGAAAATCAAAACAAATCATACTATTTGTGTAGCCTGTGTTTCTCACGGACAGATTAAAGTAATCAATGGTCAGTGGTCAGTGGGGATTTGTAACGGTCAATATCACCTGGGGAGAGAATACCTGAACAGTATTGTCCAGCAGAAAGCAATTGTCTAGGTATGGTCCAGATAAGCGACATACATACAAAATAAATGATCCCGATAAGAAACAAATTGTTAGGTATTTTAGTAAGGTCCAGATAAGTGCACACATTCAGATCATGCAGAAATGCTGAAAGTTAAGTAGTGACGGCTTCCACTCAATTTCTAATACAGTCAATATGTCCAACGCCAACAAAGCTATCTCCTGAAATTAATTTCAAAAGCAGCAACTTTCAATAAGAGTAACTGTACAATGATAGGATTGGAAATTAAAGTCAAATTGACACAACTTACAAATCTCAGATAAAATAAACATTGTACGATCACGACACCGGGGATATGGCATAAATAGGAAATTGCCTATACTAATACATGTAAATATCAGAATTGTCACCTTAGACTGGCCGAAAGTATGTGTACTTTTATAAAGTGATAATTATCATGTTAAACAATTCACTGCTCACCAGGGGGCCGTTACACTAAGCTTCGTATGAATAAAATGTTCGTAAGTGCAAAATTATGATAGTCTGTAAATGTCACATTAACATTGTTTTCTTGTAAATAATTATTGGACTTACATTTATTGAGCATAGGCTGCATATGCAGCCTATGCTCAATAAATGTAAATCCATAAATTGAAATTTACAGACGATCTTAAATTTGCACTTACGAACATTTTTGTCGTAAGAAGTTTAGTGAAACGGGCCCCAGACCCCAGACTACAACGCTCTGTTCACAGTTTACAGTACTTCATGTCTCTACATCAAACCACTAAACACTTTGCTGCCAACGTCACTAGGATGCCGTCAATGTTCCCGGGTCCGGAGTCCTCTCGTCCGCTGAATGGTGTACGATCCACTGAATAGTCGACGTCTCTGCGCGCCACTGTCCTATATTGCCAACTCGAAGGTGCAACACACTATCCCGGAGCAGTGCTCAAACTCGAATTAAATTATTCGAAATACCAACACGTTGGGCGCCATACTTTGTTACCGGGATTTACATGGGTATATTAAAATACTTGACACATTGTCCACATTTCCCCCAGTAAACGTGGGTTCGCTTTATTTACAGTTCCAAGTTCAACCAAGTGTAGTCAGGAGTAGTACCGCAATTAATCCCCACGTCTATGGTACATGTGGGACTTGACTCTCGTCTTTTATCACTCGTGTCCTCAGTGTTTAGATTGCATCATGCTCCATATCAATCGAATTCCGGAAATATGGGAAAATATCACATTTAACTGTAAAACCTATTCAACTGCAGGTAAATGCCATCTGTTCTGGTTGGAAACACAATATTAACTGACCAGGGGTGAGTACATTTGACAATAATTCCAGCACAAAAATATTTACACAATTCCCTAACATTTGATTGGCCCGTAGCAAGTCTCTGTTCAAAATTTAAATCCCAGTAAACTCCCACGCCGAACTACTTTCCGTAACCGTGAGGCGCAGTTAAAATAATTCTTAAGAAAACGGAAAATAAACACATTTTCTTGATGAATTTATTTCAAATGCTGGAATTATAAGGAATGAAAGTCCTTTTTGTGGAATTTATCGGGGATATAAACTTAAAAAATTTGCTGGAATACTGGACGAGGCCTTAAAAAATTACAATTTTCGAAAAAAAATAAAAATCATTTTTGTTTTTTATTCTTTTTCGAAAATTGTAATTTTTTATCGCTTCATCCAGTATTCCCGCGACTTTTCCAAGTTTATACCCAGATAAATTCCACAAAAAGGACATTCATTCCTATAATAAACTTTAACAAAGCTCACCTAAGAGTGAACACTATTCACTCAACACAGACATCCAATATATATTAAAAAGGGTATTATACTGGATCTGTATACAATAGTGGAGTACTCCTGATAACCGATAAAGAGAATAGTAGGTTAGTGTCGTGAATGGGAAAAAATATATGGCAAGGCTTAGGAAACGGGATGGGCGAGGCTCTGCCGAGCACATCCCGTTTCCGTACCGCGCCAGATATTTTCTCATTCACGGCACTAACCTACTATCCCGTCAACATTACAACGAGCTTTAAAATGCAACAAATAACCCCAGCCGAATCCTCAAAATCGGACAACCGCACATATTCATACGCAGTGATTATGTCGTATTGACAGGATATCAAAAATGTTTAACGGCACCGTGTTTCACGGCACATACGCACTGCGTTGACGGGATAAATATGTAATAATTGATTGTTTAATAGTTGTTATTATATACACACGTGCATGTTGGAAGTTTTAGCTTTATGGTTGGCAAGGTTACAACAACAACAACGTCGCCCACTCCAAAGTAAGTATTATTTGATAGTTTCCTTACTATGCAACGGATTTTGATGAAATATGGCTCAGCAAACGCGTCTTCATGAGCTGCATTTGATGGTCTATGGTGTTTGTCACAGACTTATGTCGTTTTTGCGAAGAATCGATTTCCGTGTCTCCGACCACCAACTGCAGCTTAACAAGACGCTTTTGATGCGCTATATTTCATCAAAATCCATTACGTAATAAGGACACTATACAATAATACGTACTTTGAATCGGTACTTGTTGTTGTTGTTAGTACCACGTGATCATATACCTTGGTTGTGTCACTATATATATTGCAATGAATTCAAAGGTTTATATTTTATTTTTTCTAAACGCAACTAGTTTCACTACGTCTTATATATCTTCAGGAGTACGTCATTGTTTTCTTTTGAAGATCACACTAAAAAGACGAAACTGGTTACCGTAAATGTTTTGTCGTTCAGAAAAGATATATGCACTGATCGTTAGCCTGAAAAAAATATGAATTTCGTAAAGTGAAAAATATGTTTTATGTTGTTTACCATTGGTAGTTTGCTTTCATTTGAAATACCGGCATTTAAACTAATTTCTAAACTAGAACGATATGGCATATTGATAATATATATTGTAATATTTCACAATAATACTTATTATGTTTCACAAATTGTGTATATTGATACAGTCCTAGTGGAAATGTAATACGAACAACTTATTCGACTAACTGACGTTTGTGAAATAGGCCATAAAATATCCATTGTGTAACACTTTCAATTAACATGGTATGTGCTAATCAGACTGGGATTATGTTCATTAGGTTTGAGGCGGCTTTCAGCTGCGCCGAAAACCTATTGTTTTCGTTTTTTTTATTTTATTTTTTTTATTTTTTTTATTTTTTTTTTATTCAGCCGTTCAGTCTACAGCCCAAACCGCTGGTCGGATCAACTTCAAATTTTGCATGCCGATTCGGATCAAGTGTGAGTCGAGATTTAGAGATTTTCAGAAATCTCTTAATGTCACTTTCCACGAAACCGGAAGTGATGTCATACTTTCTATAACTTCCTTATTGTCCAACCGATTTCAAAAATTATTTTTGCATTGGAAAGCTGACAAAATTCTCTATCTCAGACTCGCTTTTGCCGAATTTTGCCGATTTTGCCGAATTTCGGCTGATAACGGGTGGTCTTTACAAACGTTTTCCAATTTGTACAGTACTGTCAGCAACATAATTTCTTGCCAGGGTGATAGGGGAGTGTCAGCCGCATGAAATATGATAATTTTCAGAGCTATATCTTGACTACTTACGGCTCTATTCAATGTCAAAGATGAACGTATTTTTTCAAGTTTTCAAAATAGAGTAAACGGATGTGACGTCAGCTTCGTTATTTATCATTCGATTTCAATTGTTTTTGCTGTAGTCGATATTTCAGTCCTTTAGCTAAAACTTTGGCTGAGGATCGAACCCGGTATCCCTCGCTCCGAGTCCATCGCTCTACCTCTAAGCTAACCGGCCCCACATCGGTGTGATGATGCGAACACAATAATGTTGGACTGTTCATTCCAAAACTTCAGAAATTCTTTTCGCAACCGATAGTTTACACCTTGGGCTAAAGCTTAGTTACACATGAAATCAATGTTTTAGGCTCAAACCGTTGATGCAGCTCAAGCTGCTCTAGTATTGATCTTGTCTACACAGGTCGACGGTCGAAGTTCTACATTGTACAATGAAAGTACGGAAAGTACTGAAATATGTTATCTCCACAAAAACTGAGCACTTACGGACGTAACTAGTTGCGAACCGATAACTCTTGTAATCTACTCCCATACCGTCCGTATGAACGGTACGGTAGTAGATTTCAAGAGTTACCGTTCGCAACTACATGTATTGCTGAACTAGAGCCGGAAAGGTGCATATTTTCTCAATCACCATCCATAGGCAAATGTACTGTGATGGCGCAAACCCATTCCCATATATACGTTTTCTCTAGAATAAATTACTGGTTGAAACTCCCAGAAAAACATTGTACGAAACTGGGGGCTAACTGTTCACTGCTACCTGACTGCGAGAACTAAAGATAATAGCTGCTGTATTCATACGCACGAAATGTCTTTTTTCCTATTTTCCAGAATTTAACTGATAAACTGAGCACAAAACTGTGAAAACTATAGAGAATAGTATATGTATAGTTTAGATACAAAGCAAGGCAGACCAAAACGCAGTATGATAATTTGGCACAGTGCACTATTTTCTTGGCCGTACTCGCCATTTAGGCGCAGCACGACAATATGGCTGCCACCATAGAAATTGTAATGACATAATATGCTATCTCCAGTGAGATAACATATAGAGAGTGTGCGTAACCGTCTTGATAAGCTACTCAATTGTTCATGTTGCAGGTTAACAAAATGGCAACATTTACTCTCCCTAGTACCAAGACATCTCTGGGCGTTCCGGCAGGTGAAATGAAGTCTCGAAATTCTGAATTTGTTGTTTAGCCAAGCTTGATTGTGTAATTCGATTTGCTCCGATGCTATGTACACCTTGGAAATATACTGACATCTATAAATGTAATGTAATTGGAAAGACTTTGCTTGTTGTTTTGTATTATTCCTTAAACGTCTATCGTGAAAGCGTCTTGACTTATCCTCTGGATCGTTGGCCTCAATCAGAAATAACCTTTTACAATAATTCGACGATTAATTTACAACCTATATATTACACGACTCTTTATCGGACGTCAGATCTCAATCAATATATCAGTTTTGTTCAGACTCACACATATGTCCGGACTTCTCCTTGTTATATATGTACTTTTGTTTCCCATTGAAACACAATCAAAATCAAACGTCAATATTGACGTCTCGTGAGTTCATATTGGTCTGGGCAGGAACTACGATTCCTGTCGTGTTCGTTCGTGTGTGCACTTCCACGCTGACCCCACTGTAGCATACAATAGCGCTATAACTAGGTCTATATTCCAACACATTACATGTTATATAGAGGATGTCACATGATTTACTGTGATGTCATGGTCAAGTACAGTGGGGTCAACGTATAATTGCACACACGAACGAACACGACAGGTTGGTTCCAACCTGTCGTGTTCGTTCGTGTGTGCACTTACACGCTGACCCCACCGTATGCTGAATACAAATGACGAGGATGCATGTTCAAAATGTTTCGAAAATGAGTTTGTAACAGAGGAAATTTAAAATAATTCCAAACCATTAAGTTTAATATAATATAAATTCATGTCTTCCTGCTTTATATAAATATTACTTATATTTTACTCAGTTTCCATTGACAATGTTTACAATTATCCATCGGGATATGTTGCCTTGACATCATCGGCTTCCTTCATTCAGTCATAGGTGATGACGACACCAAAAGAGCGAACTACGACGATGCTGATTATCGATTACAGATATTAGCGGATCACGTGACAGGAAATGGCGACTACGGTGACGAAGCTCGATCGGTTACAGTTGTTGCGCAGATCACATGACCGGAAATGGCGACCTAAGCGACTGAAGTCGGTTCCAAGACGGCGACCATTGCGGATGTACATGTACATGGCGGAGGTGAACGTGACTTGGAGATTAGGGATTGCTGATATAGACTATTTAGATCATGTATTTCGTTATAAAATCCGTACAAACAGGAAATAGCAGACTACTATCTGTTTCACGAAACATGTCCATATTTTACGGCCATATAAACACTACAAAAACAATATATTTTTTCGATAATATTAAATTTTATAAAAATTTAAGAATGAGCCTTCTTTTTATTTCGTGAAAAGTTGTCAAATATTGATTTTATTACGAAACTTTCAGTTCTCTATGGAATTTAACATGGAGAAAAAAGAAGTGGAGAACCTGGAGGTGGAGTCGAAAAACGAAACAATTTGGAAATTGATTCTGAAAATGTCCCCGTGTTAAATCCCCAGACATCTTCAAAGAGAGTGAAGATGTCTATGGGGATTTACCGTGGGAACTTGTTTTCCCGCAATAAAATCAATATTTGACAAAATTTCACGAAATAAAAAGAAGGTTCATTCTTAAATTGTTCTTGAATTTAATATTATCTAAAATATATTGTATAAATATTGTGAAACAGACAGTAGTGTATTTTTATATCAAATCCGTCAGTCAATTCTAGGAATCACTTATGACTTACAATGTCCGCCAAAGAATTCCTACCGTCCCCGAGCAGTGCCTAGTAAAATTCATCTCATTGACAATACATAAATAATAATATCGTATTATATAATATTGAGTTCGTTATTTTTGACCGCATTTGCGATATATTGATAGCTATTTCTTATTATAGAAGAATCTCGGCAGAAAGTGGAGATTACGGCAAACCGGGCCCATGTACATGTATACGCCTATGGTGAATTAGTATGACGTCTGTCAGCAGCCAAAACCCCGGCCTTTTGGCTATTGACAGACGTCTGTCAGCAGCTAAAGCCCCGGCATTTTGGCTATTGACAGACGTCTGTCAGCAGCCAAAACCCCGGCCTTTTGGCTACTGACAGTCGTCAGCAGCCACTCCGATTATATTTATCAGATAACATTTTATTTCACATAATGGGCATGTAAGGTGTTAGACGATGAATGCATGCATCCTTAAATGTACATGCCCGCTCGGTAGCCACAAAATGTTCTTAAAATCGTATTGATTTGCATTATTATACATTTTATATCAGACGTAAATGTGCACACTGATACATGTATCAGGGGCGATAACAGTTTTTATTAAAATGTTAACGAACATTACTATTTATTCTCTGTATTTATTTGTATGCCACCGGGTTTCGAAGAAACGGGTGGCATATAGTGTTTGGACCGTCCGTCTGTCTGTCCGTCCGTCCGTTCGTCCGTCCGGTCCGTCCATCCGTCCGTCCGGTCCGTCCGTCCGTCCGTCCGTCTGTCCGTCCTTCACACTTTTCGGTTAACCAATTTGTCACAGTTTCTCAAATATGCTGCAGGTGGCATCCGCGTTCGACAGACGCATTTCTTGTTTGATATGCAATGATTATACTTCATAATCTGTCGAAAGTGCTATTTTTAGGTGACGCGTTTAATTTGTATTAATAATTAAAAAATATCATGACTCTTTGCATATGAAAATAGTCTCATACCACAGCACGTCACTATCAGTAAAATAAATATTACTAAATAATTATATCTGTATAGCGGGCACTCGTAATTTTTAGAACTGGTGGCATAGTGACACAATTATACACTTATTGAATTCCTATAAAGAACACTGTGTGCCTACCGAGTGGGATTCACAACCGGGACCACGAGACCCGGTGTCGTAAACGTGCACGGCATCGGATCAGTGCTGGACGTTTTTATTGTAATTTCTTTGCTGAATTTATGGTGTTTCCCACCTCATATAGATGTCTTTCAGTCTGTATATGACCTTCGTGTTAAACGGACGTAAAGCATCGATCAATCATTCAAAAACAATCTATAATTGCTTACTCCTAAAGTTTTGTTACTTTTCAGATACCGGATACTAGCAACTACTTGTTGATATCGATATGTATCCGTGCTTATTATATATCGATATGTATCCGTGCTTATTATATATCGATATGTATTCGTGCTTATTATATATGTACTTTCGGGTCCCATTGAAACACAATGGAACGCAATACGTCAATAGTTTTCCGTATTGACTTCTCGTGAGTTCATATTGGTCAGTGCCGGAACTACGCTTCATATCGCAAAATAGTTCCTTCTAAATCACATCTAATTTGTTGTTTTTATTTATATATTTACTAATTTTTGAAGCGCATATAAATTGCGAACGAAAAGGTTATTTGATTTGTATGTGAATATATGCCACTCATTCCGCCGCGCAACGATATTGCGCCCCTAAAGTCGCGCAATATCGCACGCTGCGGAACTCGTGCATATATCCACGTACAAATAAATAACCTATACACATGCAGGATCAGGGAATGCGGTGTATCAAAGTGTATGATCACGTGGTACTAACAACAACAACAACAACAACACGTACTGAAATTTCAAGAATACATCTGATTCAAAGTACGTATTCTTGTATAGTATCCTTATTACATAACGGATTTTGATGAAATATGGCGCATCAAACGCGTCTTGTTAAGCCGCATTGTGTGGTCTCTGTATTGTCGCACAAACTTCTGTCGTTTTTGCGAAGAATCAATTTCCGTGTCTCCGACACGGAAATCTATTCATCACAAAAACGACATAAGTCTGTGCCAAACTCTGGACCACCAAACCTGGACCTGGACCACCAAATGCAGCTCATGAAGACGCGTTTGATGCGCCATATTTCATCAAAATACGTTGCATATTAAGGAAAATATCAAATAATACTTACTTTGGAGTGGGCGAATTTGTTGTTGTTCTAACCACGTGATCATGCACCTTGCGTCTGGGAAAATGTCAGTTGAACCCGGAAGTGATTATTATATTGTTAATGGACGTGTACCTGTTTACATGGTCACTTGTCTGACGTGGACATATATTATGTGCGACCAGTCGCGTGAAATTGTACATGTACATGTACGTAGTGGACGGGCGTGTACTCTATCGGAAGTGTTGTTTGTTCTTACTAAATGATAGGTCGGAAAACTGTTTAATGGCGACAAGCTAGCGGAGCCATTAAACATGTTTTCCGACCTAATATTTTCTGATGTACGCCAAAAATTTCAAAATTACAAATTATGCAGTTTACCTATTTCTAATGCACTCATTGACTGTTTTGCAAATGTTATCAAATGTAGTTGGGAAATCGAACCGGAGTGCAATATTGTTGCGCAGATCATACCGGACGGATGACACAAATACTTGTCTACGGAGAAAATAATTCCAATACAATTACAAGATATTACCATTTTTTGCAGGAATGTGAATACATTTGTGTTGGTGCTTTCATTATATTTCCATAATAAAAGCAATAAATGTATCATCAGAATAATAATTGCCTCATTTACTAATTTGCGTTTGATGTCCTTCCGGGGTGATCTCTTAGCAACAAACTGTCAATGACCACATGCCTGTCAAACTTCCTGATGTTGATACATAGTGTGATAACTTGTCTAACCATTGATTTCGTGATATACGAGGGTGTGTCAATAAGTAGTGTCACTCGACCATTATATTCTTTACAACTCATCCAACTTGAATACAATTTGGCACTTGCATTCATTAACGTTAGTCACATGTCTTCAGTGGTCAGAATCACAGAAAAAGAACACATGGGGTATATTTAAATCGAAAGAATAAGATGGAAATCAATCGCAGAAATACGCCATAATCATGTGGCATCGAGTTTATAGGAAGTCGGTGCTACTTTACCAGCTAGTCAGAAAATGTATGACTCCATTCAGTGCCGGACGGGAGACTACGAAATATGGTAGCTGCTGATTTCAATTAAAGACGCAGATAATGTTATATACTACTGTTGGTTATTAAAAAGATGATACCGTGATTGTTTATAATATTGCAAGCGTTTTATTTTCACTTAATAACATTGCAAACTGCACGTAACGTTAGTTTAACAGCAATATTACGGAGCCCCGCAGGGGACGTATAATTATTTTTTATAATTCGTTCCCAAAATAACAATTCGTTCCCACGAAATAACAATTCGTTCCCACAATTTAACAATTCGTTCCCACGGATTAACAATTCGTTCCCTCAATTTAACAATTCGTTCCCACTAAATAACAATTCGTTCCCTCGAATTTACAATTAACAATTCGTTCCCACGAATTGTTAATTCGAGAGAAGGAATTGTTATTTAGTGGGAACGAATTGTTAAATTGAGGGAACGAATTGTTAATACGTGGGAACGAATTGCTATATCGTGGGAACGAATGTTTAATTCGAGGGAACACATTGTTATTTCGTGGGAACGAATTGTTAATTCGTGGGAACGAATTGTTGTGTCGTGGGAACGAACTGTTAATTCGAGGGAACGGATTGTTAGATCGAGGGAACGAATTGTTATTTCGTGGGAACGAATTAATAAAAAAAGTCCATTTCCCCTGCGGGGCTCCGTACAATATAGACGGATCACTGGGTAAAATTGTTGTACGACGCCTGACAAAAAGTACCTTGATCATTTCTGAAAAGGGTAAACACAAGGTGAATGATCACGTGGTTAGAACAACAACAACAACACTTACTGAAGCTTCCAGAAGCGCGTCCGATTCAAAGTACATATTGTCCTTATTGTGTAACATATTTTAATGAAATATGGCGCATCAAACGCGTCTTGTTAAGCTGCATTTGGTCGTCTCGGTACTTTTGCCCAAACTTCTGTCGTTTTTTGCGAAGAATCGATTTCTGTGTTTACTGTTAATATTGACACGGAAATCGATTCTTCGCAAAAACGACATAAGTATGTGCTGAAGAACCCAAATGCAGGTCATGAAGACGCGTTTGCTGCGCCATATTTCATAAAAATTCCGTTGCATATTAAGGAAAATATCAAATAATATTTACTTTGGAGTGGGCGCGCTTACAACACTTTCAGACATTGTTGTTATTGTGATAACCACGTGATCATGCATCTTGAAACATGTCTATGCACGTCCAAACACGATGCATGCGTACTCTCGTTTTGCAATAGTGACTAAATGGCGAAATGTTAAGCCATGCGCAGTCTGATCACTTACTCTCTTCTCGTATAAGGCCATAGCAAGTTCTTTCTCTGTTAAGCGTTCGCCCACCCCCACACACCCATACAAATGTAGATAACAATGGCCCAGAGATATAATAACGGATTTTATTCCAAGTCTAACCATATATACATGTAAGCCAAATCTTGCCATTTGTCGAGACGCATGTCCTTCACACACATATCACCCTCTAGTCCCTGCCTCAACCTGCAATGAATGAAACATCTGTACAATATGTTGTAATATGTTGCATGTTTTAAAGACACTAGTTTTGTTCAAACAGTATTTTATTTGATTAGAATAAACGAATAGCATATATACCCTTAACCCTTTGAACCCGAAAGCCCGCGATAGCCGTTTATGCAAACAGTACAGATCCAGATGAGCCGGCTCGTAACGAGCCGTCTCATCAGGATCTGCACTTTTTGAAAGTAATTTTCATATTTCTTAGAACAAAAACACCCCCTTTTCATAAATGGACGAATCTGAAAATCATTTTGTGACCATTGGATTGGTTGGAACATTAGCATATCACAGTCCATTCCAGTTCCTTAGGGTTGAAAGGGTTAAGTATTATAAAATTCAGCCTCGTTTCCTGTTAACGCAGTAAACTCGTTTAACAAATACCAGATAAATAGAGAATAGTAGGTTAGTGCCGTGAATGGGAAAAAATATATGGCAAGGCTCAGGAAACGGGATGGGCGAGGCTCTGCCGAGCACATCCCGTTTCCGTGCCGCGCCAGATATGTTTTCCCATTCACGGCACTAACCTACTATTATATTTATCCCGTCAACACCTAAAAATGGCTTTAAAATGCAAAAATAGTATTGACTGGATATCAAAAATGTTTCACGGCACCGTGTTTCACGGCACATACGCACTGTGTTGACGGGATAAAATCAGAACTCACGCAATATCATATATGCAGTACAGTCGCACCTCTCTATTCCGAACACAGATGCAAGTACGTTGTGCTTAATTTTGATATATTTGTTGTCCATTTATCTCCGATAATAATGTATGTTCCTGACCGTAAAGCACCCACGCGTGTCTTAAAATAGTGTGCGTATTTCACAGTGGAGCCTCTCTAAACCGGACACCCTGGTATGTCCCCAGGGTGTCTGGTTTAGAGAGGTTCCACAGTATATATTAAACCGCATTGTCGGTTGACAGGTACATGTTAACTGCCCTCCCAAATCAAACTGCAGTATCTGTTAAACTGCAGTATCTGTTAAACTGCAGTATCGTATCTGCATTATGATGCTATGCTGACCCTGTGCAATCATCCCCAGGTGGGGATGATTGCACAGGGTCAGCATAGCATCATAGTGCAGATACTGCAGTTTAACAGATACTGCAGTTTGACTTGGGATGATTGCACAGGGTCAGCATAGCATCATAGTGCTGATACTGCAGTTTAACAGATACTGCAGTTTGACTTGGGAGGGCAATGTACATCTTTTACAATTAGGGTTCACATTATTAGCATCGTATCTATGAATATTCATGACTAAATTTTCGTACATGTAAGTGCAAAATTATGACAGTCTGTAAATTTCACAGTAACAATATGTTCTTGTCAACAATTATTGGGTGTACAGTTATTGAACATAGGCTGCATATATGCAGCCTATGTTCAATACATACATGTATAAATACATTAATTAAAATATCCAGACGATTATAATTGTGCACTTACGAACATTTTAGTCGTACGAAGTTTACTGAAACGGGCAACCGGCAGGACAAGAACCAAGATCAGAACCTTTTGAAGGCCCCTGTTGATTGTTGTCACAATTGACAGCAAACATGGAACATTTTGACGGCGCCGTGGTGATATACATCGATATTTATTAAACTAGAGACTCTGCATCAGAATGTTTTGAAGGCCTCTCGTACTTGTGTTGTTAACAGTTCTGCCAATTGACACAGCTGGCCGTGAAACTCGTAGTAAATGCGCGGTAATGATGCAACACGATATTTATTATAGGAATGAATGGCCTTTTTGTGGAATTTATCGGGGTATAAACATGGAAAAGTCGCGGGAATACTGGACGAAGGCAAAAATGCCATTCATTCCTTATAATTCCAGCATTTGAAATAAATTCATCAAGAAAATGTGTTTATTTTCCGTTTTCTTAAGAATTATTTTAACTGCGCCTCACGGTTACGGAAAGTAGTTCGGCGTGGGAGTTTACTGGGATATAACTTTTGGACAGAGACTTGCTACGGGCCAATCAAATGTTAGAGAATTGTGTAAATATTGTTGTGCTGGAATTATTGAACTACTGCCTGTTCCATGTTTCGCTGCCGACGAACATTTTGGAATTAAACATTCTAAAAAATATATAAATATAAGTAGTTTTTAATCAATAATAAAAATACACCCTTTCATATTTTTATTTGATGAAATTCGTTAAAATTTTGATTTTATTAACTTTCGTTTTCTTAGTTTCATCATTTCCCAGCTATCTAACCAGATTTCTGAGACAGTTTTCCATTTTGTTATCCGACTCTGCTAATCATTGTCCAGCTCCTTTTTGCCCCATATAATAATTTACTTTTTCGCAATAAAATCAATATTTGTGGAAATGTATTAAGCTACATTCTCCGTATCAGAACTTTTTGAAGGACCCCCCTACCGTTAATAGTTCCCCCAAGTGACACAGCACGCCTTGAAGCCCCTGTTAACGGCGTTTTGCCCGCAGGCGATGGGCCAGAGGTACCGGAAGGCGTATTCCTCGTACCGCGGGGCACTGTAGACGCACCGCCGTCGGCACATGTACCGGAAACATAGACCTGAAACAAAAATATATAGAGAATAGTAGGTTTGTGCCGTGAATGGGAAAAAATATCTGGCGCGGCACGGAAACGGGATGTGCTCGGCTGTTAGTGCCGCGAATCTGGCAATGTTTAGGAAACGGGATGGGCGAGGCTCTGCCGAGCACATCCCGTTTCCGTGCCGCACCAGATAATTTTTCCCATTCACGGCATTAACCTACTATTCTATTTATCCTGTCAACACTACAAATGGCTTTAAAATGCAAAAACAAATATTCATACTCAGTGATTAGGTCGTCAGGATATCACAAATGTTTCACGGCACTGTGTTTCACGGCACATACGCACTGTGTTGATGGGATAAAATATATTACAATCGATGGCAATTACACCGTCGTCGCACATGTACCGGAAACATAGACCTGAAACAAAGACATACATATATTAACAATCAATAATATTTACACAATTCCCTAACATTTGATTGGCCTGTAGCAAGTCTCTGTCCAAAGTTTATATTCCAGTAAACTCCCACGCCGAACTACTTTCCGTAACCGTGAGGCGCAGTTACAATAATTCTTAAGAAAACGGAAAATAAACACATTTTCTTGATGAATTTATTTCAAATGCTGGAATTATAAGGAATGAATGGCATTTTTGTGGAATTTATCGGGGATATAAACTTGGAAAAGTCGCGGGAATACTGGATGAAGGCCTTCCGGCCTTCGTCCAGTATTCCCGCGACTTTTCCAAGATTATACCCAGATAAATTCCACAAAAAGGCCATTCATTCCTATAATGGAAATTGCAGCGTCGTCGGCATATACCGGAAACATAGACCTGAAACGAAAATATAAAAATATTCGCAATCGATGGGTATTACGCCGTCGTCGATAAATGAACCTGAAACATATGTCTGACACAAACATATAAAGAAATATTCACAATCAGTGGCTATTAAACAGTCGTCGGTAAATGCACCTAAAACATATGGCTGAAACAAAGACGGCAATGGCCACACTGCTGCAGTATTACATTGCTCCAGATAAGCTGCGTATTTGCTTAAATACCCAATTAAAATTGCCAAAAACCCAATTGAAATTAGAAGTAGCGAGTATCAAACAGCAATAAAAAAAATATGGTAGCTTTATCATGCTGCAGAAAACAATAAACCGACCACAAATACAACATCTTTTTCTTATTTTCTATGAGAACACATCTTGGTATTTCATTAGAATTGTCTTCATTTCGAAGCGACCTATTCAACGATTGTTGTCTGTTGATGTGTAAACCGGCAGTAGTGAGATTTTACTTTACTCAATTCAAATTTTGAAATACCCAATTGCTTTAGAAATGATGGAGTGACAATACTCAATTACTACTGTCTGTTTCACGAAAGCTGCCCAAATGTTACGGCTATATAAACAATTCAAAAACAAGATTTCTTTTGATAATATTAAATTAAAGGAAACATTAAGAATGAGCCTTCTTTTTATTTCGTGAAATTTGGTCAAATATTGATTTTATTGCGAAAACAAAATTTCCCCATGTTAAATCCCCATAGACATCTTCACTCCGTGAAGATGTCTATGGGGATTTAACATGGGGAAATATTTTAGAATTTCAGAAATACTGGACCGATTTTTAAAATTTAACTTTTGTTTTCTTAGTTAGATCATTTCCCAGCTATCTAGCCAGGTTTCGGAGTCAATTTCCAAAACAAATTACTAATTCCTTATCTGGAGCTGGTATTATATTAATTATATTGTTAATATAAACTTGGCCACTCAGATTCAGCGGGCCGTTTCACTTCGTAGGACTAAAATGTTTGTATCTGCAAAATTATGACAGTCTGTAAATTTCACATTAACAATGTTTTCATGTAAACAATTATTGGATTTACATTTATTGAGCATATACTGCAGTATATGCTCAATAAATGTACATCCATCTGTTGAAATTTCCAGACGATGCTAAAGTTGCACTTACGAACATGTTAGTTGTACGATGTTTACTGAAACGGCCTCCAGATCCGAGTTTGGTCAACATTATGGACGTGGATAACTTTGATAGTGTACGAGTATTGTTGAAACTTTAGTGCTACATGGGTTGACTGCCTTTGTTTGATACCGCTCACAGCCGTGTTCAAACGTACATGGCGTGCTGTTTGACTACGGCTGTAGACAATGCTCATACCTGGGCCAAGCCAAAACCTACGTAATACATGTGTCTCATGACGTGATTAGAACGCTTCATTACGTCACCAGACCAGTTCACAACAGTAGCACTGAAGTTTTGAAATCGGCGCGGAGGACGTAGCAACTGCATCACGCAACGTGTTCTGCGGCCCCGGAATATGTATGTGTAAATCAGCAGTTTGAATGGAATAGGTTATCAATGTACTGAAAGTACTGCACATATGCTCAAATTACATGATATTTCCGACGGAAATGTAACAATAACATTCGACCATGTCCTGCCGTGGGTAAACGTTTGCCGTGGCACTCGGAAACTGTTTGAACCCGCGGCCTACTAAACGTTTGCCGTGGCACTCGGGAACTGTTTGAACCCGCGTATGTGTATGTGTAAATCAGATGTTTGAGTGGAATAGGTTATCAAAATACTGAAAGTACTGCATATATGCTCAAATTACATGATATTTCCGACAGAAATGTAAGAATAACATTCGACCATGTCCTGCCGTGGATAAACGTTTACCGTGGAACTCGGGGACTGTTTGAACCCGCGGCCTACTAAACGTTTTCCGTGGCACTCGGGAACTGTTTGAAACCACGGCCTACGGAGGCCGCGGATTCAAACAGTTCCCGAGTGCCACGGTAAACGTTTACCCACGGCTGGACATGGTTGAACCGTATATACTGGACACCGAGGACACCTATAAGGAGACACGACGTAGAGATGTTCCGCTGTACATTAGCAAACTATTCTACCAATGCACATAAATGAAACACCAGACGCTAGCGAAGATCAAAGGAATGCCGCCGACAATAAATAGCCTGGCATACAATATATAAATGGCGACCGGTGTATGTAAATGCATGGTAACGTCTAGTAACGCGGCTGGATACAATAATTATCATGTCGCTTATTCACGAAGAAACTACAAAAATATATAAACGCAATGTCATTATTAAGTAAGTCTGACTCTCCCTGTGAACACCGGGCTTATTGACATTACGATAACAAATGTGGAGCATGTCGGATCAGGGTATGCACTGTTTTGTAAGTCTCTATGCGAGTGACTATGATTCATCAGAATACCATACACCCGTATCTGGGGGCCGTTTCACTAAATTTCTTATGACTAAAATGTTCGTAAGCGCAAATTTCGAATCGTCTGCAAATTTCAATTGATAGATTTACATTTATTGAGCATATGCAGCCTATGCTCAATAAATATAAATCCAACAATTATTTACAAGAAAACATTATTAATGTGAAATTTACAGACTATCATAATTTTGCACTTACGAACATTTTAGTCGTAGGAAGTTTAGTGAAACAGCCCCCTGATCTCAGAAGTGGCCTAGTCGATCAGTAGCTACGGATCATGGGCCCGTTTCACTAAACTTCCTACGACTAAAATGTTCGTAAGTGCAAATTTAAGATCGTCTGTAAATTTCAATTTATGGATTTACATTTATTGAGCATAGGCTGCATATGCAGCCCATGCTCAATAAATGTAAATCCAATAATTATTTACAAGAAAACATTGTTAATGTGAAATTTACAGACTATCATAATTTTGCACTTACGAACATTTTAGTCGTAGGAACTTTAGTGAAACGGCCCCCTGATGTATTGTGGCAGAGTAACGATATAGCATAACTCGTGGAGGGCAACATGTCCTCTGGCTAAAACATTGTCTACTATAGTGGATCTCGGTATTTTCCCAAATGTGCAATATGTTCATAATGAGGGACTGTAGCTAGTTATCTTCATTTGCAAATCTATTTATAGAGATCCGGTCCTACGCTATATTTCAGCGTTTATTTCTTACTGAATAGCACACACATTGAGTTTTGCGAACAGAGTAGACCCAGATCAGACTGCACTGTGCAGTCTTATCTGAGTATACACTGACTGCAATCACATTAATACGTGCGAAAATGTGAATATGGCATATAATGTAGTCCCAGATCAGATTGCGCAGATATGTAGGATGATTTGGGTCAACACTAGTCAAAAACACACTAGTCGAAATCACTATATTTACTTATTTCCGCAACAAATATTTCTACATTCGCTCTTTTTACAAGCAATAAGGCCCTAAAGAACACAATTTGGACCGAATTTCTATAAATAAATTAGATAAACTAGATAGATCCCTAATTGGCATCAAGATTTGATAACCTTGTCTGTTTCACGAAACCTGCCCAAATTTTACGGTCATATAAACAAAGCAAAAACAGTACTTTCTTTCGATGATATTAAATTTATCAAAATTTAAGAATGAGCCTTCTTTTTGTTTCGTGAAATTTGGTCAAATATTGATTTTATTACGAAACATTGATTTGTCTATGGGCATTTAACATGGGGAAAAAGGAGGTGGAGTAATTTCACGAAATAAAAAGAAGGTTCATTCTTGAATTTTGCTTTAATTTAATATTATCGAAAAAAATATTGTTTTTGCATTCAATTTGTTTATATAGCCGTATAATTTGGGCATGTTTCGTGAAACAGACAGTAGTAACTTAATCTCGGGATTTGTCGAAATAATATTAAAAGTAATGAACAAAATAAAAAGTTCCATTTCCTGCTATTGGTGATTACTAATTTAATTTCATTCAATTAACTTCATATAGTATATAAAATGGAAATATCCTTCTAAATATGGTATATGATAATCATTTTACAGGAAATAAGACGTAAGCCTCGTGAATTGTTCTTTCTGTGTGTCTTAGTGTAAATATATTGCTACGTACCGTATTTGTTAGACCACATGTACATGTATAAAATTATATACAACATATACTCATTCAAATCTGACGACAGAAAGAGATGCATTTCGCTAATATACAGTAGAACACCTCTAAACCGGACACCATGGGAAGTCCCCTGTGTGTCTGATTTAGAGATGTTCCGCAGTAAAGCAGGCATATGACCAATCCAATGCATCCGTTTGTATTTTGTGATCGCGTACAGACAGCACCATCGGAGTTACATGACAATGAAACCCATCGAGATGACCAATATATGAGTATATATGATGTCCGGTGTAGACAGGTTCCACTTTATATCAATTGCCGGAAGAAAAACACACATGCATTGCCAGATACCTACTCTGAGACACGGTTGTTTTTGTTAGAGACCCAACATCTAGATTTCAAGCAGGGATTTGGACGTACAACCATAATGACATCTAAAAGTGTATAATCGTGTTAAACGAAATCCGATCCAACCTGGTATATACTGAACCATAACGTTTTCGACAGTATGTCATCATCATCATCATCATCATCATCATGTTCATCACCACTAAGTTAAATTTCAAACTTAGCACGTTTATTGAATCGTGTGAATTAATAAATGAATAAAATGTGTTCTGGGACGGTTTTCGTTAAGATAATCGTCACCTACCTAGAATATTTCGGACAAGTGTCTAATCCAAAATGATTTTCCGCCTCATAACACTCTTCATCACCACTGATATCATGGATATTAGGAGAATCAATACTTCAACTGAACTCGGTTGAGTTGAGTTGATAAAATAACAATAATTCAAGGAAAGGTGTCGGAAATTGGTTACAAACCTTCAACATTGGATAATTGTAACGCCAATAGTCCACACAAAACAAGAACAATAACTCCTCTTGAATTCATGATGTCGTGCCTACTACCTCTGTATTGTAACTTCTAATAATTAAACGTCCCTATATCAGTATATTTTGACCATCGACTGAAAAGCGACCTTCTGGTCATAGCACCATGTGAAATCACAGATCAGCCTGCGCTGCATGCGCGCAGTCTGATCTGTGTCTTCACTTGGTCGCAATTCAGCCATTAATTCATCGTCATTTCACTACTGATGGTTTTTGAGAATCGTGTAACTGTGTACATTTGCAAATAATCTGCAGCTACACTGGTCTAAAATGACCATGCGATGTGTGTTCCCATATCGGTTGTAGATGTTAATTACACTCATTAAACGTGACAAGCGGCCACTACAACATCGGACCGCTTGCACCATGAGACAATGACAGATGAAGGTGACGACCACAGGACGGCTAATCTCAATTTTATTTTTGTTTTCTCTTGAATTTTCATTCCAGAATGCGGTTTGCGGTTGAAGCTATTCATTCCCTTGATTCTTGTAATAATTAGGTTATTGTAAACCTACCATTGTGTGATTGATCGCATGATTGATTTACTAGACAGATAGATAGATATTCATTATTTATAGAGAGTGACTCGGTTGGTCGGAACCAATCTTCCCCAATGCCCTCTTAACCGGGGAGTTTACGTCCGTTAAAGGTACATGCCCACTCAGTAAGTTATAATATAGGGAGACAGATAGTTTTGTATATTCTGTAGATATGACATTTTCTGGCAAAAAAATAAACATTCATTCGTACCGTACCTTATTATAATAATTAGCATGTACTAATATTTCCTTGATGAATGTCAGTAGTTTTGTATCTAATAAGAGAAGAGGTTTATTTCAATTTGCGAACAAAGTACCTATGTGAGATTGCGCGCATGCGTAGTCACAAACCGACCTGCGCATCCTAACATTTCGGGCCCGGTTGCTCAAAACCGCTGTTCACAACAGTGTGCACCTTAACAGCCCGGGCTCGCTTGCTCAAAACATCTGTTCACAACAGTGTTCGTCGTAACAGTCTGGTACCGGTTGTTCAAAACCTCTGTTAGTTTAACGGACTGTTAAATCCCTAAAGGTACATGCCCACTCAGTAGGCACAACATGTTATTTATATCAGAGACATCATCTGAGACAGTTTCTGGCAAAATAAATATTCAGTCACCATTACCCCACGTATTAATTGGCATTATTATACATTTTATATCAGACGTAAATTTCCACACTGATATCAGGGGCGATAACCGTGTTTCCTTAAAATGTTAACTGACATTGCTATTTATTTCCTGTATTTTTCTGGTGTGCAATGATCATAATTTATAATCTGTCGAAAGTATTATTTTTTAAGGTGACACATTTAATTAGTATAAATAATTAAAACATACCAGGCCGCATTTGCATATGAAAATAGCCTGATACCACCGCGCGTCATTATCAGTAAAATAAATATTACTAAATGATTATATCTGTATAGCGGGCACTGGTATGTTTTAGAACTGGTGGAATAGCAATACAATTATACACTTATTTAATTCCTATAAAGAACATGTTGTGCCTACTGAGTGGGCATTTACCTTTAAACAGCAAGGTCATGTACACGAACGCACGTACATGCATGGAAGCACTGTAATATCAGCTCTAACATTACAACTGAACCACTGAAATACAGTGTCCTGGGGGCCGTTTCACTAAACTTCGTACGACTAAAATGTTCGTAAGTGCAAATTTGGAATCGTCTGGAAAGATCAATTGATGGATTTACATTTATTGAGCGTAGGCTGCATATGCAGCCTATGCTCAATAAATGTAAATCCAATAATTGTTTACAAGAAGACATTGTTAATGTGAAATTTACAGACTATCATAGGTTTGCACTTACGAACATTTTAGTCGTAAGAAGTTTAGTGAAACGGCCCCCTGATCCGGCAGCATTACATTACACCAATACACCGGACCGCCTAGCCCCGTATATCTGAGACTGATGGGATAGGGGGTGGATTACATGTATATGTAGCGATGGAGCGTCGCCAATTAACGGCTCTTAATATTTGTTAAGTCCAGTCGGAGGGGCGAAAGAAAGACTAAATATATACATAACCAGGTACCATACGATATAAATCTGTCCCGATGAAACGGATACACGTGCGATTATAATATATACAACAAGAGTCCGTTTCACTAAACTTCGTACGATAACAATTTCGTACGAGAATTGTATTATGAACTTACTTTACTAATACACAGTGCTACAACTGTCTACCGTATTTTACATATAAGTAGCGTCCAATACTTAAGGAATACAATCATGGGCTGTTGCGTTTACTGTAGTAAATAAAAACAATTGGTCTGTTTAATGTGCACTGTATCACTACAGTAAACGCAACAGCCATGGTTGTATTACTTATATTTACATTGCATGTTCTGATAGGTTCAAAAATGTAAAGAACCAAAATACGGCGTTAAAACTTATCTGTTTACGTCATTTCGTCGCAACTCACATTACAGTGACGTTGCCAGTCAGTAACGTGACGCTATTGACAACGATCGACGATGAACGTCATGTAGATCTATATTAATGACGTCAGACATTGGGACATAAACGCAACTCGTTGAATGGGCGTTTCCTTTTTGAATTCTTTGACAGTGTAAATATATGTAAATCAGCTAATTATTTGACAGTCGTCGGGAAAATGTAGTTTAACTGTTGTAGTTGCATTTACGTATGTTCTAAAAGTATGATGTGTAGTGAAAAGTGGCGCAGGGTCACACCATTCATGAAATCTCGTTGTATGTGTAGTCGTCACTTACACGACCTCCTGGCTAATCTTGCCAATATTTGTCCATTTCTTTACTTTAAAATACTTGAATATTATGCGTGAAATGAAGCAGCTTGATTGGCGGAGCCTCAGCAGTGTTACACATTGCTTGATTGCGAGTTGACATTGCCAATAGAGCTTAAGAAACATTGGTAGTATTGGCAAGATAAACGCAAGCGATTGTGTACATGTAATTTCATATACAAAGAAAGGTGTGCAATTCTACGTGTATGTACATTATAGCCGGCCACTGGAATTACCTCCCTTATCGCATCGCCGTATTTCGCCGATATTGATTCCGAAAATCAGTCATAATTTCCGTAAATAACGTCGGAAATTGACACGAATTTCGGAGCTCAACATGAGCTCCAAAATGTGTGTCAACTTCCGACGTCATTGATGAAAACTATTACATTTTTTCGAAATCTATATCGGCGACGCGATAAGTGGGGAAATCCGGCGCATATGAGACTTTCCTTGACACTCAGTATAAGGCCTAAACAAAAATTACGGAATTTTTTTTTTTTTTTACTTTTTACTGTACAGTGTATGTATCATTGAAATTTAGTCAGACCGGGTCGGGTGAATCAATTTTTGACACCGCTGCTAATATACCTACTGCCCTGTGGAAGATAACAAAATGTTGGGGGTGGGTGGGGGCGTGATCACCACAAAATGTAGGGAGGGTGACGAACAAAAGAAATGCAGGGGATGGACTGTGTCACATGAATATCTATTCCACAGGGGAGTATGTATGTTTACTGGAATAGTTCAATATTGAAGCATTACTATTTGACAGGAAAAATAGTCAAAAGTCATAGTGTATCTAGAATCAATTGTTAGACAGACACACTAAAGTAAAGAATTACACGACTGTAACAGCTCTTTTTTTTAAATGTCATGTCATATTAGGAAATAACTTACTTTCCCTTCAAAAATGTCATGCCGCGAAAACACATGACACACAATTCTAACGCTGTAAATCGCCAATACTTACAGAGCAAGTGGCCTTAAATGGCGTAGATTTGGTGTGGACCATGTGGTAAATGCCATTTATCGACGAGCCATGGTCTACCACCCGAATCTCGTTGACCTTGCACCAAAAACATCGCAGAGCAATCAAACTGTTGCTCTCGCCGGCCATGTAGGATACGGGACAAATAAAAAAAAAAAAAAAAAAAAAAAATTACAGTCGGGGGTAAAACTAGACGGTCGGTCGGGTAACAGGAAACAAACCTCTTTTTTTTTACGCTACGCCTAAACAGTCTAATGTGCAATCCGTCTACATATACAATGTATACTAGTGATACATCTTCATTTCATTGTACCACGTGTGATCAATTACTATCCACTATGTGAACGATTGAGATAAATCGATATATGTGGCTGTGACTGCAGAATTACGACCAGTGTATATCCTGGTCAGCCTGTGCATCCGCACGGTCTGACAGGATATGCACTGTTCGCCATGCCATCAATGAAATACCGGGCATGCATCTAACAGCAAATATAGGGCGTTACCAGGCTACATGAGTGTGCTATTTGATCAGGAGATACACTGGTCACAAATCACAAAAACCTATTTCTCCAGTCACAGTCACATATTTATCCCGTCAACACATATTTGCCGTGAAACACGGTGCCGTGAAACATTTTTGATATCCAGTCAATACAATTTTTGTATTTTAATGCCATTTGTAGGTGTTGACGGGATAAAAAGAATAGTAGGTTAGTGCCGTGAATGGGAAAAAATATCTGGCGCGGCACGGAAACGGGATGTGCTCGACAGAGCCTCGCCCATCCCGTTTCCTGAGCCTTGCCAGATATTTTTTCCCATTCACGGCACTAACCTACTATTCTCTATATCACCCGCCGGATGTAAAGAAAAATGTCCATTTTTTCGCTCAATGTAGACACAGAGACGCGTATTGAAACGTTCTGAGCAGGGTATACACCGTTCGCGATTGTGAATTCAATAATTGCATTACATAATCCTGAATATACAATATCAGATGTAACCATTGCTGGGGGCCGTTTCACTAAACTTCGTACGACTAAAATGTTCGTAAGTGGAAAATTATGATAGTCCGTAAATTTCACATTAACAATGTTTTCTTGTAAACAATTAATGGATTTACGTTTATTGAGCATAGGCTGCATATGCAGCATATGCTCAATAAATGTAAATCCATAAATTGAAATTTACAGACGATCTTAAATTTGAACTGACGAACATTTTAGTCGTAAGAAGTTTAGTGAAACGGCCCCCTGGTCCGTAGGTGATTGGACTGAACCGACACTGTGCATGGTCTCAGTAAACCCGCCTTTGTTCAGTTTTGAGGTTAGAAGGTATGCACATAAGGATTGTACGGAGCCCCGCTGGGTTCCCACGATATAACAATTCGTTCCCACGAATTAACAATTCGTTCCCACGAATTAACAATTCGTTCTCACGAAATAACAATTCGTTCCCATGAACTGACAATTCATTCCCACGAACTGACAATTCATTCCCACGAAATAACAATTCGTTCCCTCGAATTGACAATTCGTTCCCACGAAATAACAATTCGTTCCCTCAAATTAACAATTCGTTCCCTCGAATTAACAATCAACAATTCGTTCCCTCGAATTGACAATTCGTTCCCACGAAATAACAATTCGTTCCCTCAATTTAACAATTCGAGGGAACGAATTATTATATCGTGGGAACGAATTGTTAAATTGAGTGAACAAATTGTTAATTCGTGGGAACGATTTGTTACTGTTAAAAGAGAATTCTACGCCCCCTGCGAGGCTCCATAGGAACCATTCCTGCATCGTATGAGTTGTAAATGGACAGAACCGACACTGGTCATTGTCTCAGTAAACCCGCCATTGTTCAGTATGGAGATTAGAAGGTACAGTGGGGTCAGCGTGTAAGTGCACACACGAACGAACACGACAGGTTGGTTCCAACCTGTTGTGTTCATTCGTGTGTGCACTTACACGCTGACCCCTCTGTATGCAGATACATGTAAGGATTGTACGGAGCGAAGCCCCGCAGGGGACATGTTTGTTTTATTAATTCGTTCCCACGAAATAGCAATTCGTTCCCTCAATTTAACAAATTGTTCCCTCGAATTAACAATTCATTCCCACGAAATAACAATTCGTTCCCACGAATTAACAATTCGTTCCCATGAATTAACAATTCGTTCCCACGATATAACAATTCGTTCCCACGAATTAACAATTCGTTCCCATGAATTAACAATTCGTTCCCACGATATAACAATTCGTTCCCACGAATTAACAATTCGTTCCCACGAAATAACAATTCGTTCCCTCGAACTGACAATTCGTTCCCACAAAGAAACAATTCGTTCCCTCAATTTAACAATTCGTTCCCTCGAATTAAAAATTAACAATTCGTCCCCACGAATTGTTAATTGTTAATTCGAGGGAACGAATTGTATTTCGTGGGAACGGATGGTTAATTAACAAATTGTTAAATCGTGGGAACGAATTGTTAAATTGCGGGAACGAATCGTTATTTCGTGGGAACAAATTGTTATTTCGTGGAAACGAATTAATAAAAAAGAATTCTACATCCTCTGCGGGGCTCCGTCGGAACCATTGCTGGGCCGTATTAGTTGTAATTGTATAGAACCTCCAACTCCAATTTCGTATTTTCGTGTTTCCACTTAACAAACATAAAAGCAAAAAGGATAAATGTGACACGCCATATGATTTTGTACCTTCGGACATATGCGTAATTTCATTAAACACGTTTACAAAATTTACAATATTTTTCATAACTAAAGTTGACAAGATTTTCAGAGTACATGCGGAATTATGTTACTCTGAAAATGTTATCAACATTTGATGCCATTTACGGAAAATATTGCAAATTTTGTAAACCTATTTCATGAAATTACGCAGATGTTCGAATGTACAAAATCACATGGCGTGTCTCATTAATGACGATTGACGCAATCAATCATCTTTCATGTACCTACCACAATTGCGATTGTGCAACCACTTTGTCAGTGTCCAGCAGTCGCGTACGTTTTAACCTGAACAGTGGTTAATGCCCTGTATTAAATGGTTAATGCCTTTACCATGTGCATGATTTGTATTAATTGTTCGAGACATAACATATGAAAGGAATTCACATCATTTGATCAAGCAATAAAATACCATGTAGTATTGGCCATGATTGACGACACATTTCATCGGCGTCAATGACCGTAGCCTATTTCATCAACATTGCAAAGTATACTTAGCCAGCAAAGGGAGACATTTTCAATTTTAGGATAACTTTATAAATTTGTATTATACTGAATTTATTACATTATCGCAGCCATTTTGGTTGTGATAATGTAATAAATTCAGTATAATAATTCTGCATACTTTTAATCATCAACTATATGCAGTCGTTAGTTCTATATGAAATAATGCATTTCACGAAAAATAAATGATTACTCCTTCAAAGTATACTTTGCTAGAAAAGTATACTTTGCAATGTTGGTGAAATAGGCTACTGGTAACTCAGCTTTAAGGAACGCCAAATCTACATAAACTCAAATATATAATGCTAGCTCTAACTATTTAATGTTAGCTTTAATAATTTAAAGAGCTAGCACTAATTATTTAAGTTTATATATATATGTCTTTCCACACCGTTTAGTACAGGTTACTGTATATTCGGCAAATGTTAAACGAGTGACCTGATCAATATATAGGACAAAGGCCAGAACTGGAGCCAAATCCCAGAACGGGGACAATTTAGCACGTTCTGAATATGACATCAAGCTCGAATGACGTAAAAGTTAGTGACGTAACGTATCACTCTAGCTACATGCGTTTCGATATCAAAGATGGCGGCGACTATTGAATACGTCGGGTTTGTAATCAAGACTAAACGTACATTGTTACATGGTTGTCCTTGTTTGACACCGCTCACAGCCGTGTTCAGACGTACATCACGTTCTGTTTGACCATGGCTGTAGACAATGTTCATTCTGGGGTCAGGTCAACACCTACGTAATCCATGTGTCTCATGGCGTTACTAGAACGCGCCATTACGTCACCAGACTAAATGTTCACTAGAATAAAAGTCACGACGGTTGCACTGAAATTTTGAAATTGGGAACCTGCATCACGCGACGTGCACTTACGGCCCCGGAATATGTATTCTGTAAATCAGCTATTGAATGGAAGAGGTTATCAAAGTACCGAAAGTACTGCATATATGCTCAAATTACACGATATTTCCGACTGAAATGTAACAATAACGTTCGACCATGTCCAGCCGTGGGTGAACGTTTGCCTACGGCCTTGGGGTTGAAGCAGTTCCCTCGTGCCACGGCAAACGTTTACTTGCCGATGGTTGGACATTGTCGAACCTTATATTCGGCAAATGTGAAACGGGTTCCCTGATAAATATATAGGCCTAATACCGGGGTCAGTCCCAGGACTGGAGCGAACTCCCAGAACAAGGGACAATTTAGCACGTTCTGAATAATATGCCGGTTTGACATCAAGCTCAAATGACGTCAAAGTTAGTGACGTAACATCACGTTCTTGCCACAGGCGTCCAGATCAAAGATGGCGGCGATTATTGAAGATGTTGGATTTTCCATCAAGACTAAACGTACAATATCCACATTGACGTGATTAGTAAATATCGGAATTAAACAACGTATGCCTTTCTTGTTTCAATGACGATCATACACTGTTTAATTCACATTTCCTGCTTTTTCTGTAGCCTATTTCACCAACATTGCAAAGTATACTTATCTAGAAAAGAAAAACTTTGAGGGAGAATTTTTCAATTTAAGGATAAATCTATTAATTTTTATTATATTGAATGTATTACATTATCACAGCCATTTTGGCTGTGATAATGTAATAAATTCAGTATAATAATTCTGCATACTTTTAAACATCTAATATATGCAGTCGTTAGTTCTATATGAAATAATGCATTTCGGGAAAAATAAATGATTACTTCCTCAAAGTATACTTTGCTAGATAAGTATACTTTGCAATTTTGATGAAATCCGCCACTGGTTATGGTCAAACTGGCCTCCGTTCTGTGACTGACATCACATTTTGACCCCATTCTGGGATTGGCCCTGTTCAACTCGGATTAATCCTCGTTCCTCAAACGAACGCTTGCGTATCGTTTTCACATTGCTTTCACTTTGCTTTCACATCGGTTTCGTTTATAATCAGAAAACGATGTTGTCGTTGGCTGAAACGTCTCACTTTAACCCAACGAAAACCTCATTTTCTTATTAAAAACAACGTAATCGATATCAAAACGATACGTTGAAAGAAACTACATTGTACATGACTGTGTTTAAGTAGTCGAAAGCCGGGTATTTTAACGAAAATATCGATTGTTTCGTTTGAGAACTTTCAAATATTCGCTGTATATGTAATACATGTACTTCATTGTACCACTGTTGAACATAATTCGTGATTGGGACGGCTGCAATATTGGAGACAATTGGATTGGATAGCCAGTGTGTGATTTATTACAGACGCTCTAACCTTTGTCGTTTATACATGTTACCATTGTAATTACCATACATCAAAGAAAGGCGCAGGTATGTGGCGTAGACAATGAATTGTACATTGTTAGTTGAGGAGACAAGTGGGCAGATGTCTAGTACGAGCCACCATGACAGCAATGAGTGCATCCCTTTACCACCCCCCCCCCCCCCATTTACTTCGTCCCCACCATACAATAGTTATAATTTCGATTACATTGATCATTTTATGTGTGTGCTCCCTTGTTTAGTACTGAAATACTGAACTTGTAGTTTTATAAGTAATACTATAAAATACATATTCCACCATCAATCTACACATATTACCATCTATTTCCAATATAAATTATCAATTGTCATTGCAGTCACCAGTCTATTAACTAGTCATAACCTGGCTGACAGTAATGCCATGTATATTGTACTCATGCTTATAGTGGAGAAGAATTCATATAAGCTTTTTCAAGCTTGTTTTCCAATCCACACACTATTTAATGTTTGTATCATACCATGTATTGTTCCTTTACATGACATATAATTTAATAAATATTGTTTAAACTAACATTGTTAGTTAACTAAAACATGGTCTGACGTGGAGAATATTTATAAACTGACTCAATGCACCCATCCAAATAGAAGGTTGCCGTGACGTACGATACCCACCGTGGAACCACATATATTTGTATTCCTTAGTAGATATCATTATATACATAGAGAATACCAGGCTTGTGTCTTCTGATATCAAGTTTATCAGGCAAGGCTAGGAAACGCGTAGGAATTCCGAGGCTTGCCGAGCAATTCCTACCGTTTCCGAGCCGAGCCTGATAAACTTGATATCAAAATACACTAGTCTGGTATTCTATTTATCAGGTAACGTTTTATGCTCGAAAAGTACCACAGATGATGTCGTTATCTATGGACAGAACGAGGACTTATTTACGTTGCGTCCTTACACTGACGTCATTCGGTAACGTCACGTGACGTCAACCGACCAATGGAACGTCAGTTTTCACTTTGTTGTAACCCGGATGTTGATATCAGGTCAATGCATGATACAACAATATGTTATCAGTCAGTACGTATTCGGTCAATGCAGGGCAGGTTACCTGATAAATCTCAGCACAGGGTTCCTGTAGCCGATTTCATCAAAATTGCAAAGTATACTTAGTCATTTATTTTTCCCGAAATGCATTATGTCATATAGAACTCATGACTGCATATATTTGATGATTAAAAGTATGCAGAATTATGATACTGAATTTATTACCTTATCACAGCCTAAATGACTGTGATAATGTAATAAATTCAGTATAATAAAAAATAATAAATTTATCCTTAAATTGAAAATTTCTCCCTCAAAGTATACTTTGCAAAATAAGTATACTTTGCAATGTTGGTGAAATAGGCTACTGGTACATTTCCATAACCATCATGGCATGATTTTTGCATAGCAAATCATATGACAAACACATCATGTTCAGTAGCCGATGTCATCAAAATTGCAAAGTATACTTTTCTAGCAAAGTATACTTTGAGGGAGAAATTTTAATTTTTTTTTATAAATTTATTAATTTTTATTATACTGAATTTATTACATGTAATAAATTCAGTATAATAATTATGCATACTTTTAATCATCAAATAATATGCAGTTGTTAGTTTTATATGAAATACTGCATTTCAGGAAAAATAAACGATTACTCCCTCAAAGTATACTTTGCTAGAAAAGCATACTTTGCAATGTTGGTGAAATCGGCTACAGATATCCATTATACATTTTTTAAAGCTGGGACCATCACACTAAATGTTGTGTCATGTAAGGTGTTCATGCTGTATGTCGATATGACTGTTTTTTGTGGACAACGAAAGTTATTATATGATATTGTAATGGTCGAAACACGGCCACGTGATTATCTACAAATTGAATGTAGACCTCTGAACGGTTTGTTTACACGAATAAGCACTCTCGGACCACGGTACCAGTCCGAGATGTGTTTATTCATGTAAACAAACATATTGTTCACCTCCTAAGAGCGCATGCGTAAATCTGACGCCGACCAAATGTGTATAACTAAGTTTGTTTAACTATTGTTTTGAAACACACGATTTATGTCTGGAGAAGTTTGTAAACATACATTTTTTGTGGGAGGGAAATCGTGGTAAGGGTCATATAATACAACCATTATATAATTTTGAGTCGGTGTACTTGAGATTTACAGACCTTCGGCGTCGGTGAACATCACTCCCTCCTCAAAACACAATAATTGTATATTATTACATGACCGATGCTTTCAGCCAATGGAATGTCCACTATCGGGTCACATGATTGTGGACATAAATGATATTCACCTGAATATCAGTCTCGGACTCGTCTCATTGCGCGAATATCACATTTCGAATAACACTCTCGGACTCTTCTCGCGCAAGGAGACGAGTCCGAGACTAATATTCTGGTGTAGCAGCATATGCAATCACGCGATCAAAGCATGAGACAATCCGTGCGTTGTTGTATCATACTCATACAATTAATCATTGCTGTAATATGGGACCGGGGTCATATAATAAAATAATTATTGTCTTTTGAGTCGATGTACACGAGATTTACGGACCTTCGAAACGTCGGCCTCGGTGTATATGACTTTCCTCAGGTCCGTAAATCTCGTGTACACCTCCTCAAAAGACAATAATTGTATAACGTTGCATCGTCATCATACGTACACGCCTTGATGACAAATACTTGTATAATGGCGACATACATGTATGTGGCTGTGACTGGATAAATTGGGGTTATGTGTTTTGCCACCAGAGCAGATCCGGATCAGTCTGTGCATCCGCACAGTCTGATCAGGATCTGCACCGTTCGCCATTCCATCAATGAACCACCCGTCATGCGTCTAATAGGCAATGGAGGCCGGTATCAGGCAACATGAGTGTACTATTTAAGCAGGAGGTACATATACGTGATAAGACCCATTTCTCCAGTCACAGCCACATTTCCGTGCCTCGCCATATATGTTTTTCCATTCACGGCACTAACCTACTATTCTATTTATCCCGTCAACACCTACAAATAGCTTTAAAATGCAATAAAAATAACCCCAGCCACCGCACATATTCATACGCAGTGATCAGGTCGTATTGACAGGATATCAAAAATGTTTAATGGCACCGTGTTTCACGGCACATACTCACTGTGTTGACGTGATAATAACTTATTACGTAGCCATTACCTCTGTTTGCATTTGACACATACCACTAATAATATGACAAACACATGAATACAAGTTGGTGCAACATGATGGGGAGAGATCTGACTACAGCAAGCTATGCATTGTTTTCATCCAATTTATATACAAAGTCTGATATCTGAAGGGTTTGTTGACCCTTTGTTAAAATGTTTGAGAATTCAGTAAAGACTGTGTAAAAGTAAGAACAATACACAGTGCTGTAGATATATACCTGTATTACCATATATACATGTACTGTATTACATCCAGTGACTTGTACGCAGTTGTCTGTGTGTATTGTCACTACTGTCTACTTGCCTGCTGTGCGAGTAAATACGGTTTTTACCTGTGGCAGATACACTTCTAATAATAGACAGTGCATCAGTTTGACATTTTACACATTGAAAACGTGTTCATTGTATATTTTGTGAGTGATGGTAGAACTGCTCAGATGTCTAGCTCTTTGTGTAGTCTGCTGGAATAATATGTATAGTACATTGCCGTTCTGTATATCTGGGACGTATTGCACCAACTTTTATTAGATTTGCTGCCCTATTATTTGCTGTAGGTGTCAAACCCTCACAAGTGGTGAAACTGTCCGATAACATGTACAAACTAAAATGCCACAACATATGAAACACAAGGTCGTATTATATACAGTCAGTACTTAAGTACTATTCAATAATAAAGCTGTATAACTATATGCAGTGGCGGATCCAGGATTTCACTAAGTGGGGGGAGGCCCACATGGAACTTGAACGAGGTATGCTCGTTCGTCGACTGAGCGGTGCGAGGGAGTTGGCTAGGGGGGTCCAGGGCATGCCCCCCCCCCCCGGAAAATCTTTGAATTGAGGAAGCCATTTCCTGCATTCTACGCTCAATGTTTCGTAAAAAAAAACACAAAAAAAACCGGGATATGCTCGTTCGTCGACTGAGCGGTGCGAGGGAATTGGCTAGGGGGGTCCGGGGGGGGCATACCCCCCCCCCGGAAGTAGTTTGAATTTAGGAAGCCATTTTCTGCATTCTACGCTCAATATTTCGTAAAAGAAAATAAAAAAAAATCAAAAAAAAATCAAAAAAAATCGGGATTTTCTGAAGGGCGGCGGGGGGGGGGGGGGGGGGGGGGGGGTGGGGGGGGGCCGGGCCCGGGGGCCCCCCCCCCCCTTCATAAATCCCGAATTTCTTTTTGAATCCGCTGCTGATATGTCTCTGACTATATAGAGGTATACGGCTCTGGAACAAGGGAACGTGTTTAGATATGTGATGTTGTGTATCAGTTACTCATCACAAAACATAATGCAGGTGTTCCGGAGACTAACACACGTGGTCTGCAAGTTGTTCCGGAGACTAACACACGTGGTCTGCAAGTTGTTCCGGAGACCACGTGGTCTGCAAGTTGTTCCGGAGACTAACACACGTGGTCTGCAAGTTGTTCCGGAGACTAACACACGTGGTCTGCAAACACATGTGGTCTGCAAGTTGTTCCGGAGACTAACACACGTGGTCTGCAAGTTGGCATATGAATATGTTACCGGTCGTATGAACATACTTTTTTGGTCATATGAAGGACACATGTAAGTGCAGTGTTGTCCGGCTCTTTATTACCATCAAGTCCAGTGTATCATTATGTTATGTTGAACGATATTTAACCCTTACACGGCTGAATTAAATTGTGTCGTCTGCTGTTTATTTCATGTTTAAATTTTTCTTATACAAAACATGTTTTTGACAGCACTTCAGTTTTTGACATCACTTTCCAATATTAATGATTCTAAAGTGCTGTCAAGCAATGTTTTTATTGAGAAAAAAGGCAAAATATTAAGCAACAGCAGACGAAACTTTTCGTTTCCAGCATTCTAAGGATTAAAGGTACATGCCCACTCAGTAGGCACAAAATGTTCTTTATGGGAATTACATACATGTATACTTTGTTCACTGTTCCACTAGTTCTCAAAATTACGAGTGCCCGCTATACAGATACATGTATAATCATTTACTGTCTGTTTCACGAAAGCTGCCCAAATTTTACGGCTATATAGACAATTCAAAAACAATATTGTTTTCGATAATATTAAATTAAAGGACAAATTAAGAATGAGCCTTCTTTTTATTTCGTGAAATTTGGTCAAATATTGATTTTATTACGAAAAATTGATTTCTCTATGGGAATTTAACATGGGGGAAAAAGAGGTAGAGGAGTGTGGGAAGAGTAAAAAGCGAAAAAAATTGGAAATTGACTCCGAAACCTAGCTAGATAGCTTGGATATGATGTAACTAAGAAAACATTTTAAAAATCGGTCCAGTATTTCTGAAATTCAAAAAAATGTCCCATGTTAAATCCCCATAGACATCTTCACTCCGTGAAGATGTCTATGGGGATTTAACATGGGGAAATTTTGTTTTCGCAATAAAATCAATATTTGACCAAATTTCACGAAATAAAAAGAAGGCTCATTCTTATTTTTTCCTTTAATTTAATATTATCAAAAAAAATATTGTTTTTGAATTGTCTATATAGCCGTAAAATTTGGGCAGCTTTCGTGAAACAGACAGTAGTAATATTTATGTTACTGATAGTGACGCGCGGTGGTATCAGGCTATTTTCATATGCAAATGAGGCATGATATGTTTTAATTATTTATACTAATTAAATGCGGCACATATAAAATTAATATTTCCGACATATTATAACGTATGCTCATTGCATATGAAAAAATAAATACAGAAAATAAATAGTAATCGATAACGGTTATCGCCCATTGATATCAGTGTGAATATTTACGTCTACTATAAAATGTAAAATAATGCCAATTAATACGTGGGGTAATGGTGACAGAATGTTTATTTTGCCACACTGTTCGTGTACATTTTCGGGACACATTCTATGCATCATTGGATTTTGACAAATAGGGCGGTTTACCACTGGGGAATTTTATATATTTTTAAAATACAAATAGGCCTTCAATCTATATACTAGGCATTTGGCGTTTAGTTTCTAGGTCACTGAAACTACAGAGTTGTTTCAAGGTCAAAATCAAGGTCAAATGTCAATGCCACTTTTATTTTCAGAATAATGATCAAGATACAGGCAAAAGGTGTAGATGCAGATGAGCCGGCTCGTGACGAGCCGTCTCATCAGGATCTGCACTTTTTGCAAGTAATTTTAATAATTTTTAGAACAAAAAAAACACATGTTCATAAATAGACTGGTCTGAAAATCATTTTTGTGATGATTGGATTGGTTGCAAAATTAACATATCAAAAAACATTCCAGTTACTTAGTTAGGGGTGATAGGGTTAATCTGCCGAGGTCTGTCCGTGGATGTGCAAAAGAAATAATTAGCCCTTCGCACCGTCGATAACGCAACCACCTACATTAATTCCTGCGTACCGGCCTGATTTTGGACACCCTGCTGCATATATTAAACATAATGGGTCATATTCATGTGGAACTCAACTCTAACATTTAATTTTATTTAACACGCCATAACTATGAAATACAACTATTCATCACAATCAAGTTTGCATGTAAATTATCATTGATCGATGTCGTTACTTCACCGGGATCATGTTAAATGCACAGCGAGTTTGCAAAACCAGCATCGGTTGCACTCTGAAAGCAGAAAACAGTGTTTTTTATTATAGGAATGAATGGCCTTTTTGTGGAATTTATCGGGGTATAAACTTGGAAAAGTCGCGGGAATACTGGACGAAGGCCTTCGTCCAGTATTCCCGCGACTTTTCCAAGTTTATACCCCGATAAATTCCACAAAAAGGCCATTCATTCCCTATAATTCCAGCATTTGAAATAAATTCATCAAGAAAATGTGTTTATTTTCCGTTTTGTTAAGAATTATTTTAACTGCGCCTCACGGTTATGGAAAGTAGTTTGGCGTGGGAGTTTACTGGGATATAAATGTTTGACTGAGACTTGCTACGGGCCAATCAAATGTTAGGGAATTGTGTAAATATTTTTGTATTGGAATTATACTGAAATATACATTTCTCACATCTTAGACAGTAGTTTACATCAAAGTAACGGTCAATTATCTATACACACTCGTTTTTTTAGCGTATGGATCCAATCACCCGTGCAGTATTTAAGGATCTCGGCTGGTTATATAAACGGCACCACCTTAATCGTATCAATGTTGGTAAATCGTAAAAAAATAAGCACGAGAATCGTGTTCATGTTCGGAATTTTATAACTAATAATTACAATCTGTAGCCTATTTCACCAGCATTGCAAAATATACTTTTCTAAGAAAGTATACTTTGAGAGAGAAATTTTCAATTTTATGATAAATTTATTAATTTTTATTATACTGAATTTATTACATTATCACAGCCATTTTGGCTGTGATAATGTAATAAATTCAGTATAATAATTCTGCATGCTTTTAATCATCAAATATATGCTGTTGTTAGTTTTATATGAAATAATGTATTTCAGGAAAAATAAATGATTACGCCTTCAAAGTATACTTTGCTAGAAAAGTATACTTTGCAATGTTGGTGAAATCGGCTACTGGGCATGAATTTGATTATCATCGTGGGTGTTTAGCAACTTAATGTTCTGAGCCTGATAATTAAAATAATACACGGTATATGTTATTTATTTATACACGTTGATTGTTTAATTACCTACCAAGGTGCTGGAGTATCTCCTTGGTGTGTTAGTATTGCCCCCAGGTGGCACAGCACAGCTTCACACCCCGCCTGACCGCCTGGGCGCCGCAGCCCCGGGTCCATAGGTACCGGAAGGCGTACTCCTCATAGCGCGGGGCCCGGTATTGACAGCGCCATCTACACACGTACCGGAAACAGTCGCCTGTCGGGAGAAACACGTGCAAGTATTACCAATCAATGGAGAAACATGGAGAAGCAGTTACAGTAATGTTTGGTTTTTATTCCGATGCATGTAGATGGTCAAATATAACCTTTTATCAGGTAGCATGCCCTGTATTGACCGAATACGTACTGACGGATAAACATCCGGGTTACAACGAAGTGAAAACTGACGTTCCATTGGTCTGATGAGGTCACGTGACGTTACCGAATGACGTCAGCGTAAACAAGCCCGCGGTCTGTCCATAGAAAAAGACGTCATCGATGGTTATTTTCGTGCATAAAACGTTACCTGATAAATAGAATACCAGGCTACTGTATTTTAATATTAAGTTTATCAGGCTCGGCTCGGATACGGTAGGAATTCGGGAGTCAAGCCTCGGAATTCCTACGCGTTTTCCTAGCCTTGCCTGATAAACTTGATATCACAATACACTAGCCTGATAGTCTATATCCTTTTGCCGATATGAATGATATTAGCAAATAAGTTGATTGTGTAATCCCGTATACGTAGCAGAGTAAAACGCCGTCGGTGCCGTATTTGCAGCGCAATGTTTCAGAGATGCGGTTTTAATATTATTGAAAGAAACTCTACTACAATGTACATCAAACATTACGGCACACATGTTCAATGTGTATGATCACGTGGTGCTAGCAACAACAACATGTACTGAAACTTCCAGAATCCATCTGATTCAAAGTACGTATTCTTTTATATTGTTCTTATTACGTAACTGATTGATGAAATATGGCGCATCAAACGCGTCTTGTTAAGCTGCATTTGGTGGTCTGTATTTTTGCCCAAACTTTTATCGTTTTTGCGAATAATCGATTTCCGTGTCTACCGACACGGAAATCGATTCTTCGCAAAAACGACATAAGTATGTGCCGAACTCACTGGACGACCAAATGCAGTTCATCAAAATCCGTTGCATATTAAGGAAAATATCAAATAATACTTACTTTGGAGTGGGCGACGTTGTTGTTGTTGTAACCATGCACCTTGGTGTTCATGCCATATGATCATACACCCGCTACATTCAATATGGCAGTAACAATGTTGATTCAGTTGTTTTATATACAGTTTGACCAGTGTTAAAGGCAATGATAGCGTCCATTATGATAATAAAAGCATTACATGTATATTATTATCAGAATAAATGAACAAATTATTGATGATTTAAAAGAAACTATATTTTGCAAGGTGAATAGCAGATCTGGCTCTAACCAATATGAACGTCCTGACGTCAGTACGTAGCAATAGTGACGGCTTGCATAATGGAAAGTACGTAATAATAAGCTTACTGTTAGATGAGAACGGTACATGTACATATAAACTGCACACATGAAACAACACCACACCAGATACAGGATCACACATTCGTTTCGCCCAATCAGATACAAACGTAATATGATAACACGTTCGTTTCGCCCAATCAGATGCAAACGTAATATGATAACACGTTCGTTTCACACAATCAGATACAAACGTAATATGATCACACGTTCGTTTCGCCCAATCAGATACAAACATAATATGATCACACGTTGGTTTCTCCCAATCCGATACAAACGTAATATGATCACACATTGGTTTCTCCCAATCAGATACAAATATAATATGATCACACGTTGGTTTCTCCCAATCAGATACAAACATAATATGATCACACGTTGGTTTCTCCCAATCAGATACAAACATAATATGATCACACGTTGGTTTCTCCCAATCAGATACAAACGTAATATGATCACACGTTGGTTTCTCCCAATCAGATACAAATATAATATGATCACACGTTGGTTTCTCCCAATCAAAGATACAAATATAATATGATCACACGTTGGTTTCTCCCATCAGATACAAATATAATATGATCACACGTTGGTTTCTCCCGTCAGATACAAACGTAATATGATCACACGTTGGTTTCTCCCAATCAGATACAAATATAATATGATCACACGTTGGTTTCTCCCGTCAGATACAAACGTAATATGATCACACGTTGGTTTCTCCCAATCAGATACAAACATAATACGATGGCATGTTCGTTTCTCCCAATCGAATACTAACATAATATGATCACACGAACGCTTTCCCCAAGCAAACAAGAAATTGATCACACGATCATTCCCCCTAGCATATGCAATTAACAAGAACAGGATCACACGTTCATTTCTCCCAAGCAGATTCAAACATAATAGGATCAGACATTCGCTTTACCCAATCAGATATAAACAGAATATGATCACAAGATCGTTTCTCCCAATCATATACAAACAGAATATGAGCAGACGTTCGCTTCGCCCAAGCAGATACATACATAATATGATCACACGATCGCTTCGCCCAATCAGATGCAAACAAAAATATGATCACACGTTCTTTTCTCCGGATCAGATGCAACTGGTATATGCATGAGATCGCTTCGCCAACCGGATCATACAATGGGGTCGTGTCACGTGATAGGAGCCACATTTGGTAAATAAATCTCAATACGCCCCTAAGGTCATAGGAATTCAATATTCCAAATAATGTGTCCGTCACTTAAATCCATAGGCACGTTGTGGAATGAACGAAAAATGACTCTTTTAAGTCATAACTCCTTTTACTCTGATAGTAAATATCTACAAGGTAGAACACGCGCCATCTTTTCAAGCAACGGAAGTGGTACTAGTGTACCGGTTCTCGGCTCGCTAATTCATTAAATGTAACTCGCGCGAAGGCCGGGACCCCGGCATTCGCGCGTGTTGCAATTAATGAATTAGCGAGCCGGGCCCAAGGTAAAAAATCCACGTCCGTTGGTTGAAAAGATGGATGGCGAGTGTCTTACCTTATAGATATTTAATATCAGGAGGAAATATGGGTATGATTTAAAGAGCGATTTGTAGTTAATACCACAGAGTGCCTGACTGTGCTTAACCCTTTGAACCCGAAAGCCCGCTAAAGAGGTTTATGCAAAGAGTGCAGATCCAGATGAGCCGGCTCGTAACGAGCCGTCTCATCAGGACCTGCACTTTTTTCATGTAATTTTCATATTTTTGAGAGCTAAAACACCGCCTTTTCATAAATGGACTAGTCTGATAAGCATGTTGTGATGATTGTATTGGTTGCAAAATTAACATATCCAAATCCATTCCGGTTACTTAGGGGTGAAAGGCTTAAATCCAATCAAACAATGTCAACCACATTGCTATACACAATATACCAACTCTCCACAGATAGTAGTCAACAGAAACTAGAATATATCGTCGGCGGAATAACGCGAACTTCTATTTAAGCCAACCGGTCCAAGTCCTACCTTCTACAGATGAAATCTGTAACGCCAGCAAACTGCACAGCACTAATACTACTATAGCTTTAGAGTTCATTTTCTTATTCTGTCCCGGGCTTCTCGAAATGCTGTATAACAATAAGTATATATTAACAACGACGGCCACGTCACATTACGTTTATATCAATCATTAATTTGGGCAAGTCACGGGATATACGACTTAAAGTTTTCCGAATGTTGATGTTTGCTGGTTGGATCTTTCCGCAAATGACGTCGAATGTAAACTTTGTATTTCCTCTGTAATTCTGTCACGGCGTATGTGTAAGAATTTTACGAAATTGCAATTACTTTTCTGGAAATGTTGTTTCTGCGACAATGGTTTTTATCTCGTGTAACAAGGTATTTGAGGAATCAGGTGTTTTGCTTTTAAATCGACAAAATGACAAATCATGTTAATGATGCAACTAGCGAGGCGGCGGATGGGCGGTTGAATGACACTCGTTGCCATGGAAACTGTTGGTTATATTTCCTATGTTCGTTGAGAATTATAATCAAGATGTTGATCATTTTTTTGGATACTTGGTGATATTATATTTAGAAACCGGACACACACAACACTTGCTATATATTTCTCGCTCTAATCCGTCCAGGCCAGGGTACTATGTGACCGTGACTGGAGGAATTGGGCTGCATCTACACAGTCTGGTCAGGATCTGCACTGGTCGAAATTCCACCCAATGAAACATCCGTCATGCTTCGAACAATGAATATATATTGTTATCGGACTACAATCAAGAGCGTGCTATTTGATCAGGAGCGACACTGGTCAGAAATCACATAAGCCTCTTTTATTCCAGTCACAGCCACATATCTGTTCATAATTCCAGCCCAAAAATATTTACACAATTCCCTAACATTTGATTGGCCAGTAGCAAGTCTCTGTCCAAAATTTATATCCCAGTAAACTCCCACGCCGAACTACTTTCCGTAACCGTGAGGCGCATTTAAAATAATTCTTAAGAAAACGGAAAATAAACACATTTTCTTGATCAATTTATTTCAAATGCTGGAATTATAAGGAATGTATGGCATTTTTTTTTTTTTTTCAAAAATTGTAATTTTTTATCGCTTCGTCCAGTATTCCCGCGACTTTTCCAAGTTTATATCCCCGATAAATTCCACAAAAAGGCCATACATTCCTATAATGATTTCAAAACATAAACATGTTTTGGAGTGCCAATAAGACTAAGCTGGTATCTCTCTAAACCGGACAGTCTATGGTCTGTTTTAGAGAGGTTACGCTATATTTCACATACGTATTTACTGTCTTTGTTCCACGTTTTGCTGCCGACGAACCTTTGGCTATTAAACACATTAAATCTATAAAATATTTAAATTTATGTATTTTTTCTTCAATATCAATAAAAAAAATATTATTTGATGAAATTCCATCAAATATTGATTTTATTGAGGAAAAAAAACACGACTTTCCTAGGGGAATTGAACAGGGGTCAAACACAAGGAGGAGGGTGACCAGCAGGGTCGAAAAACAATAAATAAATAAAATTGACTCCTTGGAAATGATGTAAATAAGAAAAGAACAGTTAGATTTTTAAAATTGATCCACTTATAAAAATAATAATAAAAATTATAATATTAGTCCTCATGTTAAATTTCCATAGAAAAATAGTTGTTTTCGCAATGAAATCAATATTTGATTGAATGTCATCAAAAACAATGGGGAGGGTTATTCGTTTGTTATTGATGGAAAAGTACGTATAATTAAATATATTTTACATTTAATTAAAATGTGTATAATAGCCAAAGGTTCGTCGGCAGCAAAACGTGGAACAGAAAGTGGATATGTCTAAGTCAGAGATATAAAACTCTTTAGACATGGCTTGAACTTACATGCACATTTAACCATTACTACGTTGCATTGAATTTTGTCATCTGCCG
The DNA here is from genome assembly GCA_029237695.1 of Conchocele bisecta. Classification (NCBI taxonomy): domain Eukaryota; kingdom Metazoa; phylum Mollusca; class Bivalvia; order Lucinida; family Thyasiridae; genus Conchocele; species Conchocele bisecta. Next base: position 24,416,828 of record CM055279.1, on the reverse strand, counting down.
GAAATGTTATTTTTAATATATTTCTAAAAAAAAACCTGTTTTGACAGCGCATGAGAATCGTCTCCACTGGAGACGATTCTCATGTGCTGTCAAAACTATTTTTTTTAAGAATTAAGGCAAAAATGAAAAACAGCAGACGACAATTTCCGTCTCCTGTGTAATGAGGGTTAATGGGGCATATCAGGATTTTTTTAAACAAATACTAAAATAAAAACGTGTTTTCATCATGGCACTGTGGAAAGTGGTTTAATTGAATATATATGACGATACTAGGACATGTTTACGCTTCCATCATTATATGGCCAGACCCAACTGATTCCATATCCCTTGACGGATCACCAATTTAATATCTTAATAGCTTACCTTATATCCGCACTTCAAGGCCTCATGCAACCAATATACACGTTGTCGAACGAAAGTACGTGACGCGCATGTCAGACATTTATCATGATGTCACTGATGTGGTTTCTTCGGTGAAAACGTTGGAAATAATGATGCAGTGTCCTTGACGTCACACATGCGGCGTTCATTGTTTGAGCATTGTTCGTGTATTATCCCTGTCCGATAGGCAAGATGGGATATAGCGTTAGTCCATATACGTACGTACGTACGTGCGTACGTTAGTACATGTATCGCCTTTCATTTTTCAATAACCCATGAAGCGCTTCAACGATTTTTTCAAAATTTGGACGCAATGGTGTCTAGGTATGGTGCTTTGTTTTGCATACGACCCACGTTAGACCGCCCAAGTTATAGGTCACTGAGGACTTATGTTCGCCTTGTCTGTAATGCAAAAAATGCTCTTTTTTTAAGTTGTTTTTCTTTCGTTTCTGTATTATCAAGACTGCCAGCGAGGGTATTGGCTTAGTGATAACGATGCACTTGTGTTCTTCGTTCTTTTTTTCTTTATTTTTCCTATGCGTATGTTGTACATGTAGTAATAATTCCAGTACAAAAATATTTACACAATTCCCTAACATTTGATTGGCCCGTAGCAAGTCTCTGTCCAAAATTTATATCCCAGTAGACTCCCACGCCGAACTACTTTCCGTAACCGTGAGGCGCAGTTAAAATAATTCTTAAGAAAACGGAAAATAAACACATTTTCTTGATGAATTTATTTCGAATGCTGGAATTATAGGGAATGAGTGGACTTTTTGTGGAATTTATCGTGGATATAAACTTGGAAAAGTCGCGGGACTACTGGACGAAAGGACGAGGCCTTCCGGCCTTCGTCCAGTATTCCCGCGACTTTTCCAAGTTTATACCCCGATAAATTCCACAAAAACGCCATTCATTCCTATAATATAATTTAATTAATATTATCTGTGGTTGCATGATTGGAAGGTGTGCCTATCCTAGTTATGAAGCCATCCTTAAGGATTAATGTCTTAATGTAATACATGTAGTAAGTTTTACTTCAATTCACACATGATCACAACTGATCTAGTATACATTTAGCAAGGTTACACGACACCAGACCAGGGGGATCGTTTCACTAAACTTCGTACTACGAAAATGTTCGTAAGTGCAAATTTAGGATCGTTTGGAAATTCCAATTGATAGATTTATATTTATTGAGCATAGGCTGCATGCAGCCAATGCTCATTAACTGTATATCCATTAATTGTTTGCAGATCGTTTTAGTCGTACGAAGTTTAGTGAAACGGGCCCCATGACACTCGTTCAGTGATGAAAGTTTTCTGTTTAGTATTTTAACTCTGTATGTTGTCTCGCCACAGTGTTGGCTTTCCGCCTGTGTATGTGGCTTTGTAAACCGGCCACAGGACACTTGTGCAGTGATGAAAATTTTCTGTTTAGTATTTTAACTCTGTATGTTGTCTCGACACAGTGTTGGCTTTCCGCCTGTGTATGTTGCTTTGTGATTGGAAAATAGAGTTTACGGTTGTCCGGCCAGTGTAGATCCTGATCAGCCTGTGCAGTCTGATCAGGATCTGCAGTGTTCGTCATACCATCTATGAACCACGAGTCATGCTTATGATAAGGAATATAGATCGTTAGCAGGCTACATGAGTGTGCTATTTGATCAGGAGTGTGCTATTTGATCAGGAGTGTGCTATTTGATCAAGAGTGTGCTGTGCTATTGGATGGTGTGCTATTGTCAGGAGTGTGCTATTTGATCGGAGTGTGCTATTGGATCAGGAGTGTGCTATTGGATCAGGAGTGTGCTATTTGATCAGGAGTGTGCTATTTGATCAGGAGTGTGCTATTTGATCAGGATCAGGAGTGTGTATTGGTCAGGAGTGTGCTATTTGATCAGATAGGACAGGAGTGTGCTATTGATCAGGAGTGTGCTATTGTAGGAGTGTGCTATTTGATCAGGTGTGATTTGATCAGGAGTGTGCATTGGATCGGGTGTGCTATTTGATCAGGAGTGTGCTATTGGATCAGGAGTGTGCTATTTGATCAGGAGTGTGCTATTGGATCAGGAGTGTGCTATTGGATCAGGAGTGTGCTATTTGATCAGGAGTGTGCTATTTGATCAGGAGTGTGCTATTTGATCAGGAGTGTGCTATTGGATCAGGAGTGTGCTATTGGATCAGGAGTGTGCTATTTGATCAGGAGTGTGCTATTTGATCAGGAGTGTGCTATTGGATCAGGAGTGTGCTATTGGATCAGGAGTGTGCTATTTGATCAGGAGTGTGCTATTGGATCAGGAGTGTGCTATGATCAGGAGTGTGTATTGGATCAGGATGTATGATCTGGAGTGTCTATTGGATCAGGAGTGTGCTATTGGATCAGGAGTGTGCTATGATCAGGAGTGTGCTATTGGATCAGGAGTGTGCTATTGATCAGGAGTGTGCTATTGATCAGGAGTGCTATTGGATCAGAGTGTGCTATGTATCAGGAGTGTGCTATTGGATCAGGAGTGTGCTATTGGATCATGTGAGTGTGCTATGGATCTAGGATCAGGGTGTGCTATTGGATCAGGAGTGTGCTATTGGTGATCAGGAGTGTGCTATTGGTCGGATATTGGATCAGTGTGTGCTATTGGATCAGGAGTGTGCTATTGGATCAGGAGTGTGCTATTGGATCAGGCGATCAGGAGTGTGCTATTTGATGGATGTGCTAGGATCAGGAGTGTGCTATTGGATCAGGAGTGTGCTATGATGGATAGGTCAGGAGTGTGCTATTGGATCAGGAGTGTGCTATTGGATCAGGAGTGATTTGATGGTGCTATTGGATCAGGAGTGTGCTATGTGATCATGAGATGATGCTATTGGATCAGGAGTGCGCTATGTAGATCAGGAGTGTGCTATTGGATCAGGAGTGTGCTATTGGATCAGGAGTGTGCTATGTGATCAGGAGTGTGCTATTGGTGGATGTGCTATTGGATGTGTGCTAGTGATCAGGAGTGTGCTATTGGATCAGGAGTGTGCTATGTGATCAGGAGTGTGCTATTGGATCAGGATGTGCTATTGGATCGGTGTGCTATTGGTGATCAGGAGTGTGCTATGTGATCAGGAGTGTGCTATTGGATCAGGAGTGTGCTATGTGATCAGGAGTGTGCTATTGGATCAGGAGTGTGCTATTGGATCAGGAGTGTGCTATGTGATCAGGAGTGTGCTATTGATGGATGAGCTGGCTAGGAGTGTGCTATTGGAGGATGATCTGGAGATGTGCTATGTGATCAGGAGTGTGCTATTGGATCAGGAGTGTGCTATTGGATCAGGAGTGTGCTATTGGATCAGGAGTGTGCTATTGGATCAGGAGTGTGCTATGTGATCAGGAGTGTGCTATGTGATCAGGAGTGTGCTATGTGATCGGAGTCTATGTGATCAGGAGTGTGCTATGTGATCAGGAGTGTGCTATGTGATCAGGAGTGTGCTATTGGATCAGGAGTGTGCTATGTGATCAGGAGTGTGCTATTGGATCAGGAGTGTGCTATGTGATCAGGAGTGTGCTATGTGATCAGGAGTGTGCTATTGGATCAGGAGTGTGCTATTGGATCAGGAGTGTGCTATTTTATTGGACTCCTGATCAAATAGCACACTCATGCTAACGATCTATATTCCTTATCATAAGTCACAAATTCCATAAGCCGCACTTAACCTGTCACAGCCACAATATCTACAAAGCACTCGTCTTATATGGTAAGGTGTATTATTGTCTGCACCGTGTTCATGCGTGTTCTCACGAAAACCGCGAACATTGTGACGTGTCAGTTTGTTTATGTATAGTGTTTAACGGCCTATCAAGCATGATGGTATAGCGAACAGCGCAGATCCTGATCAGACTGTGCGGATGGATATGGCGAACAGTTTTGTTGGTTGGTGTTTAACAGCCTATCAACAGCTAAGGTCATGTAAGGCCGGGCAAACGGGTTCGATCCAGTTTTTAACCTGCTGCATTACGGGGATTCAAAAATCAGAACGGAATATTTACATCGAGAAAAAAATATATTCATCCCTGAAAGTACTGTAACATGACCTGGTGCCAGGTCCATACCACACCAAAGTCACTTGGCCCCTTCCCCTAAAATAGGACTACGAATACTCGTAATACTCACATAACGGCCATAACCAGATTCAACTGTCACATACAAAATGCCAAAGACATATGTGAGGGCCAAACCAGGGGCCCGTTTCACTAAACATCGTACGAATAAAATGTTCGTAAGTGCAAAATTATGATAATCTGTAAATTCCACATTAACAACATTTTCTTGTAAACAATTATTGGATTTACATTTATTGAGCATAGGCTGCATATGCAGCCTATGCTCAATAAATGTAAATCCATCAATTGAAATTTTCAGACGATCCTAAATTTGCACTTACGAACATTTTAGTCGTACGAAGTTTAGTGAAACGGGCCCCTGGTCTCCAATCGGGATTCCGGTAAGGAGGAACCCCGATCGTTAAATTACCCATCGTATGCTCCCACCTGCCACCCACTAGGGACGTGTCAGATGTTCCACGTCCGAACTACTTTTTCAACAAAGTAAGCCAACTACGAACGGGAAATGTATAATGTGTATGGATGAATGGGCGTTGCATTGTCATGTGTGTGCATGTATTCATCGGTGGGTGATGGCTCGAAGACACTCAACAGCCACACGACAGTGCTGTTCCACAAATATTTACACTGTCCTTACATTCATAATGGAAACGCCATTCAACGTATTGCATTTATATCCAAGTACATTTTTATTACATTAGCCTCGCGCGACGTCGCGCGACGTTGTTAATTCGGTAAAGTTTGTTTGACGTCATTAAAATACATGACGTGCATCGTCTTACATCTTTCCGAACATACAGTGTGTATATAAGTAATAAAACAATGGGCAGTTGCGTTTACTGTAGTATGAAAAACAATTGGTTTGTTTAAAGTTTGCGCGGGTTTCTTCTGATTTCACGCAATTTAAACAGACCAAATGTTTTTCACACAACAGTAAACGCAACAACCCGTGGTTTTATTCCTTAATTGAAAGTATGCTAATTTTATTTTTGACATGCACGTTTGCACCAATGATACGAACCAGACAAATACGAATCGAGTCCATTAAAATGCGCACTGGGTCTCAGATATGCACAGACAGTAATGCAATAAATCAGTGTAAAATACTTTAATTGTACACAGGAAAATGTGCCACATATGCAATTCATATGAAAGAAATTCATATGATGTTCATTATAGGAATGAATTTATTTCAAATGCTGGAATTATAAGGAATGAATGGCCTTTTTGTGGCCATTCATTCCTTATAATTCCAGCATTTGAAATAAATTCATCAAGAAAATGTGTTTATTTTCCGTTTTCTTAAGAATTATTTTAACTGCGTCTCACGGTTACGGAAAGTAGTTCGGCATGGGAGTTTACTGGGATATAAATTTTGGACAGAGACTTGTGTAAATAGTTTTGTGCTGGAATTATATGAAAAGAGCCGATATGTAATTCATATGATGTTCCTATGAAGACATTTCATATGCATTTCATACGAATAATTTGCATTTGAATTTCATATGTAACGTTCATATGAACTTTATATGTTTAATATGCGATTCATATGAAAAGTTTATATATTTAAAAGCATTGTACGTGGGTCTTCATATGAAATTCTTATGATTTGCATATGGAATGAAATATGCCAAACATTGTGTAGTGTAGAGTTTTATTGTATTGATGAATGCGATATATGCAACACCGTCGCATGACTCGCCTGAAAGAAGCACAGCGTTTTGTTATCACGTTTGTCACGTTCGTTTGTTTCCAGTCGTCTTGTTACATGACGCAGCAGTGTGTTCAATGATACGGAGCCCCGCAGGGGACGTATACTTCTTTGTATTACCACGAAATAACAATTCGTTCTCACGATATAACAATTCGTTCCCTCGGAACGAATTGTTAATTCGAGGGAACGAATTGTTAATGGAGGGAACGAATTATTATTTCGTGGGAATGACGGAACGAATTGTTAATTCGAGGGAACGAATTGTTAAATTGAGGGAACGAATTATTATTTCGTGGGAACGAATTGTTACATAGTGGGAACGAATTGTTAATTCGAGGGAAAGAATTGTTAAATTGAGGGAACGAATTGTTATTTCGCAGGAACGAATTGTCAACTCGAGAGAACGAATTGTTATTTCGCGGGAACGAATTGTTAATTCGAGGGAACAATTTGTTAAATTGAGGGAACGAATTGTTATTTCGTGGAAACAACTTACTCACGGTCAAATAAACCGTACACTCATGAAACAGTGGCTTATACAATATATGTGATATTTAAATATATACGTGATATTTAAATATAGATATATGATATAAATCTTACATGCATGATTTCGAACATTAACAGAAATCGCAGAATAAAGGCGGAATATTATCCTATATAATATTATTGTCTCTGTATGGGTTTTGCGACCAGTGTAGATCCAGATCAGCCTGTGTATCCGCAGCATGATCAGGATAATTATGCACTATTCGCATTTCCATCAATGAAACACCCGTCATGATTTTAGCAAGCAATGCACATCGTTATCATGTTACAGCAGTGTGCTATTTGATCAGGAGCTACACTTTCCAAAAGTCCCATAAGACTAACTTATCCCGTCAACACAGTGTGTATGTGCCGTGAAACACGGTGCCTTGAAACATTTTTGATATCCTGTCAATACGACCATATATGTATGTCAATATGTCAATATGTCACTGCGTATGAATATGTGCGGTGACTGGAGTTATTTATATTTTTTGCATTTTAAAGCCATTTGCAGGTATTGACGGGTTAAATAGAATAGTAGGTTAGTGCCGTGAATGGGAAACATATCTGGCGCGGCACGGAAACGGGATGTGCTCGGCAGAGTCTCGCCCATCCCGTTTCCTAAGCCTTGCCAGATATATTTTCCCATTCACGGCACAAACCTACTATTCTCTATCTATTTTCCTTATTTCTGAAGCAAAGTATATGTTGTGGCCACTCATTTGAACCGTCTCGGCGAGACGGTTCAAATGAGTGGTCACAACATATACTTCTGATGAGAAATAAAGAAATTCTTGAGCCTTGCCGGATATTTTTTCCCATTCACGGCACTAACCTACTATTCTCTATTTCCACAGGCACAGTCACAAATATGATCGGGCGCAATAAATTGTCATAAGGTACCTTTCGCAGATTGGAGTCAAAATAAAATGAAGAATAACAATAGCAATTAACATTTGTAGTTTATTTACAATTATTTTTATTCACAATCTGGGACAGTTCACGAGATAACCTGCCTTATATCGCATCTCCGGAGTTTGCCGATATTGATTCCGAAAAAACACGAGTATTTCAGAAAATTCCCGAACGCACTTGGAAGTAGAATGAATTGCACGTGCGTTTCGAAAGTTGCGTCATCTCAATGGACAATTACTACAATATATCATAAATCTTCGAAATCAATTTCGGGAAAATTATAAAATGCGATACAGCATAAAACATCACTACACCTAGGAGTGTGAATCAGTTAAACAAACGATTGGGCGTATTGAGTAGTTGAACAGTGTAGTTCGTAAACAGCTCAACCACTCGGCAAATATTTACTTACAATACGGTGTTCTGATTAGGCCATCGTCATATGGCTGTCGAGTCAATACTTCACGGCCATGCCAATATGTGTATAATACGATAACGATACTACGATAGCGATAGTACGATATCGCGACAACGATAAACATGACACAGTTAGATCACGGTTCGTCCGCATGTACGAGTAGATAATCCGCGAGCTTTAGCGAGTGGATTATCGATCGTACATGCGGGCGGACGTGATCTAACTGTGCTATCACATACTCATGTAAATACACTACCCAATTGCTGTGTAAATGCAGAAACAAAACTCGAAAATGTATCAAAGATCTGATAAGATGATGATACTACGATAAAATACCGTAGTATCGATGAAATATCCTCGTATCGTCATCGTGCTTTCGTGTATAGCCATACATAATTGTATCGTAGTATCGTCTTCTTACTATCGTGATATCGTAGTATCGTCATCGTAGCATCGTACTATCGTCGTCGTGCTGTCGTAGTATCGTACACAGCGCGATATTGCGAAAGGCTTAACGGAACACGGTACATGCTTCGTGAACGATTATATTTCTAACGGCGAACTTTCTGGTGTTCTGATGCTACAACAATTTCTTTCAAAAACTCAATAAGCCCGTTTTTGTCATAACGGATTACGTATACTTTTTATAAATAATGCGCATAATAAATATCATAATGAGATACATTTAATAAACAATTGAGACGAATTGTAACAGATGTGGCACATGTATTACTATATTTGCTGACGTAGAATTCTTTTTTTTTATTAATTCATTTCCACGATTAACAATTCGTTCGCACGAATTAACAATTCGTTCCCAAGAAATAACAATTCGTTCCCACGAATTGTCATTTCGTGTGAACAAATTGTTAATTCGAGGGAACGAATTGTTATATCGTGGGGAACGAATTGTTAAATTGAGGGAACGAATTGTTATTTCGTGGGAACGAATTAATTAAACAAATCCATGACCCCAGCGGGGTTCCGTACAAACTGTACAGTTAACAAAGTTATGTTGATTTCATTTGATAATATAAACGGATACACTGTACACTGTTTATTTCATGAAGACATGAATGGTCAAATGTATTCATTTTGTATTTTCAACACCATATGCCTGTATAGTGGTATTGGTAAAACGTGTAGTTCCAGACGAGCCGGCTCATCAGGATCTGCACATTTTGCAAGTAATTTCCATATTTTTTTAGGAGAAAAACACCCCCTTTTCATAAATGGACTAGTCTGAAAACCATTTTGTGACGGTTGGATTGCTTGAAAAATTAACGTATCAAAATCCATTCCAGTTACTTAGGCGTGAAAGGGTTAACATATGTAGGCAAATATTGTAGGTGAAGTCGAGTTAAATATTCTGGATTTAGTGGCTTTAACCAAAAATTCAATCTAAGCATGCACATATTGTTCTATTTTTTACGTGCAACTGTCATTTCAAAACATCTTGTCCATGCGGTTCAAATCAGTGATAACGATATATACGTTCATTGAATGATGAACAAATAAGAATGACCAGCGTTGTTACATGTATCCGTTCCACGTTTTGCTGCCGACGAACTTTTGGAAATCGATCAATAAATTCCAAAATTATTTTTAAAAATCTATTTTAGCCCCCATGTTAAATTCTCATAGAACTATCTTTTTTTTTCGCAATAAAATCAATATTCGGTGGAATTTCATCAAATAATTGTTTTGGGGGTTGGTGACACATTTGTTATTGATGAAAAAGTACTTGCACTTAGCAAAACGTGAAACAGATATTAGCCATGCAGAGGACGCCATTATTGAAATTGATCAGGAAATTCGAAGTTGTGCTGCAGCTGTTGTATCCCTACACCGCCGTGAAACCAAGCTGAAATAGAAGGAGGTACAGTAACAGTGGACCCTCTCTAAACCGGACACTCTGAGAGGTTCCACTGTGAATCAAACATATATCTATGCCACAATATGCGGCTGTGCTTTGCGCCACCATCTTTGAAAATATCGAATCATGTGACACGCAGTGATTTGGTTGGCTAATGGAAAATGACGTCAGTCTCCAGTAACCAACCAAACCACTGCGTGCACGTGATTGAAATATTTTCAAAGATGACGGCTAATATGTATTGATAATGAGGAAGTGAATGTGTTTGATTTTAGAAAGCGAATTTAGGTTAGTGAGACTCGTTTTTAGTACCGTTTACACTCGAAATCTTTGAGACGTATATGTTAATGTAAAATCTATGCCGAAAACCCACCCAAAACAGCGGTTTCGACAGGCTATAACACGTTGTATAGGCGAGTACGACTTAGTGTGGGATTTTCTTACAATGGTGACGAATGCCAGTTTGGTACCTTTCATAATTACATAATCTTCAGACCCGCGCATTTGAATTGTTTTGTACAGTGTTTCGTGTATATACAAACAACAATTGGCCATCCAAGACACGCTAGAAATATACTTGTGGCCAAATTTGGGATGCATGTTAATCCTTTGAACCCGAAATCCCGCTATAGCGATTTATGCAAAAAGTGCAGATCCAGATGAGCCGGCTCGTAACGAGCCGTCTCATCAGGATCTGCACTTTTTGCAAGTAATTTTCATATTTCTTAGAACAAAAACACCCCCCTTTCATAAATCTGAAAATCATTTTGTGACCATTGGATTGGTCGGAACATTAGCATATCACAGTCCATTCCAGTTCCTTAGGGTTGAAAGGGTTAATGGTTAGCTTACCGAGAACAATGTAATGGCGGTGCCCACCTACATTGGACATGCTACCGTTTGGTCAATACATGTAGCTTATGTTATGTTGGGGTGTATACAAATGGTTGTTCCCGAGCAAAAGTAAATACCAGGGCCCACATACATGTACATGCTACCATGTGGAAAATAGTATTATTGCATAAAATGGGCTTACGCGGTGCAATAACTCAGTGTATTAAAACTCATAATACACTAGTGTAATACATATACAAAGGGGACCGCTAGAAAACAGCTGGGCCATCACTAAAACTTCAATGAACGCTTCTTTGCGTATGAAATAAATATAATCTAACATTCGTGTTGATTTAAAATTATATTTATTAAACTGGTTTATTGATTTCATAAGAAGCGAGGCTATGCCTCGTTTCTTATGAAATCAGTAAACTCGTTTAATAAATATCATATTAAATCATCACTCCCGCATGATCCTCTATATATTGCATTCTCCACTCACCAGCATGACTATGTGCCCATTCCTGCTGCCCGCCCATCTAGTATCGCCCCCAGGTGGCGCAGCAGAGTTTCACGCCCGAGCTGACAGCCCTGCGCCCGCAGCCCCGGGTCCAAAGATAACGGAAGGCGTACTCCTCATATCGCGGGGCCTGATATACACACCGCCATCGGCACACGTACCGGAAACACACGCCTGCAATATACACGTGACCAGTATTTATCAGGTAACCAGTTTTCATTGGCCGAATACAAGGTGTGGGGTTACGTGATTCCCAACGGCGTGACGACATGTTTTCTAGATGTGTATACAACAGATTTCCTTTAATATTTGTATAATGGAATGACATACTTTTATTAAATATACCGCAGCAAATGCAGTACACGTTGCCTTTTATTGTTTAGGCGGCTTTAATCTCATAATTCTGTCGTTTTGACTAAGAATAGGTTACCGTAAATGGAAATAAAAAGTAGAGCACGTGAATGTAAGAAATAAATGGTACTCGTTTCTTTGTGAAAGCTGTTTGTTTGTTTGTGTATTGGTGTTTAACGGCCTATCAACAGATAAGGTCATGTAAGGCCGGGCAAACAGGTTCGATCCCTTTTTAACCTGCTGCATTGGGGGGAAAATCCCAAAATCAGAACAGAATATTTACATCGAGATACAACATATTCAGCCCTGAAATTAGAATAACCTGACCTGGTGCCAGGTCCATACTGCACCAAAGTCACTTGGCCCCTTCCCCTATTTAAAAGTAATACCGGTAGGATTACTCTTATAAGGAGTATAACCAGATTCAACTGTCACATACAAAATGCCAAAGACGTATGTGAGGGCCTAACCAGGTCTCCAGTCGGGATTCCGGTAAGGATGAACCCCGATCGTTAAATTACCCATCGCATGCTCCCACCTGTCACCCACTTCTGGAAGTTGTAAATAACTTTCAGAGCACCCATAAAACACATATGCAATCGTCATGGGTGCGCTACATATCATCAAAATCCGTAGCGAACCTCGGAATTCCTACGCCTTTCCTGATAAACTTGATATCAAAATACGCTAGCCTGATATTCTCCATATGTACATGATGTATCACTACATGCATGTGGAACCAGGAAGCATAGGATCACGGATACCCCCGACAAAGGTCTCGTTCGACAAATCATAACCTTAACGCAAAATCATAGATGTTATCTTTATGTATTACAACTGGACGGATGGACGGACGGGCGGAATTATATACCCATCGGCATATACCCTTCGTAATGATACCTACAGTGCACCGGGGATGTCAAGAGTAGTCCTATAAAGAAAATACCCCGATGATTTAAGCCATACTAGACTCATGTGCAATTTTGCTTCAAAAACATGTTAACCGTTTCAACACCACAGGCCTGGATAGTGGTATTGGCAAAAAGTGTAGATCCAGATGAGCCGGCTCGTGACGAGCCGTCTCATCAGGATCTGCACTTTTTGTAAGTAATTTTCATATTTTTGACAACAAAAACACACCCTACATGTAACTGTGTCATCACATCACCATGTCCATACATTGCCCATGTGCTGTGTAAATGCAGAAACAAAACTAGAAAATATATATAAAAAAATGTGATAATATAATGTGTACTTTGGCAGTGTAATAATAATAACACGATGTATTAAATGTCATACCACACTACTGTAATAAATAATTATGTAAATCGAACACGCACTACATGTATGTAATCAGAGCATCTTCAACATAATTATGACACGATGTATTAAATATCATAGCACACAACTGTAACTAGATTTGTCAGTAAGCGAAGCTTACGGAATACCCACATGTGCCCCTAAATATGTAAGGAAATAGAAGTTATAACATATTTCTCTGATGTTACGTGTTGTAAAGAGACTTAAGTATTTGGCATTGACCTTGGAATCAGCGGGGATTGGACGGCCGTGGATTTTGGCACAGCATGGTAGTAGACCCTTACAGGAATGCATGTGTCCAATATTCAGTATTTTAGATGAATGAAGTAGAAGTTATAACATATTTCTCTGATGTTAAGTTTAGTGACGGACGCACGCATGGACACACGCACGCACGGACGGATGGACAACCTGACTCCAGTATACCCCAAAAACTCGTTATTATGTTTATTGCATACCAACAAACCAATATGTTCAAGATGCTCTGATTACATAGCGTGTTTTCGGTTTTCATAAGTACTTATGAAAATCGAAAACACGCTATGTAATCAGAGCATCTTCATCAACATATTGGTTTGTTGGTATGCAATACACATAATCTAACATTTGTTTTAATTTTAGATCACACTATTTATGGAACCCATTGTGTCAATGATATATGTAAGCCCGTTTAATAAATATGATACTAAATCATCACTCATGGAAGAAATGTTTATGATCTATATCAATCCCGGATATGTTCTAGATCATTAAAGCTTAACAGGGCTCCAGATAAGGAATTAGTAATTGAATATTGTCGCTACATCATTTCTGAAGCAATTGGGTATTTCAAAATTGTATTTGGGTAAAATAAAATCACACTACTTTTTACACATCAACAGACCGAAATTATTGAATAGTTTGCTTCCAAATGAAAACATGTCGTAACATTTCATTAGAATTGTCTCCTTGGAGACAATTCTAATGAAATACCAAGATGTGTTTACATGGCAAATAAGAAAAATATGCTATATTTGTGGCCTGTTTATTATTTTCTGCAGCATAATAAAGGTACCACAACAATGTTATTGCTTTTTGATACTCGCTACTTCTGGTTTCAATTGGGTTTTTGGCAATTTTAATTTGGTATTTAAGCAAATACGTAGCGTATCTGGAGCGCTGGCTTAATAATTACACTAGCATTTACTGCCATTGTTTACATCAAACATATACATTGTACATATACGTAACCATCTCCATTGTCATAAAACGAGCCATCTTCAATCATAAGCCATCATAAAACAATATGTCTATACATCACGCGCTTGTCATAACAACCATCGTTTCGCTACGCTTTATTGGTCGTTATCGACTTTGCACGTAATATACGTCACTCAAATACATGTCTATTGCCGTGTATTGACGTAATTCATTGCATGGTATTATATTGTAGCTGTAGTGGCGGTAAAAAAACACACGTTGGGCAAACCTAGTGAGCAACCAAACACCGTGGCATCAATAAAACATGTCATAGAATATTTTATTATATGATTGTCTAAATGACAATAAGAAATAAAGAAATAATGCGAAGTATGCATCTCGTTGCTCCTCATTGCGGCTCATACGGAGCCCCGCAGGGGACATGGATTTTTTTTATTAATTCGTTCCTACGAAATGACAATCGTTCCATCAATTGAACAATTCGTTCCCACGATATAACAATTCGTTGGAAATTGTCATTTCATGGGAACGAATTAATAACAAAGAATAATTATACGTCCCCTGCGGGGCTCCGTAGCGCCTCGTTGCGGCTCCAGGGGCCTATTTCATCAACATTGCAAAGTATACTTTACTAGCAAAGTATACTTTGAGGGAGAAATTTTAAATTTTTTGAAAAATTTATTAATTTTTATTATACTGAATGTATTACATTATCACAGCCATTTAATGGCTGTGATAATGTAATAAATTCAGTATAATAATTCTGCATACTTTTATGCATTTGTTAGTTCTATATGAAATAATGCATTTCAGGAAAAATAATTGATTTCTCCCTCAAAGTATACTTTGCTAGTAAAGTATACTTTGCAATGTTGATGAAATAGGCTACATGCCTTGAAATGTGACCCATTGCATAAATAGGGCAAGCAGTGTGGTTTTGTACCTTAGAAAATGTGCGATTTATCATGGAAAATATTTACAAAATTTACAAAATCGCATTTACTGTGTAAATCTCGTCCACTTTCGACGTCATTTACGGAAAATATCACTGTTTTCGTAAATATATTTCAAGAAAACACGCACATCTTCTAAGGTGGGTGGAATCGATAGGCCCTGTACAAAATCGCTAGGCTTGTCCCAGGCTCTGTAGCCGATTTCACCAAAATTGCTAAGCATACGTATCTGGCAAAGTATACTTTGAGGGAGTAATCATTTATTTTTCCCGAAATCCATTATTTCATATAGAACTAACGACTGCATATATTTGATGATTAAAAGAATGCAGAATTATTATACTGACTGTATAACATTATCACAGCAAAAATGGCTGTGGTAATGTAATAAATTCAGTATAATAAAAAATAATAAATTTATCCATAAATTGAATTTTTTCCCGCAAAGTGTACTCAGCAAGATAAGTATGCTTTTCCTTTTTTTGTGAAATCGGCTACAAATTACATTTTATTGCCTGATCACCAGCTGTATTGGTCAGAAATATAAGCCAATGTTCGTAGCCATGTGTCACAGACAGTGACCGTCATGTTGACTCTTACTAAACTGTGTGAGCGTCCAGAAACTTGAAAGGGCACGGCGCCCGTTTCACTAAACTTCGTACGACTAAGAAGTTCGTAAGTGGAAGACTAAAATTGGCAACAAAATTCGCATGATTAGTTGCCAAGTTGCTGAATGTGTGAGCACATCCACAAAGATCCACGAACATCGGAGCACAGGCATTCGGCGTGTTTCGGCTTTCATCGGTATAGCTATATATATATGAACAAGGCTTCCAACTTTGGTCGGACACGACCTCGTATCATAACACATTCCGCGATTTTATTAACGCTAATGTGGATATTTTGGTGGAAAGCGCACATGTTCATTTGAGAATTACTAAAATTTGAGAATTGCTAAAACAAGATAGTTAGAATATACATGTATTTATGCAAATAATATCGAATTACAGCTCGTTTTCCTAGGTCGGACACAACCTCGTATCATAAACCAATGAAATAATGTGTTTAAGGCTCTAACGTCAATATTGTAGTGGCAAGTTCATATGATTATTTAAGAATTATCGATATCTTGCATAAATAAATAAAACATGTTATTTTGTTATGATACGAGATCATGTCAGACCAAAGTTGGAAGCCTTGTTCATCAGGCCCGTACGCAGGGGAGGGGGGGGGGGGGGGGGTGGGGGGGGGGGGGGTGCGACGGGTGGCGTAGGCACCCCCCCCCCCTCCCTAAATTCGCCGAGGTCCGCTATTTTGCAAACAGTAATCTCAACAAATCTTGAAATGCACTAATATACAGGTAATTTGCATGAAAATGCCACCGTTGAAATCCGAATTTAAATGACATAAAATGCAGGAGAGTGCATTTCAGGCCATCTAGGTTTAAACAATTTAAGGTGGGGGTGCGTCAGGGGCGAGCCCCATATAGTGGCGCGAGTACGCATAGCGAGCCACTACATGGGGCTCGCCCCTGACGCACCCCCCAATAGAAAATCCTGCGTACGGGCCTGTTCATATAATATATATAGTTATACCGATGAAAGCCGAAACCCGCCGAATCCGTGTGAGTCGCAGCGAATGTTATTGTGGATGTCAATTTTGCACTTACGAACTTCTTAGTCGTACGAAGTTTAGTGAAACGCACCCCACATGCGGAAGTACTGTTTCTCGCTTGTTGTGACATAGCGACCGACCTCGTGTGTGGCTCTCGTGACACTTAGTTAATCATAATGACTTGTATATTTTATAAAACCGCAGAATATTATGGTAATTATATGTGGACATCACATACGGTCTCCTTGGCGATAGGATGGTATAATATACTAGGTTAGACTTGTACACGATACAAACAAACATATGTTCTCATAATGAGAGCCAATGTATTGTCGATATGTGCGTCTGTATCACACATCACGATACATCGCGATATAACATTGTATCGATAGTTTATGGGGGCAACGACAGATACTAACTCATGATCGATATAATTCCAGCACAAAAATATTTACACAATTCCCTAACATTTGATTGGCCCGTAGCAAGTCTCTGTCCAAAATTTATATCTCAGTAAACTCCCACGCCGAACTACTTTCCGTAACCGTGAGGCGTAGTTAAAATAATTCTTACGAAAACGGAAAATAAACACATTTTCTTGATGAATTTATTTCAAATGCTGGAATTATAAGGAATGAATGGCCTTTTTGTGGAATTTATCGGGGATATAAACTTAGAAAAGTCGCGGGAATACTGGACGAGGCCTTCCGGCCTTCGTCCAGTATTCCCGCGACTTTTCCAAGTTTATACCCCCATAAATTCCACAAAAAGGCCATTCATTCCTATAATGAATATCGGGAGATAACAAGGTGCATGATCACGGGGTTACAACAACAACAATGGCTGAAAGTGTTGAAAACGCGCCCACTCCAAAGTAAGTATTATTTTATAGTTTCCTTAATAGGCAACGGATTTGGTGCAATATGCAATATGGCGCAGCGAACGCGTCTTCATGAGCTGCATTTGGTGGTTCCGAGAGTTCGGCACATACTTCTAGACACGGAAATCGATTTTTCGCAAAAACGGCAGAAGATTGGGCCAATGTACCGAGACCACCAAATGCAGCTTAACAAGACGCGTTTGATGCGCCATATTTAATCAAACTCCGCTACATAATAAGGACAAAATGAAATAATACGTACTTTGAATCGGAGGGCTTCTGGAAGTTTCAGTACTTGTTGTAACCACGTGATCATACACCTTGGAGAAGCGACTACGTCAAGAAATATCGCGATATCTTATCGTGTTGACGTGTTGTGTGTGACTGTCATCTACATGTACGTGTCCACTGCATCGCGATTTTGTTTTATTTTGCGGCAAGTCGTGTTGCGCATATGTTTGTGCCGACATAGCAACACGATACATCCCGATATGTTGTATCGTCAGTTTGTATGTTGTGGAAACAAGGAGTGATTCACGATAATCTGTACTTTCGACGTGTGTCATGAGTACTACATCATTATATATCGCGATATATGGAGTTGTCATTAACTTAAAACAGAGGCTAAGATTAACTCACCAGAGACAAAACGGAACAGATCAGGCTGATGTGTGTTAATAATGAATAACACACGCATTTAAGCTTGAAATCATGTTTTCCCTACAACCTATTCCGCTCGCCAAGGTGAAACAAGAAATAAGCAACACTGATGAAGGATGTACCCCTCAAAACTGTTAACGCAAATGACTAAGTAGTACATATAAGTGCAATCTGACACTAACCGTGACGGTTCTGGGGCCCGTTTCACTAAGCTTCGTACGACTAAAACGTTCGTAAGTGCAAATTTAGGATCATCTGGAAACCTCAATTGATGGATTTACATTTATTGAGCATAGGCTGCATATGCAGCCTATGCTCAATAAATTTAAATCCAGTAAGTGTTTACAAGAAAACATTGTTAATGAGAATTTTACAGTCTATCGTAATTTTGCACTTACGAACATTTTAGTCGTACGAAGTTTAGTGAAACGGGCCCCTGGTCGCTAAACGCGATTCCTTGCATGGAGTATGGCCAGCTGTGATGTACACTGAATATTAATGAGCTACAAACTACTACAACAGTCAGTCGCGCCTTGAGCTTCAAGACACTCGGCTTCCCTCATACACAAAGTGTATGATCACGTGGTACTAACAATAACAACAAGTACTGAAACTTCCAGAATTCATCCGATTGAAAATATGTTTTCTTTTATATTGTCCTTATTACGTAACCTATTTTAATGAAATATGGCGCATCAAAGTTAAGCTGCATTTGGTGGCCTCTGTATCTTCGCCAAAACTTCTGTCGATTTATGCGAAGAATCGATTTCCGTATCTACCGACACGAAAATCGATTCTTCGCAAAAAGGACATAAGTCTGTGCCGAACTCCATGGACCATCAAATGCAACTATTGAAGACGCGTTTGCTGCGCCATATTTCATCAAAATCCGTTGCATATTAAGGAACATATCAAATAATACTTACTTTGAAGTGGGTGACGTTGTTGTTGTTGTAACCACGTGATCATGCACCTTGGTGTTTCCTTGCATGGAGTATGGCCAGCTGTGATGTAGACTGAATACTAATGAGCTACCAACTACTACAACAGTCAGTCGCACCTTGAGCTTCAATACACTCGGCTTCCCTCATACAGTGTTCAGCCAACAACAGTTTTGGACAATTTGGAACGTTTAAAAACTACAGTGCTGGAACTTATACAGTGCAACCTCTCTACAACAGCCACACATGGGAAGACGCAAAACTGACTGTTGTAGAGGTGGCCGTTGTAGGGAGGTTAATGCTAAACTAAATGTTGTTGTCCGCTGTTTATTTAGTTTCTTCGATAATTACCATCAAAACATGCTTTGGCAACATTTTAGGAAATGATTCTATAATGCTGTCAAAACATATTTATTGAGAAAGAAGGCAAAAGAAACAACAGACGACAAATTTCGTGCTCAGCAGTCTAAGGGTTAGATACAGAGGAAATCATCCATTTGGGATATAAAATAGCGGCTGTTACAGAGATCGTGTTGTTGTAGAGAGGTGGCCGTTCGGGGAGGTTCGATTGTATATGTGTTATGAAACTGAATAATTTTACTTTTGCACTAACGACCTTCTTAGTGGTACTAAGTTTAGTGAAACGGGCCCCAGTTCCACATGATACCAGTCCACAAACATGAGGATCACGGAGTCTGACACAATAAATTACGATACAAGGAACTTGGCAGAAACAACATCTGTCATATAAGATAAAATTATGTTATGTATGGGGACAGTCAATGAAGATACTCGTTAATTGATGCGGGTAAAATATATTTTACAAAAAAAAACAACACATGTCAACATTGTATCTACTGTAAACTATGTTTATTTTTAGAACATCGACAGCACCGCAACATACAAAAACCGCAAAACGACATAAGGAAATTAAAATATAGTCATACCTCACGACATAATGATTAATTTGCAATGCATTCCCTTTCAATTCGTGATTTATTACTATGCGTAGGACATGCATAATTCACTGAGCATACGCGGTGCATACTCACTTTTTAATAATTAAATTGCAATGAACCATTTCAACCATATATAGAGACCGACAGGAAGCATCTGCGAACACTGTAGATCCAGATGAGACGGCTCGTAACGAGCCGTCTCACCTGGACCTGCAGTGTTTGTCAGCATTGTTCAACTTTAAATAGCACCTTCAATTTCTCATTAATGATAATAGCACGGACAAGCCAATCTTAGACATTTATGGGTGAACTTGTTCAACTAAATATAACTAAAAATCCATACCTTCAACCGAAGAAAACTGTATAGCCAAGCATGAAAACAGCACTAACAACACCAAAGCCTTGGAATTCATGATGGTCAGTGATGTCTACCGTCCTAACAGTGTCTGAAATGACCTCCGATCGCGTTTTTGTCCGAGTGATTACAGCAGTTATGGGGATAATTAATCATAAATTTACCTTTCCCATAAGGCAACGCGCGACTTAATCATCGCAACCAGCATAAGGCCATCTTGTCGTAACATACGGGCCGTTAGTCGACAGTTCCCGGTTTTCGACGGAAATGTATTGACATCTGTTTTGCGGGCGATCAGTGTAAACACGGGTCTGGGTATACGGACTATGTGTAAACTGGGCGGGAATGGTAAGTCGTGTGTGTAGTCAAAAGATGGAGTGAATGTGTAACAACGATTCATCAAACAAATGGCCTTTCTCGGTCGTGCTTGTCAAAAACGTTTGACAGCTGATAATGCACATCTTCATCCTGTATTCGCGAGGCCTTATATATTCGCGCTGGCATTATATTCGCGTTGCGTCAGATAAATCCGAAGTTTTGGAAGTCCACGATTCGTGGGGGAGTGGTAGCATACATGTATTTAGCAGCACCGGGCTGCAATGTCTTGTATCACTGGCGATTTGATTTTGAATCTAGATCGAGTGAGTATAGGGACGTGTGCATTAATACTCATGGACGTCGCCTGAACTGATAAATAGAGTTTATCACATCTTTGACACATTTCCGACAGTTGTTTCTGTATTAACACAGCTCGTGTGCAAGGTATGTGCATGAGGATGTGATAAATAAGTTAGATCACGTTTGTCCGCAAGTACGAGTGATAATCCGCTCGCTAAAGCTCGCGGGTTATCTCCTCGTACATGCGGACGAACCGTGATTTAACGTATACTTATTCCTGCCATTTTGAAATTCCGGCTTTATTCCTCCCCCCCCCCCCCACGAGACATCTGGAAATCCGACAATGTCAGTTGGCAGTAAGTATAAGTTAGATCACGCACTCTCGTTTCTTTGTCGGATTTACAGATGTCAAGGGAAATAAATTCGATATTTCAAAATGGCAGTGGAATAAATTGTATATTACATGCTCTTTGAAAATCTGAAATTTGGTCTTAGACCAGCTTATAACGTTGTGAAAATTTACAATTTTGACGTTACCGTAGGAATTGTTTCTTCGCCGGAAATGACGTCAAAACGTAACGTCAATTAGGTCTCGCGAACGTTTAAGAGGAAATAATTATTTCCTTCAAGGACATAAATCCTACCAGAATCAAGGTAAATCATTGGGTAGCATGTAATATAACGAGAGAAACGTTAATGTGTTTAATCACAAAACCGTATGTCAAATAACCAAGTCAGTGTATGTACTCCCATATTGATACGTATTTAATAGCGCTTAACGGCCTGTCAATGACTACGGTAATTTTAGGCCGAGTTAACGGCGCCGACTCCCGCATTTCATCTGTACGGATTGGAGGGGAGAGGGGACCTCGCAAAATCAGAACTGATTACAAGTGCATGTATTTACATAAGAAATATATATTCAGCCTGAAATTAGAAAATCCTAATATGATGCCAGGTCCTCACATCAGCCATTGTCTCCGACCTCATACAATTAATAGCAATAACACGACTCTATAATTGGTATAACCGGAGTTTGAAGTAATTTCAAGTGGATTTAAGTGTCTTTATTTTTATCTTAGATGCAGAAAACACATGCAAGGCCTCAGTGAACAGACACAATACAGCGATGTACGACACGGTATATTATGGCCAAAGCCGTGTTGTCTACGTACATGTAAACTGGCTACGTCAATTAAAGCACCGAATCCGCATGTTACGTTACAATGTACGTTTGTTGTCATGTCACGTGTCCGCCACACATGCTGTCACGCGATCTGACGCGGTGAAATGGACAGTGTGACGTGTGCGCCCAGTATAGGCCCATATTAGCCTGCGCATCCGCGCAGTCTGATCTGGGACTACACTGCTGTAGTAGGCATTGGCGATGATACAATGTATCATGGTCAATTCGTATGCGAAAACTAGTTTATCCCGTCAACACAGTGCGTATGTGCCGTGAAACAAGGTGCCGTGAAACATTTTTGATATCCAGTCAATACTATTTTTGCAGTTTACAGCCATTTGTAGGTGTTGACGGGATAAATAGAATAGTAGGTTAGTGTCGTGAATGGGGAAACATATCTGGCGCGGTACGGAAACGGGATGTGCTCGGCAGAGCCTCGCCCATCCCGTTTCCTGAGCCTTGCCAGATATATTTTCCCATTCACGGCAGTAACCTACTATTCTCTATCTATTTTCCTTATTTCTGAACCAAAGTATATGTTGTGACCACTCATTTGAACCGTCTCGGCGAGACGGTTCAAATGGTGGTCACTGCATATACTTCTGATGAGAAATAAAGAAATTCTTGAGCCTTGCCAGATATTTTTCCCATTCACGACACTAACCTACTATTCTCTATTTCTCTTTTTCTATTGTATAAGGGTGTAACGCCCCACCAACAGCTAAGGTCATATAGAGACGGGACCACAGTTTAAATTCTCATCCGACAGACCAGTGGTATGGAATTACTATGGAAGAAGTTTTGCTGCCCAAGGTGAGGTTTAAACCCACAACCTCCGGATTGGAAGTCAGATTTTCTAACCCCTCGGCCGCAACCCATCCCTAGATGCGAAAACTAAGTTCGCTGATGTTTCGTATGACGTTACCGAATGATGCCAATGAGTTGACGCAACGTGAACACGGGCATCGTTATTACGAAACTAATCCCCTCACTGGCAGCCTTGAAAATAAAAATAAAACAAGAAAAAAACGTTAACGCATTTCCCTCACAAAGCAGGTGAACATAAGTCCTCAGTGACATTGACCTTGGGTGGTCGGACGTGGGTCGTATGCAGAACAAAGCACCATCCGTAGACACACATAGCTGCCAACCATTATCAATCGGTGATGCGGTTCATAGAAAAGTTATAGAAAACTGAAATGTGTTACCAACGTACGTACGTGCGCACGTACGCAAGCACGAACGAACATACAATGACTAATGCTATATCCCTCTTGCCTATCGGCGAGGGGGTAACAAGTCCGCTTTTCTTTAAACACAAACAACACTCTATAGAAGTAATAGGATTAGTGATACTCTTACTAGTTTTCATAATCGGTATAACTGGATTTAAGTCTGAAAATAACAAGAAAGCCAAAAGTAAAATGTACCCGAGGCCAAACCAGGAAACTTGGGATTCCGGTAAGGATGAATCCCATCGTTGGGATTCCGGGAAGAATGAATCACATCGTTAAATTTACTCGTCGTATCTTTCCGACGAGCCACACATCCTCTTGTTCAAAATCAATACACCAGAAAGGCTGTTTTATCATACACATGTTGCAGACATGAAAGTGCAATACACGTCATAGTGGGACATTGTCCACATAATGTATTCATTGTACGTTTGCCCGAGTCTGGTATTACCGTCGTTATCGCACCGGATCGCGGTTTTTTGCCGATATAGATATCGAAGAATTGCAATGTTTTCAGCAAATCATGTCACACATTGACAAAAACATCGGGGCTCATGCGGAATTTACTTCCGCATGAGCTCTGAAGTTTGTGTCAATTTTCAATTTCAATTACGGAAAATATGGCACATTTTCGAAATGAATATCAGGCAAACACTGCGATGCGATACGCGAGGTAATCCCAGATTCGGGTTCATATAATTATGTTTCTTTAATTAACCGTTATCATGTCAGTCATGTCTCGCATTCTTTACTTTCTCAAATACATTTACAATACAATGTAATGCAATACAATACAAAAATATCCACTCAGCCAGTAAATGTACAGTAACAAAGAAATGGACGAAAACACGAAAACTTAACATTGATTGTGGACGCCGCCCGCCCGCCCGGCTTTCGCCAATCCAATAGCCTGGGTTTTTTTCGGCTAAAAATGGACAAAATTCAGCTGAATCGACAGCGATTTTGATTTTAAAATTCTCCGCCATCTTGAATTTGCTGTCGACTCGGAGACTGACCAATCAGAGGCCGCGATTAGGGGTCAAAGGTGAAAAAAATGAAGGCAAAAAACGGTACTTCATGAATATTAGGCTAATTCAGGTATATTAGGTTACTTCAGATATAAACAGCATTTATTCAACCCCCTTTATTATGATACATGGAGCAATGGTAGCGGTATAAATAGAGAATAGTAGGTTAGTGCCGTGAATGGGAAAAAATATCTGGCAAGGCTCAGGAAACGGGATGGGCGAGGCTCTGCAGAGCACATCCCGTTTCCGTGCCGCGCCAGATATTTTTTCCCATTCACGGCACTAACCTACTATTCTATTTATCCCGTCAACACCTACAAATGGCTGTAAAATGCAAAAATTGTATTGACTGGATATCAAAAATGTTTCACGGCACCGTGTTTCACGGCACATACGCTCTGTGTTGACGGGATAAATTAGGGTGATGCGTCCGACCAGACAAATTCGATGCAGGTGTTATTACACGTGTGCCATATCACATTTATGAAATGGGTTACAGCATGTCATAAGAATGTTTCATGTGATAAACATCCTTTCTGAACACTTATAATTGGAAAAAATATTGTGTTTGCATTATTTGTATAGCCGTAAAATTTGAACAGGTTTCGTGAATATTTATAGGTGTACATAATTATTGCAATGAAATCAGTGATAATTCTAGCACAAAAATATTTACACAATTCCCTAACATTTGATCGGTCCGTAGCAAGTCTCTGTCCAAAATGTATATCCCAGTAAACTCCCACGCCGAACTACTTTCTACAGGTTCGCTGTCAGTGCTGTCAATGTAAACAAATGGCTGCCGTCTGTCAAAATAAACACATTTTCTTGATGAATTCCACAAAAAGGCTATTCATTCCTATAATAAATATCGTTTGAACAGCTTTTATAAGTGACGATGACCGTTGCCGTACTGTGCAACCGTATTTTATTGAGGCTCGTTAGTGATATTTCGTCTTTAATTTTCTTCGACTCGGAGAGACGAACATTAAGAACCTGACGTATCGTTCGTTCTTCGCTTATAAATGTATCGCGTAGAGACGTTTATTAATTTCAAGTTCGTTCCTTCGCCGCGTAGACACAGACATTCGACGTGTTTCTGTATAACTCTCTCTCTCTCTCTATACATAAACAAGGCTTCTAACTTTGGTCGGACACGACCTCGTATTATAACAAAATACCATGTTTAAACTTGCAATGTTCTACGCAGTCTTTGTATTTCTCCAGGATAACGATAATTCTCAAATGATCATAAGAATTTGCCACTACAATATTGACGTTAGAGCCTTAAACACATTGTTTCATTTGTTATGATACGAGGTTGTGTCCGACCTAGGAAAAACAGCTGTAATTCGATATTATTTGCATAATTATGTGCTAACTATGCTATTTTAGCAAGATAAAAATAATTCCCAAATGAACATGTGCACTTTCTGCCAAAATATTCACATTAGCGTTAATAAAATCGCGGATTTTGTTACGATACGAGGCCGTGTCCGACGAAGGTTAGAAGCATTCGATCCGATTCGATTCGATTCGATTCGGCTCATATTTAAGGGTGGGAATTGTCTTTGATCAGTTAGAAGCATTGATCATATATATATATTATATATATATATATATATATATATATATATATAGTTATGCCGATGAAAGTCGAAACACACCGAATGCCTGTGCGCGTAGAGACGGACATTGTGATCTTAAACATCCTTCGCTTGTACGCCGGGTCAGGCTGAAAATGAAGAACCTTGAATATCGTCGTTTCTTCGTTTCTACGCCGCGTAGTGACGATATTTTAAATTAATAATACATTTCACAAGCGGCATATAAGTGAAGAGATGAAATACTCAAACTCCACAAGATACCAGGCCTGAGGGCCTATCCGACCCAGATCATACTTAAAAAGAGTTAGCAAATTATGGGTATCTGCGGGTACGAACCCCCCCCCCACCCCGAAGACGGCCTTGCTATGGTGACATATGTCACCATAGCAAGGCCGTCTTCGGGTGGGGGGGGGGGGGGGGGTAGGTGGTCAGGGGGTTCGTACGAATCCCCTTTTTGAACCAGCATGATTTTTTTAAACTAAAAATGGCAAACATAAAAAACTATTGTTTGCTCATATCTCGATTGTGAGACAAGTATAGGTTAAATTTCGGTCATCGAATAGTTGAATGGCATTTTCCTGTTTTATATTACGTTTTATAATGATTTTCTTATTTTCGACTCCACCCCCACCTTCTGAAAAGCTGGCAATTCCCTTGCATAGGCTACAACTAATGTACACATATGTGGTTGGAATTTTAGAAATGAGGTTTATGTCATATACGACCAGTGTAGACCAAGATCAGCCTGCGCATCCGCGCGGTCAAATCAGGATCTGCACTAATCGCTATTCAGCCAGTGGACACACTTGTCCTGTTTTAGAAAACACTATAAATAAAATACATATAATTAATTATGATCGAGTATTTCTGGTAGACTGGCAAGAAAATCGCATACACCCCATTTCTCCAGTCACAGCCAAATCTAGACAGGTATTACTATTGCATTCATTGTTTTAAACATAATGGTCATTGTCAATCGCGTATGAGCCTTGCTCTGGAAAACATCCCCTTATTGCATCGCCTTACACTGTACATGTACATGTATGTCGCCGATATTGATTTCGACGTAATTAGACGTAAATTTCACAGCTCATACGGAATTAAATTCCGCATCAGCTGTGAAAGTTATGTCAAATTTTGACTCTATGTATTATAAATATTGCATTTTTTCGAAATCAATATCGTCGAAATACGAAAACGGGCTCTATTGGAACAAGCCATTTGATTTTGTACCTACGAAGTTGTGTAGTTTGTCATGATAAATCTTTACATAAAGTGTGATATTTTCTGTAAATGGCGTCTTAAATTGACCGCCTTTGCTCAGAACATTTCGTCAACTTTCGACATTATTTACGGAAAATGTAAATTTTGTCAATATTTATCACAAGTTA
The DNA here is from genome assembly GCA_029237695.1 of Conchocele bisecta. Classification (NCBI taxonomy): domain Eukaryota; kingdom Metazoa; phylum Mollusca; class Bivalvia; order Lucinida; family Thyasiridae; genus Conchocele; species Conchocele bisecta. Next base: position 24,389,240 of record CM055279.1, on the reverse strand, counting down.
TCGCACATTTTCTTAGGCACATATATACTCACATGATGTGTCTCACATGTGGTTTCAAAATGACAATTATGTTTAACCCTTTGAACCCGAAATCCCGCTATATCGGTTTATGCAAAAAGTGCAGATCCAGATGAGCCGGCTCGTAACGAGCCGTCTCATCAGGATCTGCACTTTTTGAAAGCAATTTTGATATTTTTGAGAACAAAAACACCCCCTTTTAATGGACGAATCTGAAAATCATTTTGTGACCATTGAATTGGTCGGAACATTAGCATATCACAGTACATTCCAGTTCCTTAGGGTTGAAAGGGTTAAAACAAAACACGGCGTGTGTGTGTATTACATGTATTTATAGTAAATATATGCAGTCCAGTTAACATAAGTCTCTTTTTGTGGTGATTCCTACCTCTGATGTGATCTGAGTTTCTGTTAGTAACATCAGCAATGTTTTCTCAAATCGACAGTGAATAGTGTAGACCTTCATCAGACTGCGATGATGCGTGGATTGATCTGGCGCAACATTGGTCACACACATCATAAGATATATTTTCTCATGGCTAGCCAAATAAAACCACAGGTATTGATCAGTAGTAAATGACGAAAATGTTATCAACAGGAATCGTGTTTCACCATTAATTTCCGCCAGCCAATCGTAGTACAGATACCATACAGGCAATGTGTAACGCTATATTGGCCGTTTGTAAACTAGTTTCCCATTGGGCATTATATTCGAACAAAAAAAATCCGCAAATACCTGTATGTAAAGATAGCGCTTAAGTCAATAGACGGACACTAATTATATTGTACTTAAACCACCAGATAACCAATATTGTATTCACTTGATCTCCTCTTAAAAACCTACAAAAAACGCACAAATTGATAATTAATACACAACAGTTATCTCTAAGGATTCTAAAAGATCGTCGCCATAACTAATTTTAACGGATAAATATGTTATTCTAATTTATCAGTGTAAATATTCCACTTATCCGCAGTAGTGCCATTCCACAATGAGGTCGATAATATGTAGACTGTCCATAGAAACGGTAACACTATATTTGTACTCGCGCAATCAAACATTGGCAGAAAGAATTTGTAAATATAACCTTGAATATATAATTGGCACAGAGAATACAAAGTGAAGGTAAGTCTAGTTATACAATTTTGTAAAAGCACATAAATTATCCACATTATTTAAATAACATCGTATGGCAAAATAAGTGCGTATACTAGTACTAGCACCTACAACTAACGTCAGTGTATGTCGGATGCTCAGAGTTTACATATATTCCGAGGAAACATACCTGTACAGGTAAACACAATTTGTGAAGCATAATTCGTATTTCCTAATCATTGTACATGTTTTATTTATGTTTCATTCTGCACATAGTGGACCTTATACGAGTGATGGATTTATTAGAGTTGGTCGACTTCAGAAGAAACATGTCTGTGTTGAGTTTCTTACGAAATCTGAAAACAATTAGAGTGGAACCTCTCTAAACCGGTCACCCTGGGAGGTGACCTCCCAGGGTGTCCGGTTTAGAGAGGTTCCACTGTAATTAAGCACTCGATGGTCATTTTTTGTCATTTTATGTTGTGAACACACAGGAAAATGACATAAATTACATTGAAACTCATCTAAATTAGATACAATGGGTCCCCAGGGTGTCCGGTTTAGAGAGGTTCCACACAAATTACATTGAAACTCATCTAAATTAGACACAGTGGGTCCCCAGGGTGTCCGGTTTAGAGAGGTTCCACACAAATTACATCGAAACTCATGTAAATTAGACACAGTGGGTCCACAGGGTGTCCGGTTTAGAGAGGTTCCACACAAATTACATTGAAACTCATCTAAATTAGACACAGTGGGTCCCCAGGGTGTCCGGTTTAGAGAGGCTCATCTAAATTAGACACAGTGGGTCCCCAGGGTGTCCGGTTTAGAGAGGTTCCACACAAATTACATTGAAACTCATCTAAATTAGACACAGTGGGTCCCCAGGGTGTCCGGTTTAGAGAGGTTCCACACAAATTACATTGAAACTCATCTAAATTAGACGCAATGGGGTCCCCATGGTGCTCGGTTTAGCGGGGTTCTACTGTACCGTTTAAATCATCACAAACATATTTTATTTATTTATTGCATTTAAGCTGTACCAATCACTCCTTCCATTTTCTGTATCAGTCTCGCTTGTATATTTATTGCACAGAATATACGCGTTAGTATACTCCAAATGCCATCGGGCTGTTTTTTGTTTAATTTAAACTACATGTACATTAAAATGAGCTATTATTGTAAATCCGAACTCAGGCTGTACTTTTTCTGTTTTGCCATGATCAGCGATCATCATGGATCTATTGATATGGTCTTATAATTTTAGATCATATTATTCTTCCGATCCTTGAAGGTGGCTGTGGACCGCGGCACCATAATTTCGTTGGTCCTTAAAAATATTTGCGTTACTGGAAATATATATACGTACTGTATTGTCCAAAAGCCAGTGGGTGGGGTAATGTGATTTTGTAATGTTCATTGTTTTGTAGTCTTGAGTATTTCAAAATAAAATCAACCATCGGGGATTCCGCCAATTTGAACGTAAATAATCACAGCAATGTGAAAATAAGCATTGATCTTCAAATTGAGTAGTGATTACTGTAATAATGTTGAAAATGTACTTAGTGTTTGCTTTTTGCAGCTCAAATAAGTTTTGTTTGTTTGTTTATTGGTGCTTAACGACCTATCGACAGCTAAGGTCATGTAAAGCCTGGCAAACGGGTTCGATCCCGAGTTAATCTGCTGCATTGGAGGGGGGACCCAAAATAATCGTAATACTCACCCATAATTACCCATCACATGCTCCCACCTGCCACCCCCCTCAAATAAGTGAATTGTTAAAAAAATTATCATTTGTTCCCTATTTAATAAGCAAGAAAATACATTTGTAAAAGTAAAATACGCATTGAATTTGAAATATGATGGTATAATACTCTTTAGATACAAAACTTAACTGGAGCTCTGGATATGGTTTCAGGAATTCCGCATGCCATGTCGACGTTATACCAGCCACGGTTACGGTCCAAGCTGCGGTCTGACGACATCAAATGTTCCGTCTGCCTCGAAACGGTGAGCGACCCGGAGGAACTGCCATGCAGACATAAATTTTGTCAACAATGCACCAGACGACAATTTGAACGAATCGCGTTTTTGCGCAGCTCCTACCAATCCGTGGACATCGCCTGTCCCTATTGCCGGGACTTCTTTCTTACTGGAAACCGCGGGCCGACGTTTGATATCCGAAACGCTGCATTTGGTCATGGAACAGGTCATGTGCCCAAGCCACGAGAACCGATATCCCGGCAATGCCAGCCGTGCGAGAAAGGCGGGGAATACAGCGTCGCCAAGTTATGGTGTCAGAACTGTTCGGAGTACCTCTGTAGTGTATGTGCTAAATTTCACAAGTCGATGAAGATGTCCGAAGATCACCGAATTAAACCGGCACGAGACGGCGCGCGGTATTCAGAAGCAACTGTGAAGAGCATAAAACGGCGTTCCACGAAACAGGAAGACAAACCGTGGAGCCATGCAACCCAGAAGAGCTGGTGTATTCCGTGTAAACGCAACGAAAAGGAGAAGCCAGCGAAATTCTGGTGCAAAAATTGCGACGAGAAGTTTTGCGACGACTGCACGACATGTCATCGCACCATGAAGATGTCCAAATCCCACAAGCTCGTGCCGATCTACGAAGTATTGAAACAGGGAAGCTTCGGCGTTGATCTTAAATGTCAAAGTCATTACGGGGAAACACTGAATCTGTATTGCAAGAGGTGCCAAAGGTCATGTTGCGGTATATGCGCCATCACAATTCACAGCAACTGCGGCGCCGCGGCAAAGATAAAAGCGACGGCTGCACCGGAGCTGCGGGGCTCCCTGGAGAAGTCACTGTCTAAGTCGTTTGATAGGAGAGAGCCTGAATACGACAGTATGCACGAAATGGAGCGATACCAGACACGATTCACCGAGAAACCCAAAGCGAAAACGTCACCGGAAGCCGTGAGAAAAGAACTACAGGTACCAAAGGTCAAAATGGATCACCGCAAAATGCGTCTTAACTTCGGCAGCGTGACGGAGGGTGACTGGGTCATATGCATGGCGCTGCTAACTACCGGCGATTTACTCATTGCCGAACTATATCAATCCGATATCAAGCTTATAAATGCGCGTGGAGAACTGTTGTCACACTGTACATTTTATGGCGATCCGTGGGCGATTAGCAGTGTACGATGATACGCTGGCCGCAGTTACGTTCTCCGACCGAAAGCAGATACAATTGGTCAACATCGACCGAGACAAATTAAAGGCGGGAAAAAAGTTTGGGACCCGCCATAAAAGCATGGCCGTCTGCTTTGCGAGACAAAACATCGTGACGTCATGCTGGGACGGCTGTATCCACGTGATCAACATCAAAGGCGACGAGATATGTCATATCAGTAAGGATTATAGAGGCGAGAGGCTTTTCTCGAACCCAGAATACATCGCGGCAAACACTTCGGGTTCCGTTATATACGTCTCCGACTACAAACGAAACACGGTGACGGCGCTGAAGTTACTCCCCAACAGGTTCGAGGCAAAACCGGAATTTATTTTCTCAGATAAAGATCTGAAGGGACCGAAAGGCGTAGGTGTCGACCGCTATGGCGTAATTTACATATCCGGAATGACGTCACGAAACCTGTTCCGAGTATCCCCAAGCGGCAAGATCGTCCAGGTATTCCGGCGACGGGAGGATACGGAATATTACGAAGCTTTGGCGATCACACCGAGTGGAGACGAACTACTCGTTTCCGCCTATGAGGATGATACGATTCTTGTATTTAAACTTAGGAAGTAAACAAAGGATATATTGCTGAGGTGCTGCCGGGATGTTGCAACTCGGTGAACGACTATCACATGTCTTTACCGATTGCTAACACATCAAACACGCCGGATAATTGATAATTGCAAAAATCACTCTTCCATGCGTTACGTTAAAAAGATGGGGTTAAATTGCTACCCTCGTGAGAGGTATGGAGCAGGGTAGCAATTTTGTTTCTACAAACTGCAGCTGTACTAATACGAAACATGTTTTGTAGCAGTTATTATGCATGTACTAGTTTTCATGAGCGTATACAATGGTTATAATACACTGTGTAGTTTAGTTCTATACTATATAACATCAACTGAAATTTACATACACTGTGTACTAATAACAGCAAATGGGCTGGGTTGCAAGTTTTAATAACATCAGTCATGTTAGATACATTCTTTCTGAACCGCTACCCACAACAAGTGTCGTCTGCTGATGCTTTTATATCTTGCCTTATTTCTCTATAAAAACATGTTTTGACAGCACTTCAGAATCATTTCCAAGTGCTGTCAAAGCATGTTGTAAATTATTCTAAAGTGTTGTCAAAGCATGTTTTTGATGATAAAAATGTAAAATAGAAAATAAACAGCAGACGACAAAAAAAATAAGATTAATACAGTTAATACATTTCTAATGCTTATTTTATGCTATACTTTTTTATCTCTACATATACATGTATGTGCCTTGCTGACTGAATGACAATAACAAATAGTGTTTGTTTTAGTAAACATGGGTTTATTATTTTTGAAAGTGAAGGGTTCGGTGGAAGAAGGGAGCTAGATCCAGTGATAATAGTGGCGAATATGTGTTACAGTAACCATGGATTTAAAGGTACTTGCCCACTCAATAGGCACACAATTTTCTTCATAGGAATTAAATTAGTGTATAATTGTGTGCCCGCTATACAGATAAACATTTAGTAATATTTACTTTACTGATAGTGACTCGCAGTGGTATCAGGCTATTTTCATATGCAAATGAGGCATGATATGTTTTAATTATTTATACTAATTAAATGCGTCATTGCACATCAAAAAAATAAATACAGAGAATAAATAGTAATGTCTGTTAGCATTTTAAGGAAACACGGTTATCGTCCCTGATATCATTGTGGAACTTTACGTCTAATATAAACTGTATAATAATGCCAATCAATATGTGGGGTAATGGTGATTGAATGTTTATTTTGCCAGAAAATGTCTCAGATGATGTCTCTGATATAAAGAACATTTTGTGCCTACCGAGTGGGAATGTACCTTTAAGCTAGATCCAGTGCCGTCAGTGACAAATGTGTTATACATAGCTCCAGATAAGCTGCGTATTTGCTTAAATACCCAATTAAAATTGCCAAACACCCAATTGAAATCAGAAGTAGCGAGTATCAAAAAGCAAACAAAAATTTGGTACCTCCTTTATCATGCTACAGAAAACAATAAACAGACCACAAATATGGCATATTTTTCTTATATTCCATGAAAAAACATCTTGGTATTTCATTAGAATTGTCTCAAAGGAGACAATTCTAATGAAATGCCAAGACATGTTTGCATTTCAAAACAAACTATTCAATAATTGCTGTCTGTTGATGTGTAAACCGTAGTGTGATTTTATTTTACCCAATTCAAATTTTGAAATACCCAATTGCTTCAGAAATGATGGAGTGACAACACTCAATTACTAATTCCTTATCTGGAACGCTGGTTATAGTAACCATCAGATTTAACATTAATATACAAATGAAGGGGTCATTGGAATAAAGGGGCTAACTCCCTCAGGGAGTTTGCCCCTTTCTTCCACTGACCCGTTCATTTCATTTACATATATATCTTAAAATTAACATGAATTACGAGTGTGTGTATTTCTTTTTTTGTACCTCGATCTACCATTGTGGAGTGAAAACAATATTACATGTAGTACTAACATAGGAATGAATGGCCTTTTTGTGGAATTTATCGGGGTATAAACTTGGAAAAGTCGCGGGAATACTGGACGAAGCGATAAAAAATTACAATTTTCGAAAAATAAATGATTTATTTTCGTAAATTGTAATTTTTTAAGGCCTCGTCCAGTATTCCCGCGACTTTTCCAAGTTTATATCCCCGATAAATTCCACAAAAAGGCCATTCATTCCTTATAATTCCAGCATTTGAAATAAATTCATCAAGAAAATGTGTTTATTTTCCGTTTTCTTAAAGAGTTATTTTAACTGCGACTCACGGTTACGGAAAGTAGTTCGGCGTGGGAGTTTACTGGGATATAAATTTTGGACAGAGACTTGCTACGGGCCAATCAAACCGATTGTTTCGAACACAAAAACATGTTTGGCAACTGATTTAGTACACAAAACTAACATATACTGCCTAATAGATACATCTGAAGTCTTGAGATTTACATCTTAATCGCAATGTGAAGACAACAAACACTTATTTTGTGTACCACTCAGTGCAAAATGTCAATATTGACAATTTCATTTCCGTAACCCAACGGCTTCGGCTCAGAAGCGAGTCGATAAACTCCGGCTATCGGAATTCATCGGCCGCGAATCGGGCAGTTGAGGAGTTGACCCGAGCGTCTATCGGAAAATCGATCGGGCTTTGAAACACACACCTGCTGTTTGTTTATCAACAAACATTGATATTTTCATCGACTAAAAACTCATTTTTGTACCAAAATGAATGCAAACAGTTTCAAAGTGTGTGTAAATAGAAACCTGTTGGATTTATGTGTGGGAAAACCCAATAGGAGGCCAAATTCGGCAACTTGAGCTGTATAGGGGCTTTAAAGGTACATGCCCGTTTCAATCAATACGTGGGGTAATGGTTAAATTGTCTCCGATGATGTCTCTGATGTAAAGAACATTTTGTGCCTACTGAGTGGGCATGTACCTTTAAAGGTACATGCCCACTCAGTAGGCACATGTTCTTTACATCAGGGATATCTTCAGAGACATTTTCTGGCAAAATAAACATTCATTCAGCATTACCCCACTTACGATTGGCATTATTATACATTTTGTATCAGATGCAAATTTCCGCACTGATATCAGGGGCGATAACCGGGTTTCCTTAAAATGTTAATGCACATTACTATTATTTTCTGATTTGTTTTTTTCATGAGCAATGATCATACTTTCATCTGTCGAAAATTTTATTTTTTCAGGTGACGCAATTAATAAGTATAAATAATTAAAAAATAGCATGCCTCATTTGCATATGAAAATAGCCCGATACCACCGCACGTCACTATCAGTAAAATATTTATTACTAAATGATTATATCTGTATAGCAGGCACTTGTAAGTTTTAGAACTGGTGGAATAGCGACACAATTATACACTTTTATTCCGATAAAGAACAGTTTATGCCTACTGCGTTGGCAGGTACCTTTAATTAATCATTTATATTTAAACTAACTTAATTTTCACAAGTACTATATATATTAACTAAAAGTAGTCTCATTCCTTGCTCAATGAACACACGTGAATGCTTAGAGTGATGTTCGGACGTCATGTGTTATGTTGTTACTTTCACAGCTAATAATATAAGGTTCGGCCATGTCCAGCCGTGGGTAAACATTTGCCGTGGCACTCGGGGGAACTGGTAGGCCTTGGGGTTCAAACAGTTCCCCTGAGTGCCACGAAAAACGTTTACCCACGGATGGACATGGTCGAATGTTATTGTTACATTTCAGTCGGAAATATCATGCAATTTGAGCATATATGCAGTACTTTCGGTACTTTGATAACCCGTTTCATTCAAACACATAAATATTCCGGGGCCTCAGTACACATCGCATGATGCAGCCGCGCAAATTTCAAAAATTCAGTGAGACCATTGTGAACTGGTCTGGTGACGTAATGGCATGTTCTAGTAACGTCACGAGTGACATGCATTACATAGGTGTTGGCTTGGCCCCGGAATGAGCATTGTCTACAGCCATGGTCAAACAGCACGCGCTGCATGCTTGAACATGGCTGTGAGCGGTGTCGAACAACGACAGGCATGTAACAATGTGAAATAAAATGCAAACATAACAAGGGAACATGTTTATGATTGTTTATTTTGGATTATGATCAGGAAGGGTCACATGTTATGTTTCATGGAAGTTTCCATGTGACCGCGGGTATGCATCTTCCAACGATATTCCAGCTGGGGGTCGTTTCACTATAAAACTGTGTACGACTAAAATGTTTGAAAGTGCAACTTTATGATATCCTGTAAATTTCACATTAACGTTTTCTTGTAAACCAACATTGGATTTACATTTATTGAGCATAGGCTGCAAATCCATCAATTGAAATTTCCAGATGATCCTAAATTTGCACTTACGAACATTTTAGTCGTACAAAGTTTAGTGAAATGGGCCCCGGGTCTTCATATGGATGCAAGTTTGCTTCCATACATAGACTTCACAATATACTGCGTCTCTGTGAAAATTCTCTGGACGGACAACATCCAATCTGCTTTCTCCACACGCTGAACATTTCTGGAAGGACAAATAAAGGAAGCATTAAATGGGACGGGACCCTATCTGACAAAAAGGTGAAAGTAACTGTAAAATTCAATATGTGAACTATAACTATTACTTATTGTTTAGCACTTCCCATCACATGCTCATGTTATGTTTGAACAGAGAGCCGCTCCCTGCACGCTGCAAATCCCGATACTATTACAAGATTGGCGGTTTTATAAAGAATCAATAATGTAGACGGTGATGCGCGTCATAGGAAATTACGTAGGCGGAACCTCTGGTTCTAAATATAGCTTTGCAAGTATATCAACATTTAATGATTAATTGAATAGAGATTGATGAAGGTACAAAATCGCACAGCGCGTCTCAAATGTGGATATTACTCCAGAAATGGGGCTTATGGGATTTGTGACCTGTGTAGCTCCTGTAGCCTATTTCACCAACATTGCAAAGTATACTTTTCTAGCAAAGTATACTTTGAGGGAGAAATTTTCAATTTTTTTTTTTAATTTATTAATTTTTATTATACTGAATTTATTACATTATCACAGCCATTTAATGGCTGTGATAATGTAATAAATTCAGTATAATAATTCTGCACACTTTTAATCATGAAATATATGCATTTGTTAGTTCTATATGAAATAATGCTACCTGTGTAGCTCCTGATCAAATAACACACTCCTATAGCCCGGATAATGATCTATATTGCTTGTTATAAGCATGACGGGCGTTTCATTGATGTAACGACGAACAGTGCAGATCCTGATCAGACTATGGGATGCACAGTCTGATCTGGATCTACACTGGTTACATGTCTCGCGTCACAGCCACAAATGGGTTATGAACTGAGAAAGCAGGGCCTTCTGCCTGGGTCCACGTACATATAACCAATATAGATACCCGGAACTCTGGTCCAATTCTATAACCCCGGTTTCCCCCCGTGAGATATATCCCACAGATGTATATTGATTGATTGATTGATAGATTGATTGATTGGTTATCATAAATAGTACATTGCTCGGCTGATTAATTGGTGACAACTCCACAATCAATCAAACACTATACATCTACGTGACAGTGAGGTAAATCTCACTTGAGTGGAGAAATGTGGCTTATAGCATTTGACCAAACTTGCTAGGATTTACGTTGCGAATCAATCAATCAACCAATCAATCAGTTGATAATGGGATACATCCCACAGGTGATCCACAACTCACCTGTGTAAGAACTTGAGCACCAAATCAACCTGCTCAAGATTTTTATCGAGTACAAGATTCTGTAGGTAGTCTATTAACACGGCCTCATCTTCCTGCAGGGGAGCTGAAACAGTAACAGGGTTTAAACACATTGCTCCAGATAAGCTGCATATTTGCTTAAATACCCAATTCAAATTGCCAAAAACCCAATTGAAATCAGAAGTAGCGAGCATCAAAAAGCAGTAAAAATTTTGTGGTGCCTTTATTATGTTGCAGAAAACAATAAATGGACCACAAATATAGCACATTTTTCTTATTTTCCATGAAAACATATCTTGGTATTTCATTAGAAAAAGAATTTCATTAGAATTCATGGAAAATAAGAAAAATATGCTCTATATATATATATATATATATATATGAACAAGGCTTCTAACTTTGGGCGGACACAACCAAGTATCATGACAAATTCCGTGATTTTATTAACGCTAACGTGAATATTTTGGCAAAAAGTGCAAATGTTCATTTGAGAATTATTATTATCTTGCTAAAATAGAATAGTTGGAAAATAATTATGTAAAGAATATCGAATCACAGCTGCTTTTCCTAGGTCGGACACAACCTCAAATGAAATAATGTGTTTAAGGCTTTAACGCCAACACAGAAGTAGTAGCAAGTTCATATGATCGTTTGAGAAGTATCGTTATCCTGCAGAAATACATAGAATGCACAGAAAATTACAATGTTAAACATGTTATTCTGTTATGATACGAGGTCGTGTCCGACCAAAGTTAGAAGCCTTGTTCATAAAATAGAGTTATACCTAGGAAAGCCAAAACACACCGAATGACTGTGTCCACAAATAGACACAGGGCTTCAGTTTCAAAGGTGGACAGGTCTAACATCCCAGCAACAGCTAAGGTCATATGTGTCTGTGACTGGAGAAATGGAGCTTATGGGTTTTGCGACCAGTGTAGAACCAGATCAGCCTATGCATCCGCACAGTCTGATCAGGATCTGCACTGTTCGCCATTCCATCAATGAAACACCTGTCATGCTTTTAACAGGCAATCTAGATTATTATCAGGGAACAGGAATGTGGTACTTGATGAAGAGCTACACGGGTCAGAAAGCCCATAATCCCCATTTCTTCAGTCACAGCCACAAATAGAGACAGGACGTCAATTTCAAAGCTGGAAGGGTTTGACGTCCCTGCAACAGCTGTCATATAGAGATGGGGTCTCGGTTTCAAGGTCATGTGGAGATATATGCACACTCTAGCTGTTTATGTACACCATTTAAAGGTACAGTTGAACCTCTGTAAACCGGACAGAGAGACAAGTAATTTGTGCTTAATTATGACATGCTTAGTTGCAAGTTTCACAGTGGAACCTCTCTAAACCGCAGGGATTCCGCTGGCAATCGCCACTTTCGCAATAGGCGATAAAAATAAACAATTGGCGATAAAAAATTACAATTTTCGAAATCCCTGCGGAATCCCTGAAACCGGACACCTGTATATATAATTACATATATTTAGCAGATATTTACTTACATACTTATTTACTTACATACAGTGGAGAATATCCACTCCTTAATAAGGGACCTGACATCAGATAAAGTCACAGCACCACAGAGGCTCACACCGGCTATTCCCAAGCTGCTGGATGACTCGGATTGAGTGTCGTTGGATTCACGTGTCGAACAAGATGGCGTCACTTTGTAACTTGGAGTGCTGGCACTCGACATCGCTGGCAGGGGCTGCGTATCTTGTATCACAATGACATCTGATGACGTCACAGGTGTTGACATCTATAAGAGAATACATTATTGAACCATTTAATAGCATGCACATACGTATGTTCAAAAGCAAAAGGTCAAGTTGCAACAAATATGGACTTTTTAGCAGGTGAATATGATATGCACAAGATGAATGATTGTTCTGGTAGCAGGGGCGGATCCAGAATTTGGGGAACGGGGGGGTTGTCATATTTTGGAGAAAGTATGCTAGGGGGGTCCGGGGGCATGCACCCCCCCACCCCCCCGTAAAGATTTTGAAATCTAGATGTCCGGAAATGCACTTTCCTGAGTTTTACGGCATTTAAATTCATATTCACCTGCTAAAAAGTCCATATTTGGTTTATTGTAACCACATAGTGATTAATGTGGTATTACAGCATAAAATCAAACATAATTGTGATTTATTTAAATCAGTCGGTCTGTTGGCAATACCATATTTGGCAACTGGACAGATACATGCTAGACTGGCCACAAATACCATAACCCCTGATTATCCGGTCATATATTAGGTGTCAGTAGCCAATGTCACTAACATTGCTAAGCATAATTATCTAGCAAAGTGTACATTGAGGGAATAATCATTTATTTTTCCAAAAATGCATTATTCATATAGAACGAACGACTGCAGATATATGATGATTAAAAGTATGCAGAATTATTATACTGAATTTATGGCTGTGATAATGTATAAATAAATTCAGTATAATAAAATTTATCCTTAAATTGAAACTTTCTCCCTTAAAGTGTACTTTAACCCTTTCAACACCAAGTAACTTAATAGGATGTTCCATGCCAATGTTTCACGCTATTTCATTGGTCCATTCAAATTTTCAGGCTATTCCATTCTTCAGAAAGGGTAATTTTTTCAAATTTGATAACTATTAACAAACAGTGGAGATCCTGATGAGACGGCTCGTTACGAGCCGGCTCATCTGGATCTGCACTGTTTGCAAACATTGTCTCTATAGAGGTCTGTGGTGTTGAAAGGGTTAAATAGCAAGATATTAAAGTATATTTTACAAGTTAGGTGAAATAGGCTACAGGCTAGTCTCTTGATCTAATGTTTATCAGGCAAGGCTAGGAAACGTGAAGGAATTGCGAGTGAAAAGTGTAAATGTTATTCTACTCGACCAGGTGACATCAGACCAACCATAAATGTCACATGGCCCATTCCATAAGTCACAAAATACGTATCTTTCAATTCAAATCATCTAGTAATCACAACTTGTGTTTTTAATGAGGTCAAGAAGAGAATCTATATATATGTAAATTATTATTATTATTCGATTTCCACCACTCACCGCAGGAGCGGTGATTTTCGTGCCGATTAACGGCTGATCCTTGAACACAAGTTTCTTGGAGCTCGACTTCTTCCTGCCGCCGGTTGCCGGTTTTCCTCGAGGAACTTTGAAGTTAGGACTCTTCCTCGTCTTCACAGGAGATCTGTGTAATACATAGAGAATATCAGTCCGTTTCACGAAACCTGACCATATCGTACGGCTATATAAACAATGCAGAAACAAACTTTCCAACTGTTCAGCCATTTATTCCTTCATGAACTCTTGCCATATGCCCTGTAGCCGATTTCATCAAAGTTGCAAAGTATACTTATCTAGCAAAGTATACTTGGAGGGAGTAATCATTTATTTTTGCCGAAATGCATTACATCATATAGAACTAATGACTGCATATATTTGATGATTAAAAGTATGCAGAATTATTATACTGAATTTATTACATTATCACAGCCAATATGGCTGTGATAATGTAATAAATTCAGTATAATAAAAATTCATAAATTCATCCTAAAATTTACAATTTCTCCCTCAAAGTATACTTTGCTAGATAAGTATACTTTGCAATGTTGGTGAAATAGGCTACAGATGTGGCTACTTGTGGCCAATGAAAATGCTCAGAATCGTGTATGTCATAAAGGAGCTGGAATTACAGACTAACAACGGCATCCTCGACTGTCGTGTCGATAGCATCAAAGGTACATGCCCATTCATTTTCATTTTTGCCTTAAACAAAAAAAATGTTTTGACAGCACACGAGAATCGTCTTTCACTGTGGAGACGATTCTCATGCGCTGTCAAAACAGGTTTTTGTCGAGAAATATTGAAAATAAAACATTTCCGGCAGACGAAAAAATTTCATTCAGCGTAGTAAGGGTTAAGAACATATCAAACTGCATGGCGGTCGTGACTTCCAAGGGCGTAATTTCATGGTAGCACATTTTGGTTTGCACAGTGTGCAGCCTTATCACACAATAATTCCAGCACAAAAATATTTACACAATTCCCTAACATTTGATTGGCCCGTTAGCAAGTCTCTGTCTAAAATTTATATCGCAGTAAACTCCCATGCCGAACTACTTTCCGTAACCGTGAGGCGCAGTTAAAATAATTCTTAAGAAAACGGAAAATAAACACATTTTCTTGATAAATTTATTTCAAATGCTGGAATTATAAGGAATGAATGGCCTTTTTGTGGAATTTATCGGGGATATAAACTTGGAAAAGTCGCGGGAATACTGGACGAGGCCTTCCGGAGGCCTTCTGGAATAATATGCTTATTTTATGATTTTTTAAAGGTACATGCCCACTCATTGGGCACAAACTGTTCTTAATATCAGAGACGTCATCGGAGACATTTTCTGCCAAAATAAACATTCAGTCACCATTACCCCACATATTGATTGGCATTATTAAACATTTTATATCTGATGTAAATTTTCATACTGATATCAGGGGCGATAACCGTGTTTCCTTAAAATGTTATCGGACATTACTATTTATTCTCTGTATTTATTGTTTGATGTGCAATGATCATACTTAATATTATTTTTTTCAGGCGATGCATTTAATTAGTATACATAAAATCATTCCTCCTTTGCATATGAAAATAGCCTGATACCACAGCGCGTCACTATCAGTAAAATAAATATTACTAAATGATTATATCTGCATAGCGGGCACTTGTAATTTTTAGAACTGTTGGAATAGGGATACAATTATACACTTATTTAATTCCTATTAAGAACATTTTGTGCCTACTGAGTGGGCATGTACCTTTAACCCTTTGAACCCGAAATTCCGCTATAGCGGTTTATGCAAAAAGTGCAGATCCAGATGAGCCGGCTCGTAACGAGCCGTCTCATCAGGATCTGCACTTTTTGAAAGTAATTTTAATATTTCTTAGAACAAAAACACCCCCTTTTCATAAATGGACGAATCTGAAAATCATTTTGTGACCATTGGATTGGTCGGAACATTAGCATATCACAGTCCATTCCAGTTCCTTAGGGTTGAAAGGGTTAACTGAAGCACAATAATACTTACTTCTTACGTGGCGACTTTGATGGTGAGCCAGCCTGCTGTAAGATTAGTGGGTTCCCTCCCTTGCTGTGAGACTCTTTAACCGCGGAGTCTCGTTTAGCATACGCTTCTCGGATCTCATTCTGCATAGACTCGGGAAGGGCCTCCAGGCAACTCGCATCCAACTGGAATGGAATAGAACGGTGCTTATTCCATTACATTTGGACATTTTTATGAATAAAATTAGTCCAAGAAGCACGTCACATTGACAAATTAATTAATTGACTGCTGATTCATTCGTCGATTGATAGCTGGATGGACGGATTTCTTGAGCGATTGAAACTGAAATTCCATATCCATTCAACAACAGTGTAGAGCTCCACTTAAGGTGCGTAATTTGCTCAACTTTGGGGGCAATTTTGTTATTTCTTCACCAAAAATGGCAAGTTGGGAGTGCTTTAGAATCGTGTCATTGAGACGATTCTAAAGAACTCACAACTTACCTTTTTTGGTGAAGAATTAAGAAAAATACTCAAATATTTGGTCAAATTAAGCATCTTAACTGCAGCTCTGACAGTGCCTATCAGTTGGGACTCACCTGTATGGGTAGCACTGTAAATCAGAAAATCACAATAAAATATTGGGTCCATCCCCAATTTTTTTACATTTTGTGTTCATGAACACTATTGAATTTTTATTAATGCAAACATGCGGCAAAAACAATCTTCAGTTGCCACCAATTATGTGTTAGAAATTAACACACCTGAGAAGGGGAGGGAAGTGGCACAATTTGATCCTTAGACTTATCTTCTCTGCGATTAGAGTCGTCTCCCTTTTTTTCACTCCTGATTCTGCTAGAATCTCCATTTGACCAATGAGAAGAGCCGCACCCAGTTTCTCCATCCGGCCAATCAGAAGAGCCAACAGAAAACCGGGGCTGCCTTTTCGTGGATGATTGCTTCCGTTGTCGGGACTTCATCTCCTTCTCCACTTGTTCCCGGATATCTGGTGGTAGCTCTTTTAAAACTTCTGGGTCCACCTATCCATGAAAACGTCATTGTTAAAACTTTCTCTCTTGGGAAAATGTGAAATATTTCAGGGACAACGTCCCACTAACAGCTATAGGGTCCTCAATTTCATGTGTCATCCGAAATACCAGTGAAATATAATGTTCCTTTTGAACAAGTAACAGTGCTCCAGATAAGGTGCGTATTGGCGTATTTTACACAATTATTTTAGCTGAATACGCATTGATTATCAAAAGTGGCAGTAAAAAATACTCACAGCGATATGAAAATATGCATTGATTTTCAAATTTAGTAGGGAAATAATGTCATAAAGTTGAAAATTCACTTAGCTGAGCTGCAATTTTCAACTTCGTGTTTGCTTTTTGCAGCTCAACTAAGTGAATTTTCAACTTTATGACAGTATTTTCACTACTCAATTTGAAAATCAATGCGTATTTTCACATTGCTATGCTTACTGTGTACTCCCACTTTTGATAATCAATGTGTATTCAGCTAAAATAATTGCGTAAAATACGCCAATACGCACCTTATCTGGAGCTCTGGCTGGATGGACGGATTTCTTGAGCGATTGAAACTGAAATTCCATATCTATTCAACAACAGTGCAATCAGTTGGGACTACACCTGTATGGGGAGCACTGTAAATCAGAAAATCACAATAAAATATTCTGTGAAAAAATATTGGGTCCCTCCCCAATTTTTTACATTGCCCTAGGCGACCTTATCAGTCATGCAACTATTTTTATTAATGCAAACAGGTTTTCACAGCAGTAGCCGATTTCATCAAAATTGCAAAGTATACTTTTCTAGCAAAGTATACTTTGAGGGAGTAATCATTTATTTTCCCCGAAATGCATTATGTCATATAGAACTAAAGACTGCATATATTTGATGATTAAAAGTATGCAGAATTATTTTACTGAATTTATTACATTATCACAGCCAAAATGGCTGTGATAATGTAATAAATTCAGTATAATAAAAAATCCTAAAATTGAAAATTTCTCCCTCAAAGTATACCTGTATTGATCAGAGCTGCAGATAAGAAATTAGTAATTGAGTATTGTCACTCCATCATTTCTGAAGCAATTGGGTATTTCAAAATTTTAATTGGGTAAAATAAAAGTAAAATACTGTTTACACATCAACAAACGACAATTATTGATTGAACAGTTTGCTTCGAAATGAATACATGTCTTGGCATGTCATTAGAATTGTCTCCTTGGAAATGCCAAGATGTGTTTTCATGGAAAATAAGAAAAATAGGCTATATTTGTGGTCTGTTTATTGTTTTCTGCAGCATGATAAAGGTACCACACATTTTTTTGTTGCTTTTTGATACTCGCTACTTCTGATTTCAATTGGGTTTTTGGACATTTTAATTGGGTATTTAAGCAAATACGCAGCTTATCTGGAGCTCTGATTGATGAAACATGAAAAGCGGCAAAAACAATCTTCAGTTGCCAACAATTATGCGTTAGAAATGAACACACCTGAGAAGGGGAGGGAAATGGCACAATTTGATCCTTAGACTTATCTTCTCTGCGATTAGAGTCGTCTCCTTTTGTTTCACTCCTGATTCTGCTAGAATCTCCATTCGACCAATGAGAAGAGCCGCACCCAGTTTCTCCATCCGGCCAATCAGAAGAGCCAACAGAAGACCGGGGCTGCCTTTTCATGGATGATTCCTTCCGTTGTCGGGACTTCATCTCCTTCTCCACTTGTTCCCGGATATCTGGTGGTAGCTCTTTTAAAACTTCTGGGTCCACCTATCCATGAAAACGTCATTGTTAAAACTTTCTCTCTTGGGAAAATGTGAAATTTCAGGGGCAACGTCCCACTAACAGCTATAGGGTCCTCAATTTCATGTGTCATCCGAAATACCAGTGAAATATAATATTCTTTTTGAACAAGTAACAGAGCTCCAAATAAGGTGCGTATTGGCGTATTTTACGCAATTATTTTAGCTGAATATGCATTGATTATCAACAAAATATTCACAGCAATATGAAAATATGCATTGATTTTTAAATTGAGTAATGAAAATACTGTCATAAAGTTGAAAATTCACTTAGTTGATCTGCAAAAAGCAAACAGTGTTGCAGCTCAAATAAGTGAATGTTTAAATTTGTTATATATTTGTTATCCTTTATTCCCTATTTAGTAATGAGTGAGTGAGTGAATAGGGTTTAACGTCCGCTTTTCTGACATAGAGGTACAAGCCTCGGGGAGTCTACACGCAGACGGGTCAACGGGGTCGAGTCCCGTATCCACCTGTCCAAGGGGGGTAAATTCCAACTTCAGAACACAATATTTACAATCAAAATATATATTCAGTCCTGAAATTAGAACAACCTGATCTGGTGCCAGGCCCTCGCCACACCAGCATCATTTATCCCATCCCCTAAAAGTAATAGGATTAGCGCTAATCTTACTTTTATATATGGGGCATAGCCCGACTCAACTCTCACATACAAGAAAGCCAAAAATGTACATGAGGGCCAAATCCGGTATAGTGAGTTCCGGAAAGTATGAACCCAATCGTTAAGCCAGTTTAGTCGCCTTTTACGACAAGCAATGGCTACTGCAGCACTATTCTCAGGATCAGTTGATCCTGCCCCGGTGCCTGCACGGGGCATATTTAGTAATGAAGAAAATCAATAATTCATTTGTAAAAGTAAAATACACAATGATTTTGAATTTGGTGGGTATAGTACGCTTTAGACACAAAGCTTATCTGGAGCACTGGAACTAACAAGTGCATATATTTGATGATTAAAAGTATGCAGAATTATTATACTGAATTTATTACATTATCACAGCCATTTTGGCTGTGATAATGTAATAAATTCAGTATAATAAAAATTTATCTTTGAATTGAAAATGATTTTGAAATTGGTGGGTATTGTACGCTTTAGACACGAAGCTTATCCGGAGCTCTGAAGTAACAAGTATACCCATATTTTAATCAGCAAGAATTTATATCAACCCACTGTTTATGCTAACAGCTAACACACCTGTGATGGGGAAGGGAAGTAATCCACATTTGCACTGTCAGCAGTCGAGTCCGGAGTTGTCCCCTCTGGTGTATGTGAAGGTCCAGACTGGACCCGGTCACTGTCCGGAGTCCTGATGTCTAGCCACTGTGGCAGGGGAGGTAACGTCACTGTATCAGTCTGCCGTCTGAAATATTTAGATAAATACAACATACCAGTGTACTAGGTTAATCAGTCATCAACCAGCAATGAGCACATGAATCGTATCATCCACCAGGCCTGGGAGTGGAACTACTATTACTAGGTTAACAGATAAATCCACATGGGTAGTGGAACACTATCACTATTACTAGGTTAATCAGTATCATCCACCAGGCCTGGGAGTGGAACACTATCACTATTACTAGGTTAATCAGTATCATCCACCAGGCCTGGGAGTGGAACACTATCACTATTACTAGGTTAATCAGTATCATCCACCAGGCCTGGGAGTGGAACACTATCACTATTACTAGGTTAATCAGTATCATCCAGGCATGGGAGTGGAACACTATCACTATTACTAGGTTAATCAGTATCATCCAGGCATGGGAGTGGAACACTATCACTATTACTAGGTTAATCAGTATCATCCACCAGGCCTGGGAGTGGAACACTCATCACTACTTACTAGAAACGGTTAATCAGTATATCCACCAGGCCTGGGAGTGGAACACTATCACTATTACTAGGTTAATCAGTATCATCCAGGCATGGGAGTGGAACACTATCACTATTACTAGGTTAATCAGTATCATCCAGCCTGGGAGTGGAACACATCACTATATAGGTTAACAGTATATCCAGGCTGAGTGGAACACTCATATTACTAGGTTAATCAGTATCATCCAGGCATGGGAGTGGAACACCATATTACTAGGTATCATATATCCAGGCATGGGAGTGGAACACTATCACTATTACTAGGTTAATCAGTATCATCCACCAGGCCTGGGAGTGGAACACTATCACTATTACTAGGTTAATCAGTATCATCCAGGCATGGGAGTGGAACACTATCACTATTACTAGGTTAATCAGTATCATCCAGGCATGGGAGTGGAACACTATCACTATTACTAGGTTAATCAGTATCATCCACCAGGCCTGGGAGTGGAACACTATCACTATTACTAGGTTAATCAGTATCATCCAGGCATGGGAGTGGAACACTATCACTATTACTAGGTTAATCAGTATCATCCACCATGGGAGTGGAACACTATCACTATTACTAGTAATCATATCATCCCAGGGCTTGGGAGTGAACACTACACTACTAGGTTAATCGTACTCCAGGCCTGGGAGCACTATCACTATTATAGGTTAATCAGTATCACCAGGCCTGGGTGGAACACTATCCTATACTAGGTTATCAGGTATCATCAGATGGAGGGGTGGAACACTATCACTAATACTATGGGAGTGGAAACACTATCATATAGGTTAAGGTAATCGGGCAGGGTATATCAGGCTGGGAGGACATATCCACTATTACTAGGTTAATCAGTATCATCCAGGCTGGGAGTGGAACCATTTCACTATTATAGGTTAATCAGTATTCATCCACAGGCCTGGGCATGGAGTGAACACCTATCACTATTACTAGGTTAATCAGTTATATCCACCAGGGCCTGGGAGTGGAAAAATATCTACTAGGATAGTCAGGTATCATCACAGGTTTGGGAGGTGGGAAAAACAATATCATATTATAGGTTAATCGTATCATCCACAGGCCTGGGAAGTGGATACCACTCTCACTATTACTAGGTTAATCAGTATCATCCAGGCATGGGCGTGGACACTAATCACTTACTAGGTTAATAGTATCATACCAGGCTGGGAGTGGAACACTATCAACTTTTTAGTTAACTAGGTTAATCAGTATCATCCACAGGCCTGGGAGTGGAACTATCACTATATAGGGTTAATCAGGTATCATCAGGTAATTCAGTTCATCACCTGGGCTGGAGGTGGGAACACTATCACTACTGGTTAATCAGTATCATACACAGGCTCTGGAGTGGAAAAACACTATCACTATACCTAGGTAATCAGTAATCATTTCACAGGGCATGAGTGGAAACACTATCACTATTACTAGGTTAATCAGTATCATCCACCAGGAGCCTATTTCATCAACAGTGCAAAGTATACTTTCCTAGCAAAGTATACTTTGAGGGAGAAATTTTCAATTTTAGAATAAATTTATTAATTTTTATTATACTGAATTTATTACATTATCACAGCCAATTTTGGCTGTGATAATGTAATAAATTCAGTATAATAATTCTGCATAGTTTTAATCATCAAATATATGCAATCGTTAGTTCTGCATGAAATAATGCATTTCTGAAAAATCAATGATTACTCCCTCAAAGTTTACTTTGCTAGTAAAGTATACTTTGCAATGTTGATAAAATAGGCTACTGGCCTGGGAGTGGAACACTATCCCCAATCCTGAATTATTTTTTTTTTTCGAAAATTGTAATTTTTTATTGCCATTCTCAACGGATTTACAAGATTCACAAAAGTGGTCCCTGGGACCTCAAATCCGGATTTCCGGATTAATCCGGAATTCCCATGCCTGAATTCATCTTCAGTCATATGAATAAAATTAATAATAACATGCTATATATTGACAGTTTTGAATCAGGTTTGAAATTGATTTTTGTCCAAGCATCACATTACATTGTGTACTCAACTTATATTCTGATTTCCTGATAATTTTTCTGTACAATTCAAAAGTGAAAGTGAATTGGTTTAACGTCCAAGCAACAGATAAGGCCAAATCTCATTCATAAGACCAGTGGAATGAAAATGCTATCAAAGTACGTTTTTTATGCCTATTGCAGCCTGGTTTCAAGACACAATACTCACCTAGAAACATCTTCTAAAAGGTTCTTATTTCCTGAATATTGTTCCTGAGCTTTATCCATATCACAGAAATTACCCACAGTTCGTCTCTCAAATGAAGTCTGCTTTGATTTGTCAGGTTCTAAATCTCTCACTGATTGGTCAATTTGTGTGTTATTTAAAGTTCCATCCGATTGGTTGATATGCAACACACTGGCTGATTGGCCAGGGACAGAAGCTGACTTTGATTGGTCAGTATGTAACACAAATTCTGATTGGTCAGAAGTACTGTCAACATCAACATGCAATTGGTCAGTTCCAGGAATGAAGGAATCACTTTGTCCAATAGAAGTTCTGCTATTTATACTAGCAGCCGGTGTAGACAATGTATTTATTCGGGTAAAATTATCTCCATTGTCTATGCAGTGAGTGTCAGTGTAATTTGCCGCAGGGCTAATGGGAGTCTTAGTAACTGCGAAGTTTAAAATGGACTGGTTTTTGGGCAAATTGCTTTTCGGGCCGACCTTGGCTGGTTCAAGCTTCTGTATCTGGATACCAATCTGGAAATGTAATAATGATTAGGCAAACAAAAAATAGGTGTGTATACGGTTGCCTGACCGATTCCTCCACCCCCACGACCTGAGAAAAAAAGATATTTAAAAAAAGAAAAAAAAGAAAAAGACATTGAAAATATTCTACAGAATTGTAACAAATTGCAAACACGACTGAAACATTTATTTTAATTGTGTTGAACATGAAAACAAGTTATATATACAGAGCAAATGCAATAAACATGTATGTCGTTTAGTATTGGTTTAATATTGATAATGCATTTAACTCTTTGCGTGCTAACGGCGAAAATATCCGCCAAACGAATTAGGAGTGTATGTTTTATTTCTCTCTGTAAATATGTCTTGAAATTTCATTAGAATCGAGTCCTCAGGACTCAATTCTAATGAAATTCCAAGACATATTCATGATATTTACGGGGAGAAATACAAGAAAATATGATGAATTTTTGTCCACTAGTTTTGAACTATTTATAGCCCACAAGTTTCCCAGCATGCAGAGTTAATGTTGCACTTGGGTATCGTAAAAAAAAATATCCCTACCGAGGCATGAAACAGTAAACACGCATAGTTTTTTGGCCTTACTTGATTGATGTATTGATTGATTGGGGTGTATATCGGTTCAACAGCATACAATTCAATAATTCCAGCACAAAAATATTTACACAATTCCCTAACATTTGATTGGCCCGTAGCAAGTCTCTGTCCAAAATTTATATCCCAGTAAACTCCCACGCCAAACTACTTTCCATAACCGTGAGGCGCAGTTAAAATAATTCTTAAGAAAACGGAAAATAAACACATTTTCTTGATGAATTTATTTCAAATGCTGGAATTATAAGGAATGAATGGCCTTTTTGTGGAATTTATCGGGGATATAAACTTGGAAGTTTATACCCCGATAAATTCCACAAAAAGGCCATTCATTCCTATAATAATGAAAACGTATTTGCAGACAATTCTACTTTTACCAAATTCATTACATTTGTTCAAAAACATAGTGTAAACTATAAAATGTGTTCATAGAACACGGATGCCCCCACATACCGCTTTTAATAGAAAACAAGGCAAAATTTGAAGTCCAAAATGGAGCGGGACGAACATGGATTTGTCATAGGGCGGTAGAGGACCATTAGAGCAATGTGTGTATGAAATATGAAGCAGATGCGTGAAAGGAAACAGAAATAATTGAGAAAAGATGAACAAGTTAAATGCATTCGCCTTTACAAAGAAGGTGTTCTGGTGAGGGTGCAGGTAAAACATGATGCCCCGCAATAAATTAGTGGGGGCATAAAAACTGCGATCGTGAACTTCTACCAATAACTTCACGAAATCTGAGAAGGTACTATAAAATGTGTATGTTAATGTCATAGGCTATTACAAGATGTTCATAAACTTTCTATAAACACTTTTTTATTTCCTTTGAAGATTCATATGTAGGAAAATCACAAAATTGAATACCCACTAGTAAAATCTAATCACCTTTTCAATTTGTTATTTTCTGTAAATTTTCTGTAAACACTGGACACCTCTTCCTCATATTTCCAAACAGTGTAGATCATGATGAGCCGGCTCGTAACGAGCCGTCTCATCAAGATCTACACCGTTTGTAGGTATTTTTTAATTTTTACAAAATGACTGATTTTTCTGCATAAAAGAGCCGTCTCAAAGTTAACATGAAATAGGCCATGTCGTTACTTTATATGGGTTAAGGGTTAATCTTCTTCTATATGGAATAATTTGTAATTACCCCTCGAAGGTCTTCCACCGGAGAATTTTGTTGGCGTAGAATTGTCACGCATTCCTTACCCACAATCCTCGACTCGTCTGTTGCCAATGGCAACATAGCAGACTTTGAGACATGCGTACATATTCCGTGTCCTGAAAGAGAAGTGTGAGGATTATACACGGCAATCGCCACGAAGGTCAAGGTCGTCAAGGTCGTCAAGGTCACAATATGAGGAAGTCCAAAATTATTGACACGAAGATGACAGTCACCAATGTCAAGGTCACATAAATGGCACCGCATGGATAGCCATCAAAGTGAGGAAGCAGATCATTCAAAATATGGACGTACATCCAAAATTGGCGACACAAACGTAAATGTGACGTAAATGTGACGAAGCTAATTATGAAGTTTGGTAATGATATGACTACCGAATCAGGAGATATTTAACATTTGGACGCATGTCCAAAATTGTTAAACCAAGGTCAAGATAAGCCGATCCATCAATGTGAAGAAGCTATTGATGAAGTTTGGAGATGATCCGACTAACAGATCATTCAAAATTTGATTATACATCCAAAATTATTGACGTGATGGTCAAGATGTACACAAGATTTATGGACCTTCAAAAATTCATATTCACTTTATATATGACTTTCCATAGGTCCGTAAATCTCGTCAAAAGACGATAATTGTATAGTATTGTAGTCAAGACCAGTGACCTATTTCACCAACATTGCAAAGTATACTTATCTAGTAAAGTATACTTTGAGGGAGAAACTTTCAATTTAAGGATAAATTTATTAATTGTTATTATACTGAATTTATTACATTAACACAGCCATTTTGTAATAAAGTCAGTATAATAATTATGCATACTTTTAATCATGAAATATATGCAGTCGTTAGTTATATATGAAATCAGGCATTTCGGGAAAAATAAATGATTACTCCCTGAAAGTATGCTTTGCAATTTTGATGAAATCGGCTACATATATCAAAGTAGAGCTAAATGGAGAATAGTAGTCAAGTGTGTTTTGATATTAAGTATATCAGACAAGGCTAGGAAATGCGTAGACATCCAGAGGCTGGCCGAAGAATTACGAGTAGTACCGTTTCTGAGTCAGACTGATAAGCTTGATATCAAAAGACAAGAGTGCCGAAGGTCACATTATACGCCCGTCAAGGCGATAGGTTACGATTTGGTTACGATAGGCGAAGTAGAACTTAACAGTTATTGCGTGGACAGGGATACAGAGTGCGAAAAATAAAAATGGCCGCCAATGGGAGATAAGAAATTTTTCAAAATCAATAGGCTTCTTCGTTTTGCCGTGATAAACATGTCTACCGAATTTGGTTACGATCCGTCAAGTAGAACCCTAGTTATTGCGTGGACAAGCTGTGCCCGCTGCCCGCCGCCCGTCTGCCCGCTCGTACAAGGTGAATAATACATCCCATTTTTTTCAAACCGGCATATAACAAGAATGTGGGATTCTATTTATCATGTACTATGTTATGCAATGAGCAATTATAAGGTGGCTGTCATTGTGAAGAATGTAGACTTATTTATATTGTGTCATCACACGGACGTCATTCAGTACTTTATGTGAGGTCTGATCAATGAAAATGGTTGAGAAACATACCCATGAATTTCGCAGTTTCCTTCGGAGCGTCATTGCGTCGAATCATCAACTTGAGGGTGACACTTCTGCCCTTCATGCCGATGTTGATCAGTCGACTACACGCCTCCTCCGCCAACTCCTCCACAAACTTTATTGCCTCGCTCTCCTGTCGTTTGTCAATTGATTGATTGGGTGGTTGATTATTTAATTGATTGATTGATCAATTGAAAATTTGATTGATTTACTAATTGAAATCTTAATTGATTGTTTGAAAGTTTGAATGATTGAAAACTTGATTGATTTACTGATTGGTTGATTGATTTGGCTGAGTGATTGAATTTGAAAGAGTAATTGATTGATTGATGGACTCGTTTGACTGATTGGTTTAATTAACTGGGTGATAAAATAAACACATTTTGTTGATGAATTTATTTCAAATGCTGGAATTATAAGGAATGAATGGCCTTTTTGTGGAATTTATCAGGGATATAAACTTGGAAAAGTCGGGGGCGTACTGGATGAGGCCTTCCGGCCTTCTTCCAGTATTCCCGCGACTTTTCCAAGTTTATACCCCGATAAATTCCACAAAAAGGCCATTCATTCCTATAATAAGTATCAACACCTGTCTTATATGACATATACCACAATCTGACAAACTCTTGAAGCATACTGTGTGATACCTCAACTTGAAATAGTTTTTTAGATTTTTCATTTTAAACTACATCTAAAGAGCTAAATGTTTTCCTTGACGTAGTAAATTGAAATGTGGTTGTGACTGGAGAAATGGGGCTTATGGCAGTTGCTGTGAGTCTAGCACCTGGGGCCCGTTTCACTAAACTTTGTACGACTAAAATGTCAGTAAGCGCAAATTTAGGATCGTCTGGACATTCCAATTGATGGATTTACATTTATCGAGCATAGGCTGCATATAATTGTAAATCCAATAGTTGTTTACAAGAAAACATTGTTAATGTGACATTTACAGACTATCATAAGTTTGAACTTACAAACATTTTAGTCATACGAAGTTTAGTGAAACAGCCCCCTGGCCTGCCATCACATTAGTTCAACTAGATATGGACATTATGCTGTTTGTCAGAAGCATCACAGCAGTTTCCAGAGCTCCAGATAAGGTGCGTATTGACGTATTTTACGCAATTATTTGAGCTGAATATGCATTGATTATCAACAGTGGGAGTGCAAAAGACTCACAGCAATGTGAAAATACGCATTGATTTTCAAATTGATTAGTGAAAATACTGTAATAAAGTTGAAAATTCACTTAGTTGAGCTGCAAAAAGCTTTTTGCAGCTCAACTAAATGAATTTTCAACTTTATAAGTGAATGTATAAATTTGTTATATTTTTTTATCATTTGTTCCCTATTTAGTAATGAAGAAAATCAATAATCCATTTGTAAATGATTTTGAAATCAGGGGGTATAGTACGCTTTAGAGACAAAGCTTATCTGGAGCTCAGGGTTTCGGTGACTGAATGGCGAACAATGCAGACCCGGATCAGACTATGATCGGGGGCTACATTGGTCGCATAACCTTATTTCTCCAGTCACAGCCACAAATGATTAAAGGAAACTCACACATGTAAATCGTATCCCATAATTCACTTCTGCCGACACCGACTTTCTCCGATGCTCCATTTTGATTGGTCGATCATCCCGACCCCTGCAATACCTGTACATCGTTTGGCCGTTTTTCTGACCGAACTGTTTCTGGAGTGTTTCCATGGTAACCTTCTGAAGGTCACCGCAGGTCGCGATGTTCATAGAGTCAAATTTCTTGGCTAGGGACCAACCAACACCTGAACAGAAAATAGGTCATTATAAGAAATACTGTAAAAACCCTACAGGGATCTTCCTGATAATGGGACAAAAATTGCAGTGTTTTTACAATATTTTTCTTTAAATAGCTGCTATGGGCATAAAATTTTCACAGAACAATCCTCGGTTCTTGCTTTCTCAACGCATGTAAACTATTTAGCAAAATCTGCCATCTTTCTCACTTTAACTTCTATTCTCACTTATTATAATCTTGATCATAGGGGCCACATGGGTGGGCTATAGAACGAAAATATGGATGATGACATACACATATAAGTACATGTATATCAATTTAAAGCCAATGCGACTTATGATAACAGAGAAAGTAGGTAGGCGATAACTTTATCGCAACTCTCGGACAGACAGATGGACAAGGTGATACTATTATGTAGATTTATCCCGTCAACACAGTGCGTATGTGCCGTGAAACATGGTGCCGTGAAACATTTTTGATATCCTGTCAATACGACCTAATCACTGCGTATGAATATGTGCGGTTGCTGGGGTTATCTCTTTGCATTTTAAAGCCATTTGTATGTGTTGACGGGATAAATTGAATAGTAGGTTAGTGCCGTGAATGGGAAAAATATCTGGCGCGGCACCTCGCAGAGCCTCGCCCATCCCGTTTCCTGAGCCTTGCCAGATATTTTTACTATTCTCTATAACACGGGCATCGTTATTACGAAGCTAATCTCCTCATAGGCGGCCTTGATAGTAAAAATAAACAAAACACATTTGCCTTTAATACAAAGGCTTACAAACAAGGTGAAGATAAGTCCTCAGTGACCTTGACCTTGGGTGGTTGGACGTGGATCGTATGCAAAACAAACCACCATCCCTAGACACACATTGTGGCCAAATTTATCAAAATCGGTTCATGAGTTATTGAAAATGAAAGGTGTTACTAACGTATGTACATGGACTACGCTATATCCCCTCTTGTCTATTGGAGTGGGGATAATAAGCTCCACCCACCTGGGATGTCGCGGATGGGTTGTGGGCAGATAAAACCCACTACAGATCCCGCCTCCAGGTGAAACTGTCCATTTGGCTTCGCTCTCCGTGTTGCCATCCGCGCCAACAGGATGTTACTTGCTGTAAATAGGCCAGACTAATAAACAGGGGGCCGTTTCGCTAAACTTTGTACGACTAGAATGTGTGCAAGTACAAAATTATGATAATCTGTAAATTTCACATTAACAATGTTTTCTTGTAAACAATTATTGGATTTGCAGCCTCTGTTCAATAAATGTAAATCCATCAATTGAAATTTGCAGACGATCCTAAATTTGACTTTCACCTTGGACATGCAGGCTGCATGGGTGTGGTACGGAATGAAAATATGGATGAAGATAAGGAACTATATGAAGTTTGAAGGCAATCCGACTTGCCGTTGCAGAGATATTGGGTACCTGAAAACATTAACGCAAATCTTACGGATGCAAATTTCCAAGTAATTTGACCTTGACATTGGACATGAAGGCTGCATGGGTGTGGTACAGAATGAAAATATGGATAATGATAAGGAACTATATGAAGTTTGAAGTCAATCCGACTTACCGGTGCAGAGATAACGGGTACCAGAAAACTTTTAACGCAAATCTTACGGATGCAAATTTCTAAGTAATGTGACCTTGACCTTGCTCATGAAGGCTACATGGGTGTGGTACGGAATGAAAATATGTATGATGACAAGGAAGTATATAAAGTTTGAGGTCAATTCGACTTACCGTTGCAGATATAATGGGTACACAAAAACTTTAACGCAAATCTTATGGAAGGACGAATGGACGGAATGACGAAAACTATATAATAATCACCTAATCCAGCTGAGGCATCACATCCCGTCTTGTCCCGGACCTCTTGTCTCAGCACGGAGGCAAACTCGAGTGGGGAGGCCCCAGTGGATGCAAGCAGGTCCGTACAGTCGACCAACATCTCATCACAGCTCACTGCCTCTATGTCGTGGGTGTAGCTACAATCATCATGTACTAAACAGAGCTCCAGATAAGTTTTGTATCTAACAAGTATTATACCCCCAGATTTAAAATTCAATACCTCCGCACTCATTTCTTTATCGGATTTCCAGATGTCGCGGGAAATGAATCCGGTATTCCAAAATGGTAGTGGAATAAATTGTATATTACATGCTCTTCAAAAAACGTGAAATTTGCTCTTATACCAGCTTATAATGTTAAAAAAATAGACAATTTTGACTTGGTCAATTTTTACGTTAGCGTATGAATTGTTCTTCGCCGGAAATGACGTCAAAACGTAACATCCATTACGTCTCGTGAACGTCTAGGAGGAAATATTTCCTACAAGGAAATAAATCCCTCCAGAATGAGGATAAATCACTGGGCAGCATGTAATATAGAGCTGTAGTCGGTTACATTTGAGGGGTAAGTGGAACAGGAGACGAGAGTTAGCCTCATTTTTTCATTATAGGAATGAATGGCCTTTTTGTGGAATTTATCGGGGCATAAACTTGCAAAAGTCGCGGAAATACTGGACGAAGCGATAAAAAAGTTGTTTTTGTTTTTGTTTTTTTCGAAAATTGTAATTTTTTAAGGCCTCGTCCAGTATTCCCGCGACTTTTCCAAGTTTATATCCCCGATAAATTCCACAAAAAGGCCATTCATTCCTTATAATTCCAGCATTTGAAATAAATTCATCAAGAATTATTTTAACTGCGCCTGACGGTTACGGAAAGTAGTTTGGCGTGGGAGTTTACTGGGATATAAATTTTGGACAGAGACTTGCTACGGGCCAATCAAATGTTAGGGAATTGTGTAAATATTTTTGTGCTGGAATTATTGACCCATTCAATTATTGTGCCATACCTTGCGACAGTATCATACAGGATTTTGGATACTTCATTGTAACCTTCAAAGTCGTACGGGATACTGACCAGGGCCGGACAGAAGGACATGGCTTTTCCCATCAGCATTCCGTTCTTCACCCCCGCCTGCCAAATATAGTCACTCGTTAGTCAGCAATGTACAGTACATGTACATCAAAACAGATCTGTAGCCTATTTCACAAACATTGCAAAGCAAACTTTTCTAGCAAAGTTTGAGGGAGAAATTTAAGGATAAATTTATTATTTTTTAATTATACTGAATTTATTACATTATCACAGCCATTTTGGCTGTGATAATGTAATAAATTCAGTATATTAATTATGCATACTTTTAATCATCAAATATATGCAGTGGTTAGTTCTATATGAAATAATGCATTTTGGGGAAAATAAATTATTACTCCCTCAAAGTATACTTTGCTAGATAAGTATACTTTGCAATTTTGATGAAATAGGCTACAGATATTGGATTCAGAGTATGAATCGTATGCACTGGTATGGGATATGGTATTCCACCCGAGTCTCAGAATATGTTGTCAGAAACGAGGCTTACCAGTGCATACGATGGATACCTTTCTCGCCCCTATATAGAACACATTTGCGAATCTCAATTTTTTTTATCTGACCCAGAATAAGATAAGTTTTCTCCAATGAATTGGACGCTAATGCCAGCTCAGTGGAACAAATGATAAAAAGAAATAAAACACATTTAAAAATTCACTTATTTGAGCTGCAAAAAGTAAACACTTTTTACAGCTCAACTAAAGTAAATTTTCAAATTTATCACAGTATTTTCACTGCTCCATTTGAAACTCAATGCATATTTTCACATTTGCTGTGAGTATTTTTTACTCCCACTTTTGATAATCAATGCATATTTGGCTAAAATAAGTGTATAAAATACGCCAATACGCACTGCACCTTATCTGGAGCTCTGTATCGATGATGGATTCCAATATTTGGCCGATTGTGAGACACAAACTTATAATTACCTTGCGAGCCTCATAGCTACAAGAGGCAATTGAAGCCATCGAGTGGAAGGGTTCTGAAGTTTCCATGGCAATGTCACCATCACCGTCTGACTGGTCTGGAAATTTCATATTGTCTGCATCACAACAAGTGAAATGGAGGAGTTTAGTGATGATAAACAGCTTCAACTGTTAAATGTAGAATAAATACATAGTACAACTAGAGAAATTGAGCAGGGGCTCACATATACCCCTGTAGCCTATTTCATCAACATTGCAAAGAATACTTTAGTAGCAAAGTATACTTTGAGGGAGAAATTTTCAATTTCATGATAAATTTATTAATTTTTATTATACTGAATTTATTACATTATCACAGCCAATTTGGCTGTGATAATGTAATAAATTCAGTATAATAATTCTGCATACTTTTAATCATGAAATATATGCATTTGTTAGTTCTATATGACATAATGCATTTCAGGAAAAATAAATGATTACTCCCTCAAAGTATACTTTGCTACAGGCCACCGCCTGGACCGACGAATAAAAAGTTAACACAAATATTTTAAAAACTTTAAGGCAAATTTCGAAGTAATTTCACCTTGACTTTGGACATGAAGGCCGCATGGGTATGGTATGGAATGAAAATATGGATGATGATAAGGAAGTACATGTATATGCAGAGATAATGGGTACCCGAAAACTTTAACGCAAATCTTACGGACGCAAATTTCTATTAAGTAATTTGACCTTGACCTTGGACATGAACTTCGCATGGATGTGGTATGGAATGAAAATATGGATGATGATAAGGAAGTACATGAAGTTTGAAATCAATCTGATTTACAGTTGCAGAGATAATGGGCATCCAATAACTTTAACACAAATCTTTCTAAGTATGAAAATATGGATGATGATAAGGAAGTACATGAAGTTTGAAATCAATCTGATTTACAGTTGCAAAGATAATGGGCACAAATCTTTCTAAGTATGAAAATATGGATGATGAAAAGGAAGTACATGAAGTTTGAAATCAATCTGATTTACAGTTGCAAAGATAATGGGCACAAATCTTTCTAAGTATGAAAATATGGATGATGATAAGGAAGTACATGAAGTTTGAAATCAATCTGATTTACAGTTGCAAAGATAATGGGCACAAATCTTTCTAAGTATGAAAATATGGATGATGATAAGGAAGTATATGAACTTTGAGGTCAATCCGACTTTCCGTTACAGAGATAATGTAGAGTTCTAGATAATAAGGTGCGTATTGGTGTATTTAACGCAATTATTTTAGCTGAATACGCAAAAGTGGGAGTACAAAATATGCACAGTGACGTAAAAATACGCATTGATTTTCAAATAAAGAAAAGCAAATATGAAGAAATAAATAATCCATTTGTAAAAGTAAAATACGCAATGATTTTGAAATCAGGGGGTACAGTACGTTTTAGACACAAAGCTTATCTGGAGCGCTGATAATGGATACCCAAATACTTCAACGTGGACGGACAGGACAGACAAACGGGCGGATGGACGGACAGACGGACGGTCCAAACACTATATGCCACCCGTTTCTTCGAAACCAGGTGGCATAAAAATTTATTTGTCTATGGGAATTTAACATGGGGGAAATGTGGTGGAGGAGCTGTGGGACGAGTCAGAAAACGAAAATATTTGGAAAGTGACTTCAAAAACTGGCTAGATAGCTTGGAAATGATCTAAGAAAACAAGTTAAATTTTGAAAATCGGTCCAGTATTTCTGAAATTCGAAAAATTTCTTCATGTTAAATTTAACATGGGGAAACTGTTTTTCCGCAATAAATCAATATTTGACCAAATTTCACGAAATAAAAAGAAGGCTCATTCTTAAATTTTCATCAAGTTTAGTATTATCGAAAAAATTATTGTTTTTGCATTGTTTATATGGCCGTAAAATTTTGGCAGCTTTTGTGAAACAGACAGTAGGGTTTTACATCTGTCGTGAACAGACGGGAATGTACCTTTATGGGGGGGGAGTGGAAGCGAATGTGTTTAATGTCCCAGCAACAGCTAAGCTTATATAGAGACGGGACCACTGTTTAAAGTCTCATCCGACAGACCAGTGGGATGGAAATACTATGTTCATAGAGAATAGTAGGTTAGTGCCGTGAATGGGAAAAAATATCTGGCAAGGCTGAAGAATTTCTTTATTTCTCATCAGAAGTATATGTAGTGACCACCATTTGAACCGTCTCGCCGAGACGGTTCAAATGAGTGGTCACAACATATACTTTGGTTCAGAAATAAGGAAAATAGACAGAGAATAGTAGGTTAGTGCCGTGAATGGGAAAAAATATCTGGCAAGGCTCAGGAAACGGGATGGACGAGGCTCTGCCGAGCACATCCCGTTTCCGTGCCGCGCCAGATATTTTTCCCATTCACGGCACTAACCTACTATTCTATTTATCCCGTCAACACCTAAAAATGGCTTTAAAATGCAAAAATAGTATTGACTGGATATCAAAAATGTTTCACGGCACCGTGTTTCACGGCACAGACGCACTGTGTTGACGGGATAAAGTATTTTTCATGCTTGGGTTGAGGATTTAACTCACAACCTCCAGTATTGAAGTCCAATGCTATAAAACCTAGGCCACAGCCCATCCCTCTTTATGGGGGGGAGAACCATACAATCAGCTTTGAAATTACAAATTATAGAGAATACCAGGCTAGTGTCTTTTGATATCAAGTTTATCAGTCAAGGGTAGGAAACGCGTAGGAATTCCGAGGCTTGCCGAGGAATTCCTACTGTTTCCGAGCCGAGTGACATTTCGCAGGTGACCATGGTCGTGTTAATGGTGACGCGAGTGTGTGACAAATGTTCTGGTGATTCAAGTGTTCAAGTATCAAAGCAATCCTTCGCATAATATGGAAGATACTACATGTTGGAGAAACTCTTACAAACTTTTCAGCGTAAATGTACACGGCCGGCCGAACGTATGGATGTACGTATGGATGTATGGAACCTCAAGAGCAACGCAATATGTCCGCCCTCCTTGCTATCGCATAGGGGGCATACAACATCTAGTTTTCTAGCAACAATGAAACATTACCTTCTCCTTCTTTATTTTCCGGTTTCTTCCTGTCCCCGATGTGGCCCCTGAGTTCCCACTGTTTCCTCTCAAAGTCCAAGTCTGACCCCGGGGTAGGGGTTGCTCCTTTACCCTTTGAGTGGGTCACGGCCACTGGCTTCCCTGAAAATAATTCCTACATGAGACAAGCCATTGTGAGTTTGTGAAACTGTGATATTTTCTGTATTAAATGAATTTCACAAAAAAGTTTCATAGCAAATGCATGCGGAATTCTATTCCACATTTGCTTTGAACATTTTGTCAACTTTCGACGTCATTTACGGAAAATATCATAAATTATGTAAATACGTTTCCAGAGCTCCAGATAAGGTGCGTATCAATTGGCGTATTTTCCGCAATTATTTTAGCTAAATACGCATTGATAATCAAAAGTGAGAGTACAAATTACGCACAGCAATGTGAAAATATGCATTGATTTTGAAATTGAGTAGTGAAAATACTGTCATAAAGTTGAAAATTCACTATAAATAGTAGAGCTGGAAAAAACAAACAGTGCTTTTTGCAGCTCAATTAAGTGAATTTTTAAATTTGTTTTGTTTTTTTATCATTTGTTCCCTATTTAGCAATGAAAAAAAATCAATAACCCATTTGTAAAAGTAAAATACGCAATGATTTTGAAATCAGGGGGTATAGTACGCTTTAGACACAAAGCTTATATGATTGTTGGCACAAAATGTTCTTTATATCAGAGACATCATCGGAGACATTTTCTGGCAAAATAAACATTCATTCACCATTACCCCACGTATTGATTGGCATTATTATACATTTTATATCGTACGTAAAATACACACCGATATCAGGGGCGATAACCACGTTTCCTTAAAATGTTAACGGACATTACTATCAAACTTTATAATCAGTCGAAAATATTATTTTTTTCAGGTGACGCATTTAATTAGTATAAATAATTAAAAAATATCTTGCCTCATTTGCATATGAAAATAACCTGATACCACTGCGCGTCACTATCAGTAAAATAAATATTACTAAATGATTATACCTATATAGTGGGCACTCATAATTTTTCGAACTGGTGGAATAGCGACACAATTATACACCTATTTAATTCCTATAAAGAACATTTTGTGCCTACTGTCAGAGTGAGCATGTACCTTTAAATTTTATCAAAATTTAAGAAGGAGCCTTCTTTTTATTTCATAAATTTGGCCCAATATTGATTTTATTACGAAAAGTGAGTTCTCTATGGGAATTTAACATGGGGGAAAAAGAGGTGAAGAACCTGGAGGAGGAAAATTTTGCAAATTGATTCTGAAATCTAGCTTGATAGTTACAGTTTGAAAATCGGTACACTATTTCTGAAATTAGAAAAATGTCCCCATGTTAAATCCCCATAGACATCAAGATGTCTATGGGGATTTAACATAGAGAAATTGTTTTTGTCGCAATAAAATAAATATTTGACCAAATTTCATAAAATAAAATGAAGGCTCATTCTGAAAATTTGCTATAATTTAATATTATCAAAAAATATATCGTTTTTGCATTATTTATATAGCCGTAAAATTTGGGCATGTTTCGTGAAACAGACTGTAGTCGCCTTCCTCCACCGACTCATTCTATTCCAATCTTACCTTTTAGGTGTGGTCGTTTTCTCAAACCAACCGAGACAAAGAAGCAGTCCATGTCGATATGCATCACACATCGGTCAGGCCTTCCCTTCGAGGGTTTAAACTCTTCACTGTCTTGCGAAATACCATTTATCTCCCTTTGCTGAACAATATTTCTCAACTTCTCCTTCCCAGGGAGGTCGTCTCCCTTACTTTGAAGCTCATTTACATATTGTCGAAGCTCCGCCTTCCACGTTGAGAGATGGTGAAGTCGTGAGTTTGTATAAAACTCATCAAGGAACTTAGGATTTCCAGCTTTTGCAGTTAAATGATGTTTGCTTGCGTTTGATGCAGATTTTGAAATATCTGAATTTGACCTTGAAATGTTTGGAGCATCAGAAGTTGTGGTAGTTAAATTAACATTACTATGTTCTGTGGTATTTCCATGGCAACTTTGATTGTTTAATGAATCAGAACCTTCGGTGCTATGTGATTTCTCAAGGTCACCTATGCCTAATATATCATCAAGGTCGTCATCATGGTAACTGGAACTTGGTGCTGACTCTGTGCTGGTTTGTTTTGCAAAGCCGGATAACCCAAGCTGCCGACCAGATTTTGCCGTATACAGTTGGTAATCTGTATATGATAGAAGTTTGCCACATTTGACACTGAAACAGAAATGGTTGATACAACACGACTGGAGAGAAAAGGCTTGGCTCACAAATGGTGGACATTCCTCACATATTTGTTGAACAAATCATGCAAATGAAAACTACTTTAAAGCATGTTTCATTGGTTGAATGACATCATGTGATAATATCACATGATATCATGCAACCAATGAGATATGTTTGTGATATACTGAATGATGTCCACATGATGATGCAAAACAAACAAGAGTGCCGTAAGTCACAAAATATGACCGTCGAATATGGGCCAGACGAAGATGCAGAAATGTGAGGCTGTCAAGGCAAGAAACCTTAAAGTGAATTTGAAAATCTATAGCAATATTTCTTCCTCTTGTTGTGATAAATAGGTATACTAATTTAGGCAGATATGTGAAGTAGAAATTATATAGACTTGCATAATAAATGAAGAAACCAAGGTGCACATCTTCAATATGTGTAGAAGACGTGTACAATTTCAGATTGATTGATTGAATGGTTTTAGAGATGCAATGTACATAAACTCTGAGTTTTTCTGTCTGCCACCCGCAGTGTGATAAAACAAATATACGTACTGTTTTTGTAAAAAGGTTGTATAAAAAGGCAGGTTGTGTTTCCAATGAGAACCAGTTATACTTGATAATATCCAAAATATACATTAATTGATAAATAGAATACCAGGATCTTTTGATATCATTCATTTCAGCATCGGCCCAGAAATAGTAGGCATTCTGAGGTGAGTCTCGTAATTCCTGTGTGTTTCCTAGCCCAGCCTGATAAACTTGATAAAAAAACAAACTAACCTGGTATTCACCATCTATCTACCTATTTGCTACACATATTGTCCACTTACAAGGTGTATGATCACGTGGTAACAACAACAATAAGTACTGAAACTTCCAGAAGCCCTCCGATTCAAAGTACATATTCTTTTATTTTGTCATTATTATGTGACAGATTTTTATGAAATGTGGCGATCAAACACATCTTGTTAAGCTGCCCAAACTTCTGTCGTTTTTGTGAAGAATCAATTTCCGTGTTATTGGAAATTGATTCGTCGCAAAAACAACATACGTCTGTGCCGAACTCCAGGGACCACCCAATGCAGCTAATGAAGACGCATTTGCTGCGCCATATTTCATCAAAATACATCGCATATCAAGGAAAATATAAAATAATACTTACTTTGGAGTGGGCGAGCTTTCAACACTTTCAGGCATTGTTGTTGTTGTTGTAAGCACATGATCATGCACCTTGACTTACCTGTCGGTTATCCATTCGGGCCGGACCACTCTAAGCCCCTTCAAGTTTTTCACTTTGCTGTCAGTGAGGTTTGTTGCGACCACATGTGTAACTCGGGTACGGTAGAGAGGATGTTCATAGTGACCACCACCGCTGACAACAAACCGCTTCAATTCATCGGACGATGGTTCTGAAATTGGCACCAATCTGGGCTGAGTTTCTCAAAACCACTGTTATCTTACCTACAACAGTGTTAAGGTTTTAACAGTCTGTTAAGCTAACAGTGTTAAGGATTTAACCGTCCGTAAAGCTAACAGTGTTAAGGATTTAACGGTATGTTAAGCTAACAGAGGTTTTGAGCAACATGGCCATGGTTTGTGGTTTTGCGTCTGTTCAACAGCGAGGTTATATACATATACAGACAGTTATGTATCTGTATGGTTTGATTGCTTGATTGGCATTTTGCGCCCATTCAATAGTAAGGTCATATACAGATGGGAAAGCACATGACCAATCGATTGATTTGGGGTTTTATGTTCATACACAGATATAAATGCACATGTATGGGGGATTGACTGGTGTCTTATGTCCATTCAAGAGAAAGGTCATATACAGATGAGAAGGTACATGTATGGGGGATGGACTGGTGTCTTATGTCCATTCAAGGGAAAGGTCATATACAGATGAGAAGGTACATGTATGGGGGATGGACTGGTGTATTATGTCCATTCAAGGGAAAGGTCATATACAGATGAGAAGGTACATGTATGGGGGATTGACTGGTGTCTTATGTCCATTCAAGGGAAGGGTCATATACAGATGAGAAGGTACATGTATGGGGGATTGACTGGTGTCTTATGTCCATTCAAGGGAAAGGTCATATACAGATGTGAACGTACATGTATGGGGGATTGACTGGTGTCTTATGTCCATTCAAGGGAAAGGTCATATACAGATGGGAAAGTACATGTATGGGGGATGGACTGGTGTCTTATGTCCATTCAAGGGAAAGGTCATATACAGATGAGAAGGTACATGTATGGGGGATGGACTGGTGTATTATGTCCATTCAAGGGAAAGGTCATATACAGATGAGAAGGTACATGTATGGGGGATGGACTGGTGTCTTATGTCCATGCATTAGGGAAAGGTCATACAGATGAGAAGGTACATGTATGGGGGATTGGGGGATGGTGTCCTTATGTCCATTCAAGAGAAAGGTCATACAGATGAAAGTAGTATGTATGGGGGATTGACTGGTGTCTTATGTCCATTCAAGGGAAAGGTCATATACAGATGGGAAAGTACATGTATGGGGGATTGACTGGTGTCTTATGTCCATTCAAGGGAAGGGTCATATACAGATGAGAAGGTACATGTATGGGGGATTGACTGGTGTCTTATGTCCATTCAAGAGAAAGGTCATATACAGATGGGAAAGTACATGTATGGGGGATTGACTGGTGTATTATGTCCATTCAAGAGAAAGGTCATATAACCCCCCCCAGGGGGGGGGATGAGAAGCGTACCTGTAGGGGGAATTGACTGGTGTATTATGGTCATTCAAGAGGAAAGGTATATACAGAGCGAATGGACATGTATGGGGGGTTGATGGTTTATAATGTCATTCAAGCGAAAGGGTCGTATACAGATGAGAAGGTACATGTATGAGGGAATTGACTGGTTATATATTTATGTCATTCAAGGGAAAATGTCATATACAAGATCGAGAAGGGTACATGTCTGGGGAGATTGATGGTGTATTATGTCCATTTCCAGAGATAAGGTCATATACAGATGGGAAGGTACATGTATGGGGGATTGACTGGTGTATTATGTCCATTCAAGAGAAAGGTCATATACAGATGAGAAGGTACATGTATGGGGGATTGACTGGTGTATTATGTCCATTCAAGGGAAGGGTCATATACAGATGAGAAGGTACATGTATGGGGGATTGACTGGTGTCTTATATTCATTCAAGGGAAAGGTCATATACAGATGGGAAGGTACATGCATGGGGGATTGACTGGTGTATTATGTCCATTCAAGAAGAAAGGTCATATCCAGAAGGAGGTGCCCTGTATGGGGGATTGACTGGTGTATTATGTCCATTCAAGGGACGGGTCATTACAGTGAGGAAAGAACATGTATGGGGGATGGGATGGAGTACTTATGTTCCATTCAAGGGAAGGGGATATATACGATGGGAAAGTACATGTATGGGAGATTGACTGGTGTATTATGTTCATCATCAGATGGTTCAGATACAGATGGGAGAGTACATGTATGGGGGAGATTGACTGGTGTATTATGTCCATTCAAGAGAAAGGTCATATACAGATGGGAAAGTACATGTATGGGAGATTGACTGGTGTATTATGTCCATTCAAGGGAAAGGTCATATACAGATGGGAAAGTACATGTATTGGGGGATTGACTGTGTTTCTTATGTCCATTCAAGGGAAGGGTCATATCACAGATGGGAAGGTAAACATGTATGATTGACTGGTTGTATTGTATGTCCATTCAAGAGAGTCATATACAGATGGAAA
Source organism: Conchocele bisecta (assembly GCA_029237695.1). Lineage (NCBI taxonomy): Eukaryota > Metazoa > Mollusca > Bivalvia > Lucinida > Thyasiridae > Conchocele > Conchocele bisecta. The sequence continues at coordinate 24,347,876 of CM055279.1, read as the reverse complement.
AGTACATGTATGGGGGGAGACTGGTGTACTATGTCATCAGGGAGGGCATATACAGATGGAGTACATTGTATGGGGGATTGACTGGTGTTATATGGGTCATCAAGAGAAAGGTACATATACAGATGGAGGGTACATGTATGGGAGATTGACTGGTGTCTTATGTCCATTCAAGAGAAAGGTCATGTACATAGAGAATACCAGGCTAGTGTATTTTGATATCAAGTTTATCAGGCAAGGCTAGGAAACGCGTAGGAATCGGAGGCTTACCGAGGAATTTCTACCGTTTCCGAGCCGAGCCTGACAAACTAATTGATATCAAGACACTAGCCTGGTATTCTATTTATCAGGTAATATTTTATGCTCGAAAATGACTACAAATGACGTTGTTATCGATGAACAGAATGCGGACTTGTTTATGTTGCATCATTACACTCGGTAAAATCCCACCAATGGAGCGTTATCCTACCTTCGTTGTAACTCGGGTTAGTTATCAGTCAGTACGTATTCGGTAAATACAGGGCAGGTTACCAGATAAAGATAGACATGCATCTGCATGGGAGAACACTGAGAGACAGTATCCTGATATGGTACCGAGCAATTTTACTATACGGCACCATTTGGCCTCAGCTGTCAATCACAGTTAGATTCACCATTAATTATTACGATAGACACAAGATATTATAATTAAGCATACACTGGCATCCTTCAATATGACTGAGAAAGGAACCAGCGAAGCCATGGTTTGATCTATGCCTACATTGATCGACATTCAATTAATCGTCAGTAGTAAAGGCAGCAACATGCTCCAGATTAGGCGCGCATTGGCGTATTTTACGCACTTATTTTAGCAGAATATCAAAACTGGAAGTAAAATATACTCACAGCAATGTGAAAATACGCATTGAGTAGTGAAAATACTGTAATAAAGTTGAAAATTTACTTAGTTGAGCTGCAGCTTTTTGCAGCTCAAATAAGTGAATTTTTAAATTTGTTTTTCTTTTATCATTTGTTCCCTATTTAATATTAAAGGAAGAAAATCAATAATACATTTGTAAAAGTAAAATATGCATTGAATTGGATATCTTGGATTATAATACTCTTTTGATAAAAAACTTATCTGGAGCACTGCAGCAGTATATACAGACTACATTGCAACATCTAACTACACAGCGGTCAATCGTTTATGCATCAATTTACCATGCCTTGCCTAACCAATCTCACCAGTGTAGCCATTCACATGAATGGTAACTCCGCTAAATATCCCTGGTATGCTACTCTCACGGCTCAATCCAGCTGGTGTCAACGTCTCACTGCTAAACTGTTCCCGTAGTTTCTGACGTTTAGCTTCCATGTAACCACCCTGAAGCATTCAACAGCATACCATAGGAATTGATCTGTAGCAGATTTCACCAAAACTGCTAAGAATACTTATCTACTGTCTGTTTCAAGAAAGCTGCCCAAATTTTACGGCCATATAAACAATTCAAAAGCAATATTTTTTTGGATAATATTAAATTAAAATTTTATTTCGAAAAATTTGGTAAAACATTGTTTTTATTGCGAAAAAACAATTTCCCCTTGTTAGATCCCCATAGACATCTTCACGGAGTGAAGATGTCTATGGGGATTTAACATGGGGAAATTTTTTTGAATTTTAGAAATACTGGACAGATTTTTAAAATTTAACTTGTTTTCTTAGTTAGATCACATCCAAGCTATCGAGTCAGGTTTCGAAGTCAATTTCCAAAATATTTAGTTTTTTGACTCCTCCCACACTTCCTTACCTCTTTTTACCCCATGTTAAATTCCCATAGAGAAATAAATTTTTCGTAATAAAATCAATATTTGACCAAATTTCACGAAATAAAAAGAAGGCCCATTTTTAAATTTTCCTTTACCGTAATTTAATATTATCCAAAAAAATATGGTTTTTGAATTGTTTATATGGCCGTAAAATTTGGGCAGGTTTCGTGAAACAGACAGTAGCTAAGTTTGACTAATCATTTATTTTTCCCGAAATGCATTATTTCATATAGAGCAAATGACTGCATATATAAAAGTATGCAGAATTATTATACAAAATGGCTGTGATAATGTAATAAATTCAGTATAATACAACTTAATAAATTTATCATTAAATTGAAAGTTTCTCCCTCAAAGTATTGTCACTCCATCATTTCTGAAGCAATTGGGTATTCCAAAACTTTAATTGGGTAAATAAAATCACACAACTGCTTACACATCAACAGACACCAAGTATTGAATAGTTTGATTCGAAATCAAAACATGTCTAGGCATTTCATTAGAATTGTCTCATGGATGTGTTTTCATGGAAATTAAGAAAAATATGCTCTATGTGTGGTCTTCTTTATTGTTTTCTGCAGCATGATAAAGGTAGCACTAAATTGATGCTGTTTGATACTGGTTACTTCTGATTTCAATTGTGTTTTAAGCAATATTAATTGGGAATTTAAGCAAATACATGTATGCAGCTTATCTGGAGCTCTGCGTTATTTCAACATACCATTGGTGAGAGTGTGAGTGTTAATTTAGCATCCTGTGTACGGTATTCACATAATCACCCCATTAAACCTACCCATTCTTCCCATCCATCATGGTCCTGGCCACGCCCACGACTCCTCCCTCTATTCTGCCCGCGACTCCGTCCTCTGGACGACATTACTGTAATGTTCTATATATATAAGGTTTACGTTAATAAGTATTAAATTGGAGCGCCGTGGCGTAATGGTTAGTGTGTCGGACTACTGATCCAAGGGTCGTGGGTTCGAGCCTGCCTAGCGGCGTGCGTTGTGTCCTTGAGCAAGACACTTTATCCACACTGTTCCAGTTCACCCAGCTGTAAATGGGTACCGATAATTCGTAGTTGCTCTGTAAATACGAATTACCGGCTTCTCTCAAAAAATCTCTACCTCCGTTCTTTCTCCCATTCTTGGGAGACGGCATGCAAGGTCCTAGAGCCAGTGCCGCCGTTAAATATAAGCTAAAGTAAAAAGTATTAAATAAGTCATGAAACCTGTGACCGAGTTAATACTTTCTTTACATATATATAATTGAAGAAGATGAGGTTGCTCGAACACACGTTGTATATAGAGTGAAGATAGAAAAGATGTACTGGTTTTACGTTGAACGGTAACGGTTGCTTTTTCTGGATTCGGAAAATTATCAATTTTATGCTTCTAAATAAAGTATCGCCCTACGTAGTCTATTAACATTTGACCTTTGTTTTTGCTTTCTGAATATTCAATAGAAATAACTAGTAGAAATAATAGATGAAAAAGAATTGAATATAATTTATGTGTGATGTTATATAACTACGCCCTACTATGCCTCGAGGAATGGAATGGTGATTAATGGCCCGCCAACACACTTAGGGCCAATTAAGTAACTCTGCAAAACTCCTGTATGGAAAGTACAAGAGATTAGCAGTTACCCACTGTAGCTAAAGGACAAGATATCTTACATGAAGATGAGCGACAGTCGTTTAGTTTGACTGTCCAAAATATTCTGGAAGTCGGACTTCCTCAAATTCGCAACTAATCGCCTCGTTTTCGTGAAGAGTACAAGGGGAAAATTACCTGTTTAACTATATAATTTAATAATTTTTGAACGCTTCAAAAAACTAAATTCAATCGCTAAATCAAATTTAATTGCAGATTTATTATGTTAAATGGTCATTAAAAATAGTATTATCACCATTTATAATGTTCATAGTTGTGTCAAATATTCTGGCATAAAAATGATGCATTTTAGAGCAGAATGTATCGAGTAACCCCCAAACATATCAAAACAAGTGATTATAGTGATACGTTACGCCGACTTCCAGAATTGTAAATGTTGCATGCCGTCCATTAATGGCCAAAATTATGGCTCCAACCAATCCTTCAAGTTTTCTCAGGAGCTTGGCAATAGAGTTAGTTAACCTGGTTATCAGAATAGCCATTGCCATTAGAGTGAGGACGAGTTACACGAGGTCCGAGTTAAGTTGAGAGAAGTCGGATATGTTATGAACCAACACAAAACGGATTAAATCATGTGATTCAACAGGACAGTGAATGGGCTTAACGTAGAAATGTACGCCTACTATTACACGAATTACACGAAAGAGCATTAATAAATGTTAAAACAATGATTTTAAACAACAAATTTACCCGCAAAATCAAAATCAGCAAGATAAGTTTGGAGATTGGCGGAATATCCAAAGAAGAGAGTTTCCAAGGGAAGTAATTTGCGGGATACGGTATTCTCTGGAACTCGCGCATTTTTTCAATTGCATTTTTTAGCCGCTAATAATTATTCGTGTCTTATCTAGCAAAGTATACTGTATACTTTATTTTTCCCGAAAATGCATTATTTCATATAGAACTACCGACTGCATATTTGATGATTAAAAGTATGCAGAATTATTATATTGAATTTATTACATTATCACAGTTATCACAGCCAAAATGGCTGTGATAATGTAATAAATTCAGTATAATAAAAATTAATAAATTTATCCTTAAATTGAAAATTCTCCCTAGCAATTACTTTTGTTTATGAAATACTTGTGTCAAAAATGCATACTGTTTTTATGTTATGGCTGCCATTATTGTAACGGGATATATCTGTAAATGATTATATACATACATCGAGAATACAATTTAGTGCAATTTTTTATCATATACTGCACAAAAAGATACCAACTGGCAAGACAGAGTGTGAAAACCAGAAGTTATTTTCTGTGTTACAGTGTAACAAGTGTAACAAAGATGGATGCGGGATAAGAATCGGGTATTTGTTATCATGCGTATCAGGCTATGCTAGGAAACATGTAGGAATTCAGAGGCTCGCCAATGAATTCTTACCGTTTCTGAACCGAGCCTGATAAGAATATCGACAGACACGTACTATAGGCTGGTATTATATTTATCAGGTAACATGCATTTGTTTACTAGCCGGTGGTAATTAACATATAAAATAGGTTTAGTTGAAAAGAAGGTGGTACTTGTTGACGTTGCATCATTACACTGACGTCATTTGGTGACGTCATTTGACGCCATTCGACTTATGCCGACACTGAATCATGGTTTGATATAATTTTGACATCATGACGTAACGTCATTATTTAAAACGTGTTAATTTCAGATATACGAGCATCCGGGAATTAGTTAAATAGAGGACATTCCACCGTACATTTTGAATAGCGGGAAATAATACACGAGTGTGCGTCGGCTTCCGCGTAAGCAACGAGTGAGCGTAGCGAACGAGTTGCTTAATTGCACGGACGCCGACGGACACGAGTGTATTATTTCCGCTATTCAAACATGTACGATGGAATATCCTATTTATTACACTTCCACGGCGGATACATATGCACATTTAGTCTATTTTTTAAATTATAATCAATGAATTGTGATATGCGCATGACTATAGTAGTTATACAATGACGTGTTTTCTCGTGTTTTGAAGTTACGTTATGTGACGTCAAATGTGACGTCCGGTAAACTTTTTGAAATCCAAATTACGCAGCTGTTTCTATGAACCAGATATATTTGAGTCACAGTGCATGTTTGGAATGTGTTCAATCACATTAACATTCTAGATTATGCAAGACCCTTTCCAAATGTTCAAATAACTTTATTTGGACTGTAATACAAATTAAACATCTTGCTTGGTAGAATTAGAAGATGGATGGAAAGCTAGATTGATTATTGTTTTATTTAATGGAATACAATATTTGCTGTGATAATTAATAACTATATATACACTACATGAAAGATAGATCATTATCAATTAAAATAAAAATGCATTTGTTGTATATGAAATCCTGCAAATAAATAATTATAATTCCTGAGGCGGTGTATAAGGTACTAACTGAGCATAAAACTGAGGCCTGCATATATATGTGTCCAAGTTGCAGACCATCACTGCCAACATTAAATGATATGAACAAAACATTGAAAGAAATTAAAGTGTCTACTACAGAAAGATTAGACTTAATGGAGGATAGGGTAAATGACTTAGAGGTTAGTATGCATACTTTGGTCAAGAAGGAATCTAGCACTATGAAAACGGCCATCACCAACTCATTTGTAGAGGACTTCGAAAAAATAGTTGAAAAGAAATTGAAGGACAATGATGAACTAGTCAAACGCGAATGTAATTTTATATTTTGGGGCGTACTGGAGAGCGATATAGTGGTGAATCAGCAGAGAGAAAAGAGTATGATACAAAATTAGCAACATACATTTGCAAGATCACCGGTGTTAAGGAAGCCATCCTTTCACAAGTAATAAGATTAGGAGCTAGACCAAAATTAGGAGAAACGAGCAACAAAGTTAGAGGAATGTTGATTAAATTTGCGAATAAGGGTCAGAAGCGGGATGTTCTGATGGGGAGCAAGAATTTGAAAACCGCAACAGATGTTACGATGCAAACAGTTTATAGTAGTCGCGATTTGACCCAAGACCAAAGAAAAGACTACAAAGAAAAGATTGTTAAATTGAAACAGACATTTAAAGAAAGGACAGATAATGGTGAAACGGATATTGAGATAAGGGGATTGGAAATTGTAAAAAAGAGGACAGTGACAAGCTCAGAAGGTGGAGCCACAGCGAGTGTGGACTCTAGTGAGAGTGACGAGGACTCGTCCTCGTCTACTCCCTTTCAGTAGACCTTTTACAAGTGATTTTATTTGTAAATGTACAAAGTGATATTTGTTTACATGTTTTATTGACAAATTGTCATTCACTTGTAAATAAAAGAGATGAACTATTACAGCTCATTCAGGATGAAAATGCTGAAGTTATAATTCTCACTGAGACTTTTCCTAAGAACTATAGATTTGCTCTAAATAAGGCCGAATTTGTATTACAATGATATGAACTGTATACCAAGTCATTTGAACAGGGTAGGGGTGTGATCATTTATATTCATGAAAAATTATCTGCCTCATTAGTGGCAACATTGACATTTAGTAACTTTAATGAATCAGTTTGGTGCGAGATGAAATTAAGAGACAACGATCGATAGACTATTAATAGGTTGTATTTATAGAAGCCCTAATTCAACAAGTGAGAATAATAAGAACTTGAATATTTTGGTTAAATCAGCATTAGAAATGGGTCACTCACATATACTTATCGCAGGAGATTTTAATTACAAGGACATTGATTGGCATGACATGACCAGTCCAGTTAGTATTGAAAGTGACACCTCAATTGTCCTAGAAAACATAAGAGACACATATCTAACTCATCATATTGTGGAACCGACTAGATTTAGGAACAATCAGCAGGAAAGTTGTATTGATTTGGTATTCACAAACGAAGAAATGATGTTGGAAAATATAAAGTATTGACCTAGTGTGGGATGCAGTGACCATGCAGTTATAGCATTTGACTATGTGCATGATGTGTGTTATGTTCCTGTGGAAATCAAGAGTACTCAGAGACCACATTTCTTTAAGGGTGACTATGGAGCGATGGGTGAGGCTCTTGAAGACCATGATTGGAAATTTACGGAAATGAACACTATTGACGAGTTATGGCATAGCTTCACTACTTACGTGAATATTTTAATTGACAAAGATGTGCCATTGTCAAAGAGGTAAAGGTCCTTATTATAGAAAATCTTGGATGAATAAGGACACAGCGGAAGAGGTAGACAAGAAAAAAAGATCATGGACTAGATATAGAAATTGCAAAAGTGTTAATAATTGGGAAAATGATATCCAAGCAAGGAATACTGACACCAATACCATAAGAAATGCGAAACGTAACTATGAAAAATATATTGCATCAAGGAATAAGGATGTACCGAAACTATTATGGACACTTGTTAGGTCAAAAACAAAAACGAAGGACAGAATAGGTGACTTAATGAAGGAAGACGACACACTAACAGATACGAATAAAGACAAAGCGGAGGTGTTGAATCTGTTCTTTAGCAGTGCTTTTACTAGGGAAGACACGCAAAAAATTCCTGAAATAAATGAGAGACAATTGTCATCAGAATTTAACGATTTCAATATCTCGGAGACGGATGTAATGAAAAATTTAGACAAATTAAAAACTACTAAATCACCAGGACCCGATTGAATTAATATATTGTAAACTAATATATGAGTTGAGACAACAATTATGTACTCCAATGACATACATCTTTAATAGATCTATGCAGACAGGTGAAGTTCCTGCATTATGAAAGTTAGCAAATATCTCACCAATATGTAAAAAATGGAATACAAAGATGGCGGAAAACTATAGACCTGTGAACCTTACATGTGTGATTTGTAAAATCTTAGAATCGATTATAAGAGACAAAATTACAGAACATATGGACAATAACAATGTATACTCGGAGCACCAATTCGGGTTCAGAAGTGGTCATTCTTGTGTTACACAGTTGCTTCAAGTATTTGAAGAATGGACAAGTGCAATGGACGAACATGAACATATAGACGTGATCCTTACCTTCTAACATGGTTATCATGCAAAAGGAGTAAATTATTTGATCAGGAGCTATACTGGTCATATCCAGAAATATAGTATATATTATATAATGACACTACAGTATTAATTAATACATACTATATGTATACAATTTACTTGTATTAATATAATCAAGGCGGCAATTAGCTTTCTTGTCATATTACAGTGACATTAACATTTATGGAATGTATTTATTATTTGCTGCCGAATAATGATGCATTATAACTTTTAGATATACATGTACTTTAATATATGTCTCATTTACAGTTTTTTCGCGCCGCATCAGGCTGATCTGTGTCTACACTGGTCGATACGGTGTCACGTCTGTAGCCACAGTCAGTAGCATACGGGTGTTTTGCAGAGTTACTGCCCGCAACTAAGTTATCGTTCACTGAAATGGACTCGTCCATGAATGATTGCTATCACTCAATAGATTTGGACTCTTCCATGAACAATTGCTACAATAACTCAACAGAATTGGATTCTTCCGTTGAGTTATAATATTATAGCAAGTGTTCATGGAAGAGTCCAAATATATTGAGTGATAGTAATCATTCATGGAGGAGTCCATTTCAGTGAACGATAACTTATAATTAGTTGCGGGTTGTAACATAATTGGATTCTCCCGCCCAGGACACTGCGCGGAATTACAGGACCGAATTGGACCTAAGCAGAGTCCCATTTCGTCACACAATTATACACATTGTTCCGCCCTTGCATATATCGCATAAAACACTTTCGGCCTGTTTGGACTTAAATGTCCGGGTATGGAAGGTCTTCGAGTCAATTCCCACCCTTAACTATAAGCTAAATGAAAATGGATCCTTCCATGAGCGATTACTATAATAACTCAACAGAGTTGAAATCTCAATGAGCGATGATTATAATGACTCAATAGAATTTGACCCTTTCATGAGCGATTAATATAATGACTTAACCTAGTTTGACTCTCAATGTGCGATTATTATTATGACTATAGAATTTGACCCGTCCGTGAGCGATTACTATAATGACTCGACCTACATTGACTCTCAATAAGCTATTGTTATAATGACTTAACCTAGTTTGATTCTCAGTGAGCGATTATTTTTATGACTCGATAGAATTTGACCCGTCCATAACCCAGTTTGGCTCTCAGTGAGCGATTATTATAATACTCAATCGAATTTGACCCGCCCATGACCTAGTTTGACTCTCAATGAGCGATTATTATAATCAAGGATTTAGTGTATATGTTTAGCAATACAGACTGAGACTCGTGTGGTGGTGTTGAACAATACGGACTGAGACTCGGGTGGTGGTGTTGAACAATATGGACTAATATAGCTAGTACACCACCTGCATTATTCTTGACGATATTTGTCAATTTATTTATTACAAAATACTTACACACATTGTGCTTGAAACCAAGCAGCTTGATTGGCTCAGCCTGAGGTGATGTACATGTACAGAGGGGGGGAGTGTCATTTACATCTATTAATTTTTCAGTAATAATATCTATCATTTTGTAAGGAAAAACAGGATGTACAAAACAAACACATCGGAGTTGTTGGGAGGGGGCATACCCCCAGACCCCTCCCCCTCCACCACCAACTCGCCGCGGTTCAGGCGTCTGCTGGTGCAAAGTTAGGGCTGAAATTATTCTCTCAAGGCTGGGGAGAACCTTGATCAAGTACCTGCCAATATCTCCCCGCCCTCATGCAGGTTGGAGTAGGCAGCCAACAAAGATATGGCGACGAATTTACGCATAGATGTCCATAGCTTTACCAGTACGGTAGTCATTATGCCCCCTATTCGGTAGCAAGGGGGACATATTGCGTTGCTCTCGAGGTTCTGTCCGTCCGTCCGCACGGACGTCCGTGTACATTTACGTCAAAAAAGTTCCGTCCGCACGGACGTCCGTGTACATTTACGTCAAAAAAGTTGTAAGAGTTTCTCCAACATGTAATATCTCCAATATTACGCGAAGGATTGCTTCAATACTTGGACATTGGAAGTACCTGAACACAACACACTCGCGTCACCATTAACACGACCTTGACCTTTGTCACCTTCGAAATAAATGCCTCAAAATGCCCCAAACGTGATGATATTTGGAATAGTTTAAGTTTCTGTGACTTGGCGGGTTGTGAAACATTTTATCGGCATTTACATTATCGACAAATGTCAATGTTGTGATCACTCATTTGAACCACCTCACGGAGATGATCAAAATGAGACATACCACTCATATTTGAGGAAACAATAAATAGAAACACAACTTGCACAATATGTAGATTATATTTTGACAGATAAGTATGTAGCTAACCATGGGGAATAATAGGAACTTTCATATAAATTACAAAATAATTTATTAATTTACTACAAAAGCAATTTTCAAATTCTGGAATTGGCATGCCAGCTAACCGCTACCATGATGACGATTATTGCCAGATTACCATGATTACATCATATACAGTCAAAAGAGTTGCCTTGTTGTTGGTGAAAACCAGTAGTGTTGACATTTCCGATCCAAATGACATGTTTTGAACTTTTGACTACCATTTGAATCGTCTCAATGAGACTGATCAAATGCTGTCACGACAGAGATACACATTACTGGCATAGGTTATTTTTATCCAAAAGTAACAGGAAATCTGTTGAATATCGACGTAACTTGAAGAAGTTATTTAAAGTATCTGGCACGGTTATCCTATCCATGATGTAAGTATATAGTGTATATGTATATATGGTATATGGAACGTACATGTATCACATCATGAACATAGCGATGTTCTACGCATATGTGAAACACAGACATCATGTATGTGGTCAGAATTTACATGATTATACACATCATGACAATGACGACTTGTCATGTACACCCCTATGGAACCTACTCCAATAGTACGTAATGAGAGTTTTCCTATAATTGGTTGCATCAACGTTATTGCAGCAAAGCTATTTTAACAATGTGGTGATGATGTTGTCGCGCAATGCTATATGACAACGTGAACAATACGTAAATATAACTTTCCAAGAATTATTTGCAGCGATGTTATTGCAGCAACGTTATTTTGACAATGTGGAGATGATGTTGTCACGCAATGCTATGCTATATGACAACGTGAATAGTACGTTATTATAACTTCCCTAGTATGTGTTGCAGCAACTTTATTGCAACAACGTTATTTTGACAACGTGGGTATGATGTTGTCACGCTATGCTATATGACAACGTGAATAATACGTTATGAAAACGTTCTTAGCATTGGTTGCAGCAACATTATTGCAGGAACGTTATTGTGACAACGTGGAGATGATGATGTTATGCATTGCTATATGCCAACGTGAACAATACGTTATGAGAACTTTCCTAGAGTTGGGTGCAGCAACGTTATTGCAGCAACGTTATTTTGACAACGTGGAGATGATGTTTCACGCCTTGGTATTTGGCAACGTTAATAGTACGTAATGAGATATTTCGCTAGAAATGGTTGCAGCAACGTTTCTGTAGCAACGTTATTTTGACAACGTGGAGATGATGTTTCACGCCTTGGTATTTGGCAACGTTAATAGTACGTAATGAGATATTTCGCTAGAAATGGTTGCAGCAACGTTTCTGTAGCAACGTTATTTTCACAACGTTGGTATTATGTTTTCTCGCCCACCAGGTGTCCGAGACAAGGATATTCGCATAGTCACGCCCATGTGAGATTTCCTTGTCTCACCCTAAACGCGCGTGTCTCACATCTTGCAACGACAAGTTGTCTAATAGCGCAATTGTATGGCTAATGTGTCTCACAATTACGCCATACAATAATTAATACGTTTGATGTTTATGTTTTTCAATGGTTGTTGACGTGTTTATCATCACGTCATAGCATTATGACGTCGTTTTAAGTTTGATGACGTCAGCAATGCGCGACGTACATTTTGGCATTGTCAGGGCTGAATGGTGATGGCATTAAAGATTACTTTGATAATAATTTGTAAACGATCCACTGAACTGGCATTAGCGTCCAATTCGTGGGTGAAAACGTTGTTTTTTTTTTAACCCATTTGTTGATATGGCAAACCCGTTGGACGTATCAAAAGTCGCATAAATTCAGAGAATAAAAAGTTCAGTCTTATTCTGGGTCAGATAAATATTTTAAGATTCGCAAATATGTTATATAAAGGGGCGAGAAAAAGTATCCATCATATTCACTGGTGTGGGACAAGGATATTCCATCCTCGTGATCAGAATATGCCGTCAGAAACTCGGCAAAGCCTCGTTTCCGACGACATATTCTGACACTCTGGTGAAATATCCTTGTCCCACACCAGTGCATATGAAGGATACTCTTAGTCACACAATGCTATATGACAGTGTGAACAGTACGTAATGATTACATTTTTTAGAATTGGTTGCAGCAAGGTTATTGTAGCAACGTTATTGTCCCAACGTTGAGATGATATGTTTTCACCCAACGTAATATGACAACGTGAATAGTACGTGAAGAGAGTTTTCCTAGAATTGGTTGCAGCAACGTTATTGCGGCAACGTTATTGTGGAAACGTTTTTGCGACAACGTTGATAAGATGTTTTCACCCAACGTAATATGACGACGTGAATAATACGTAATGAGATTGTTCTTATAATTGGTTGCAGCAACGTTATTGTGTCAACGTTTCGGTAATGACATTGTAATTACGTAGTCACATGCAACGTCATATGACACCATAAATATTACGTAATAAGAGCTTCCAAAGAATTGGCTACAGCAACGTTATTGTGGAAACGTTTTTGCGACAATGTTGAGATGATGTTTTCACCCAACATAATATGACAAAATGTGAATATTACGTAATGAGAGTTTTCCTAGAAATGGTTGCAGCAACGTTATTGCGGAAACGTTTCGGTGATACGTTGTACTTACGTAGTCACATGCAACGTCATATGACAACATAAGTATTACGTAATAAAAGCTTCCAAAGAATTGGTTGCAGCAACGTTACTGTGGAAACATTTTTGCAACAACGTTGATTTGATGTTTTCACCGAACGTAACATGACAACGTGAATAGTACGCAATGAGAGTTTTCCTAGAATCGGTTGCTATTGCGGCAACGTTTATGTGATAACGTTGTAATTACGTTGTCATATGCAACGTCATATGACAACATAAATATTCCGTAATAAGAGCTTTCAAAGAATTTGTTGCAGCAACGTTATTTTGGAAACGTTTTTGCGGCGACAACGTTGATTTGATGTTTTCACCCAATGTAATATGACAACGTGAATAGTATGTAATACGTTTTCCTAGAATTGGTTGCAGCAACGTTATTGCGGCAACGTTTCGATGATAACGTTAATTGTAATTACGTAGTCACATGCAACTTCATGTTGCGTAATAAGAGCTTCAAAATAATATATTGCAGTAACGTTATTGTGGAAACGTTTTTGCGACAACGTTGATAAGATGTTGTCACAAAATGTTAAACTAACAACGTAAATTGAACGTAATTGGAACGTTCCTAAAGCGGGTTGTAGCAACGTATTTACGGTAACGTAATACGTTACCTCAACTGCCTAAACACGTTGTTGAACACGCAACCTGATTACGACATTCGCGCAACGTTGTGGTTACGTTGTGTGTTTTCTGGGTATACATGTATACATAAGCATTTTGTCTGCGTTATCCCAATAATCGCTATACGCTATGTAGTGTCTGCAATAGCGTCTGCGTTTTAGGGACACCCCAAATTATCCTGTCATTTGTTTACTTCCGGAAAAATTTGAGTTGCGAAAAACACAAACTTAAATGACACATTTACTGAATATCTTCTGATAAAAGAAGACTTTAATGCATCATCTTGTTTGAAATGTAATAGTTGTTCTTTCTGCCATGCCAACCACTTTCTAGACTATTTTCATATTGAATGTTGATTGTAATTTGTACGTGTTTCAACTTGCACATATAACCATTTGTCGGACTAGATCTAATTCCGACACATTTTCTTGCCAGTGTTGTTCATGTCAGTGAGTGATTTAAAGCTTACATAAAGTCTACTTCTATGTTCATGGTCATGATACATTATTTAACATGACTGTCACCACCTATTGTTGCCACCTCTCGCCAAATTGTTATTCATCCACAAAGTCCAAGAATTTATAATCCTTTGCTATTATTATGACATTGAGCCATTTCATGTCATAATAAATTTTTGTACGTAAGAAGTTTTTAGATATTTCTTGAAAGATATTCATACTGCCGTCTTTTCCCTCGCGGGTATTATGGGCAGGAAAACTGCGCATCAGATTAGTTGAGTGAACATAGTGAATGCAGTCAGCTCATCATGTTTTTGCAAAAATCCACCATGCCATCACAGACATTTAATCCTTTCCACGCTGGTCCTTCACAGACTGCTGTAGTGGAACCATAGTGTAGCTTCCATGCAGGTAGTTGCACGTTTTCCACTTTATAGGCAACAGGTTGCACTATATTGCTGCGTATTTGCGTAAATACCCAATTAAAATTGCCGAAAACCCCAATTGAAATCCGAAGTAGCGAGTATCAAAAAGCAATAAACAAATTTTGGTACCTTTACCTGTTTACCATGCTGCAGAAAACAATAAACAGACGACAAATATAGCATATTTTTCTTATTTTCCATGAAAACACATCTTGGTATTTCATTAGAATTGTCTCCAAGGAGACAATTCTAATGAAATGCCAAGTTAAGTTTGCATTTCAAAGCAAACTAATTCAATAATTGCTGTCTGTTGATGTGTAAACAGTACAGGGATCCTCTAGATTATCGGACAAAAATGGCAGTTGTTTTATGATATTTTTCTTAAAATAGCAGCTACGGGCAAAATATTTTCACAGAACAATCTTCGATTCTTGCTTTCTCAACGCATGCAAACTATTTAGCAAACTGTGCCATCTTTCTCGCTTAAAATTGGGTCAGATCATCAGTCGTAAGATTGCCCCAAAATTAACATCGACAATCAATTATCCGGACAAATGTATAACCGTCTTATAACTTGTATTCTCACCTTAAAATCATAATGTTATTGCCTGAAAGCCATTGTAAACAGCATTGTGTAGTTCTGCAGAAAAAACAATCACCATTCGCTTCTTGGAAAACATCGTATTTATAGAATTTATTGTATTTATAGAACAACACTGCAATGACGTAATGGGCGCACCCGATTGACCTCGTCATAATTTGGTAGAAAAATCCGCGGTAATGAGGCCCATAAAGGAAATTCTGCTCGTTTCGTACACTGGTGTTTTCGCACTTGTCGATTTTATCCACAAATTAATATGGGTACGACATGGTGTGTAATGGCTTGGGTCCGAAATGGCTTGGGGCGATTTGGCCTTGAAACAATTATTATTTGTTTTTCGATAAGTAGCTCTTCGTTCTTTTTCTATCATGATACATTTTCGCATTCCTTCCTATCTGCTCTGTATTGTACATTGTGTATTATACAGTCTGAAAATGATATTGGAGCTATGCATCGTATCGTCTGCATACTTCACACAACAGAGTATTGAAAAACTCTATAGGGGTCTCAAATTATGCGCAGTGACAGATACATGCCCCCGCGCGACTTTTGACGTTGTAAACAACTTGTGGACATAGTTGGGGGGAATGTTTTCAGCAAATTTTACTAAAATGTTTAACTTGGCGATATATTATTCACACTGGCATGGAAACAGCAAGCACCTGAGTGACTTAGATGTGTTTGTTGCAAAATCAGATCAAATGAATGCGTTTAATTAACAGCTATTTTCATTTGTCAGATAAATTGATTGTCCGGATAATTGGTATGACCGCTGTAGTGTGATTTTATTTTATTTTACCCAATTAACATTTTGAAATACCCAATTGCTTCAGAAATGATGGAGTGAAAATATTCAATTACTAATTCGTTATCAGTAGCCTATTTCATGAACATTGCAAAGTATACTTTTCTAGCAAAGTATACTTTGAGGGAGAAATTTTAAATTTAAGAATAAATTTATTAATTTTTATTATACTGAATTTATTACATTATCACAGCCATTTTGGCTGTGATAATGTAATAAATTCAGTATAATAATTCTGCATACTTTTAATCATCAAATATATGCAGTCGTTAGTTCTATATAAAATAATGCATTTCCGGAAAAATAAATGATTACTCCCGCAAAGTATACTTTGCTAGGAAAGTATACTTTGCAATGTTGGTGAAATTGGCTACTGGAGCCTTGGAGTCTTGTTGCCTCAACTATAAATATCTGCTCTTGCTCTAGTTTCCCTCAGCAATTATAATACTTGAGGCATATTTATTAATTTCAGATAATGCTGACAGCAGTGTATATATAGCCATGGCCACTCACTTTATTTGTCAAAGTACGGAACCATTACCTCACACATTTCCTACAGGTGAGTACAAGTTGTCATAAATATGGTAATATTTGTTGAGCCCGCTTGCGGAATGCGAGACATAGTGATCACAATGGTTTTCCGTTCGTGCGTATATCCGTCCGAAATCTGCGTTTAAGTTTTTAAATACATTATTATATCTCTGCAGTCCTAAGTCACATCATCCATATATTCATGCTGTATCCCACTCATGCGGCCACTGTGCCCAAGGTCAATTTCGAATGACTTGCAAGTTTGCGTTAAATTTTTCTCCTAATTTGGGTTAAGCTTGTCCCATTCCTACTACATGTATATCTGCAACCGTCAGTCAGATTTGTTTGAAACTCCTTATGCTTATTGGTCATAATCCCAAGGTCAAGGTCAAATGACTTAGAAGTTTGCATTAAAGTTTTTGTCAAAATTTTCAGAAAAGTTATCATGTACAAAACATATACCTACTGTCTCTGTAACCGTAAGTCGGATTGGCTTGAAACTTTATATGCTTATTAGTCATCATCCATATATTCATTCTCTGTCCCATGCATGCAGCAATTGTGCCCAAGGTCAATCGAGTTAGAAGTTCACCTTGCTTGTGCTTCACCTACTTGTGTCACAATGTGTGTCTAGGGATTGTGGTTTGTTTTGCATACAATCCACATCCGACCGCCAAAGGTCACTGAGGACTTTATCTTTTTTATTATCAAGGCTGCCAGCGAGGAGATTAGCTTTGTTTAACGATGCCAGTTCTTGTTTTTCAATGTAACTGTTGCTACATTATACATATCTTACCCTGAGATCACCAGATGCCTCGGCAGGCCGTGTCCATCTGGTGTTAACATGAGAACATATCCACAACCATTGAGAGATCCTGGGGGCCATTTCACTAAACTTTGTACAACTAAAATGTTCGTATTAAAGCGCAAATTTAGAATCGTCTGGAAATTTCAATTGATGGATTTTCATTTCTTGAGCATAGGCTGCATATGCAGCCTATGCTCAATAAATGTAAATCCAATAATTGTTTACAAGAAAACATTGTTAATGTGATATTTACAGACAATAACAATTTTGCACAAGTTACAAACATTTTAGTTGTACGAAGTTAAGTGAAACGGCTCCCTGATGGGATACTGTTTTACAAGCCTGCATATTGTTTATAAACATTTACTGTGTTGTTGTTAGGTTTTAATTGAAATGACAGTGGCTCCTAATATTACTGATCAGGGTCTGCATTGTTCCTCACATTTTAGCTAATGATATCCCTATCATTCTCCTACAGGGTTCGCACAGGTCTTGAAAAAGATGAATTTGACATCTGACTTGAAAAACCCTTTAAAATGATCAATTGCCTTGAAAACCCCTTGAAAAGCAATACTAACCCTTAAAAAACCCTTGAATATTAATCGGCCCACTTTGGTCAAAACGCCACCACCATATTCAATTAATTGGTCTAAATGACAACAACCTTAAACATGTTAAATTCAATGGTCAAAACGGCCCCAGTCTTAAAAATCAAGCTTTGTATCGGGTCTGGCTAAAAAATTTGGGTCATTGTAAAAATAAAAGTCCTTAAATTTGAAATTAAATGTCTTGAAAAACCCTTGAATTTTACTAGTGAAAGTTTGTATGAACCCTGTTCTAATAAACAGTACAGATCCTGATCTGACTGCAGGCATGTGCTAGAGAATAAGTTTCAGTTCACTGACCACAGATACCATAACCAATTACAGTTACAGCCACATTTCCCACCACAGCTGTCTTTGGACTTATTGCCGGTTTAGTTATCTCTGAAGTTCTGAACTATCAGTTCATTAATGGAATATCGAACATTGCAGATCCGGATCAGACTGTGCGAATGCACAGGCTGATCTCGATCTACAAACCCATAAGCTCTATTTCTCCAGTCACAGCCACATTTCAACCAGACCCAATGCCTTAACATACAGATTAGTGGGTGGCAGGTGGGAGCATGCGATGGGTAATTAACGATCGGGGTTCATCCATACCGGAAACCTCACGTACGTCGTTGGCATTCTTGTATTTTACAATACAGTTGAATCTGGTTATACTCCTTATGTGAGTATTATGATTATTCATACTTTTAGGGGATGGGGCCAAGTGTCTTTGGTGTGGTATGGATCTGGCACCAGGTCAGGTTATTCTAATTTCAGAGCTGAATATATTTTTTTTCAGTGTAAATATTCTGTTCTGACTTTGGAATTTCCCCCAATGATCAGGTTGAAGACGGGATTGAACCCGTTGGGGCGGCCTTAAATGATCTTAGCTGTTGATAGGCCTTTAAACACCAATCAATCAATTAACTCATACATTGACAGGGTTTTCAATAATTACCCTTTTTGGGTATTTTGACTCTTGTAATTTGATGTTGACTGCTGGAATTTGTAACACATGGGTCAAATTTACTATGTAAAATATACTAAATTTATACTTTACACATAAATATCGTCTTGGTCGACCATTTTGACCCTTGAATTTTGGAGGCCTTTGAAAACCCTGATTTGGTGATTTCCTACCCACAGGTATTGGCCAGAAGACCCATGGAGCTGTGTCCCAGTATGAGGTGTATAATGAGGCCAACAAACCCCACACGCAGTTCCCGTACCCCGGCTGGGATTTCTCTCAGACATCTGAGGAGGATTCTCTGCCCCTGATTCAGCCGCTGCCGAAACCCCAGTGGAAAGACTCGCGTCTACAACCTGATCCGAGTTTGTGCGTAACGCCGATAAAACCCCAGCAATTTTCTCAGTTTTCCGTGTTCCAAAAGCATTTAGTCGACCCTGATCCATTACTGTGTGTTACTCCGGAGAAATCTGCAGGTCAAGGTCAGAATGTTAATCACGGTCAAAGGTTAGATGATGTTAATGGTGACGATGGGCAACTAGTTAATAAAGACAAGAAGGTGAGGTTTGATGTCGAAGACAAAGATGAGAGTATATTCTATGGGGCTGATGGAAGTTACCTTGACCCGACAATTTCACATAATTTGAATTCATTTTCTGCCAAGAAATTATCTCCTGAGAAACCATATAAGCCTGAATTGTATGATGATGATGATGATGTTAATGTACAGTCTAACATCCGACAGAATTCTGACACAGTGAAGGTACAAGACAGTGCAGCTAATGCTAGAACCGTGAAATACACAGTCGGACAGGTGAACAATCAAGCTGTATACATTCCACTAACGAGTAACCTCAATACAGACATCACCGACACCTCATGCAGCAAGACTGTAACAGACCCTAATATAGCTACTGAAACCATAAACAAATGTGCTACAAAACATGAAGTTATACCCAAACAAACATGCTCTAAATCTAAAACAATAAAGATAGTCCGCGAAAAGCAACAAACAGCTGACCCAAAATTCCCAGAACCTGACCCAATAGCAGCGAGTAAGCCCCATACAGATAATTCCAAGCCTAAACGAAGGGTGAAAATTCTGCGCGAAAACCAGTACGCACCAAAACTAAATGATTACACATACCCGTTCGGCCAGAACCCCCTGGATAAGGGGGGAGAGGAACACATGTTCGCCCGGCCGGAATACAACAGCACGCTGAGGATGAAAATGGAGGCGGAGAAATTGCGACAGAGTGAGATTGACGTAGAGACGGCTCTCCGGAGAAAGTTAAAGTTGTCTGACGCCACGAAGGCGGGAATCAGCGAAAAGGTATGCCAACTCAGGGATTCCGCTGGGGAAAATAAAAAAATCGCCACTTCAAAAAAAATAAAACAATTGGTGATAAAACATTACAATTTTCGAGAAAAAAAATCCTAAAAAAATATAATTTCTTTTTTAATTTATTTTTCGAAAATTGTAATTTTAACTTTAATTGTAATTGTAACCTCAGTAGGAAATGGCTCATCACACCACCCAGAATATTGCCATGGGTGAACATTATCTTTGTGTTTACAAATCGATCCTATAGATATTTGTGTGAGGTGTTTTTTGCCAATGGATTACTGAATTATATCACAGGCATTTGGCGTGTTTCAGCTTTCATCGGTATAACTCGTTTCAGTAGTTGCTGTCAGAGATTTTAAATGAAGTGGAGGATTTTTTGGCCTGATTCAGTGCACCCCCGTCCAAATAGCAGGTGTCCGTGACGTACTACAACACTGTGTTTGTCAGATCATGCCCTTGTATTTTTATGCCCCACCACGATAATGGAGTGGGCATTTAGTGTTACCCTTGTCCGTCCGTCACCAACCTTGTGACTCGTAAAACTTTTAAACTGTGATAGCTACAGACCTGAAAGTTGGTATGTAGCTTCCTTATGATGAATAGATGCGCAAAATGTATTTCAATTTTTTATTTGACCCCCAGGTCATGGATTATCTCCCCCTTTTTGACAATCTTGCCTTGTAGCTCGTAAAACTTTTAAACCGTAATAGCTACACACCTGAAACTTGGTATGTCGCTTCCTCCTTATGATGAGTAGATGTGCAAAGTTTATTTTGATTGTTGATTCGACACCCAGGTCATGGATTATCTCCCCTTTTGAATTTTGCCTTGTTTATTATCAAAGCGATATGTGGGGCATCTGTGTTCAATGAACACATTTTCTAGTTTTACCTGATTCTCAGTGCACCCCATCCAAATAGCAGGTGTCCGTGACATACTACCCCACCGTGGGTGTCAGATCATGCCCTTGTATTTTATACATACACCTGCAGGCTGCGTCAATGGTGAATGATGACAGGGGATTTACTGGCTTGGTCAGTTTGGACGTGCCAGTAAACAAACTGTGTGGTCAAGCGGCCGAACTAAAGTCTGCCCGGGCCAAACAGGTGAAGGCGCCAAAGTCGGACACAGTGGTATGTATGATTTTGTTTAATTAATATAGGCACCTGACATTAGAACAGGATACAGTGGAACCTCTCTGAACCGGACACCCTGGATGTCCCCACAGTGTCTGCTTTAGATAGTTAGATAGGCTCCACTGTGAAACATGTATATAACTACTTCAAGACACACGTGGGTGCTTTGCGATCATGAACAGACATTATAATCGGAGATAAATGGACACGAAAACATAACACGGAACAGTATCTACAATTATTACACATGTTGAAAGGTACCTATTCTCAGCGGGAGTCCCACATATGCATGGCTTAACACAGATACAGGTATGTAGTAAATACATGGTTAGTGCCGTCGAATATAAAATATATTCGGTTGAGCCTTATACAGCTTTATTGGGGCGAGCTTTACCGGGGCGAAACCGACGGCACTAATCATGTATTTAATTCATACCGCATACTAAACTTAATTGTTCGAACGTGTGTAACGTCATATTTTGACGTCATTCCCTCGCCATACGTCACAAATCTATAGCGACTTCATTCAAAGCAAAATGGGTGCGTCCACGTTGGGTAGATTCGGTATTGTATCCAATTAAATCTCTGATTTTGTTTGCGATGAGCTTCAATATTGGCTGGCTTTAGATTCCAGTTATCATAATAAGCATTACAATCATAATGGACATGTCCGTGTCGTTGGTTACGTCACATATATTGTAAAAATGGACAAAATTCAGCTGAATCGACAGCAATATAATTTCCTTGCTCGGATCTGCTTCACATTTCACACACATTGCTCCAATGGTCCTCTACCGCCCTGTGATAAATCCACATTCGTCCTGCCCCCGCTAAGCCCAGGGTCAAGGTCACAGGCTTGGTGCGTTCGAAACCTAAATGCTCGGGCTTATAATTTCTGTTTCCTTGCTCGGATCTGCTTCACATTTCACACACGCAATGGTCCTCTACCGTCCTGTGACAAATTCACATTTTTCCCACCCCTACTAAGCCCAGGATCAAGGTCACAGACTTGGTGTGTTCGAAACCTTAACGCTTGCGTAAATGGCTTATAACCTCTGTTTCCTTGCTCGGATCTGCTTCACATTTCACACATGCATTGCTCCAATGGTCCTCTGTCCTGTAACATTTGAAGCCTTAACTCTCGGGTAAATGTCTTATAATTTCTGTTTCCTTGCATGGATCTGCTTGATATTTCTCACATGCATTGCTCTGAAGGTCTGCTATCGTGCTGTGACAACAGATCCATGCTTCTCTGGCCTTCTGTGTTTTCAAATATGCCTCGTTTTCTTTGGCTGCTAGCCAATTAGTAATTTCTGTTTCCTTGCTCGGATCTGCTTCACATTTCACACACACATTGCTCTAATGGTCCTCTACCACCCTGTGACAAATCCACAATCATCCCGCCCCCGCTAAGCCCAGGGTCAAGGTCACATACATGTACTTGGTGCAATTGAAACCTTAACGCTCAGGTAAATGTCTTATGTTTCCTTGCATGGATCTGCTTGATATTTCTCACATATATTGATGTAATGGTCCTCTAATGCCCTGTGATCGTCACATACTTGGTGCGTTTGAAACCTTAATGCTCGGCTAAATGTCTTATTTTGTCTGTTTCCTTGCATGGATCTGGTTGATATTTCACACACGCATTGCTCTAATGGTCCTCTACCACCCTGACAAATCCACTATCGTCCCACCCCCGCTAAGCCCAGGGTCAATGTCACATACTTGGTGTGTTGAAACTCGGGTAAGTGTCTTATAATGACTGTTTCCTTGCATGGATCTGCTTGATATTTCACACACCCATTGCTCTGAAGGTCTGCTATTATGCTGTGACAACAGATCCATGCTTCTCTGGCCCTCTGTATTTTCAAATATGCCTCATTTCTTTGGATGCCAGCGGGGCCATTCGTGTGCCGACAGGCCACATTTCTAGTGATTTTAAAATTCTCCGCCACTTGAATTTGCTGTTGAGACTGACCAATCAGAGGCCGTGATTAGGGGTCAAAGGTGAAAAAATAAATGCAAAAAACGGCACTTCAAGTACATGTATGTTAGGCTACTTCAGATACAAACAGAATTTATTCAACCCTCTTTATTATGCTACATGGAGCAATGGTTGCGGTATAAAGATCTTGCTGTTCAACAACCTTTGCCTAAATTATGGTACACATATCTGATGTTGAAAGGGTTGAATCCTGTGTCTATATTTATCCTTGACCTTGACCTATTTCAGGAGCAGAGAGAGCCCGACCTGATGGAGTTCTTTACACCCGACCTTCAGCGGGAGACGGTGACCTTGACAATGCCGAATGTACCCGCGCCATCCGAAAAGCTCTCGACCGTGTCACATTGGCGTGCCTTTGATCTGTATCGGCATAATCGCGTCTGGGAGGGTCGATCGTTCAGTTATAAGAGAAAATGATGGTTGTAGGCTATTAATCAGCACTTGTATTAATTTATTTATCTTTTTCGTGGGAGAGCCAGTCATTCAGTTACTACAGAAAATGACGTATTTCTTAGGCTATTAGTCGACATCTGGGGCCCGTTACTAAACTTTGTACGACTAAAATGTTCGTAAGAGCAATTTTAGGATTGTCTGGAATTTTCCATTGATGGATTTACATTTATTGAGCATAGGCTGCATATGCAGCCTATGCTCAATAAATGGAAATCCAATAATGGTTTTCAAGAGAACATTGTTAATGTGACATCATAAGTTTGCACTTACAAGCATTTTAGTTGTGCGAAGTTTAGTGAAACACCCCCTGTATTACAGATTTCTTATCTTTACTGCGGGAGGAAAAGGGGAAATAAGGGCTGTGCACTGATAACAGGGAGATTACGATGTGTGTGACCAGTAGCAATAGTTTCGACCAACAACTGGAACAAGAGAAAAAAATCCATTTCAGTTGGTTTTGACAAAATATAATGAGAGAATCATTCACTGTTTACTTTTTATATGTTATCTCCCTTGAGTTAGCATATTATGTCACACAAATTTCTATGGGGGCAGCCATATTGTCGTGCTACGCCTAAATAGCGAGTACGACCGAGAAAATAGTGTCCTGTGCCAACTTATCCTATGGCGTTTTGATCTGTCGTGCATTGTATCTAAAACTCCACATACACTATTCTCTGTAGTTTTCAGTTTCGGGCTCCGTTTATCAGTTAAATTCTGGAAAATAAGAAAAAGACATTTTGTGCGTATGAATACAGCACCTATTATATGTAGTTCTCACAGTTAGGTAGCAGTGACCAGTTAGCCGCCAGTTTCATACATTTTTTTCTGGGAGTTTCAAACTGTAATTATTTATCCTAGAGAAAACATATGGATGGGAATGGGTTTGCACCATGACAGTACATTTGCCTCTGGATGATGATTGAGAAATTATGCAACTTTCAGTCTCTAGTTGTCGCGCCCGCTTGCGGAAAGCGCGATATAGTCGACATTTTGGCATACGTACGTACGTAAGTACGTGTGTCCGGTTAAAGTTTTTGGTTAAGTTTTTTTGTTTTTGTTAAAGTTTTTGGTCAAGCTTTTTGGTTAAGCTTTTTGGTTAAAGTTTTTGGTTAAGTTGTTTGGTTAAAGTTTTTGGTTAAGTTTTTTGTTTAAAGTTTTTCGTTATACTATATCTCTGCAACTGCTTTGCCCATTACCTTGAAACTTCACATGGGTGTTTATCATCATCTATATTTTCATTCTACCCCCCTCCCGTGCGGCCCCTGTGCCCAATGTCAAGGTCAAATTACTTTGAAGTTTTTGGTTAAGTTGTTTGGTTAAGTTTTTTGGTTAAAGTTTTTTGTTATACTATATCTCTGGAACTGCTTTGCCCATTACCTTGAAACTTCACATGGGTGTTTATCATCATCTATATTTTCATTCTACCCCCCTCCCGTGCGGCCCCTGTGCCCAATGTCAAAGTCAAATTACTTTGAAGTTTTTGGTTAAGTTGAAGTTTTTGGTTAAGTTTTTTGGTTAAAGTTTTTCGTTATACTATATCTCTGCAACTGCTTTGCTCATTACCTTGAAACTTCACATGGGTGTTTATCATCATCTATATTTTCATTCTACTCCCTTGCGGCCCCTGTGCCCAATGTCAAGGTCAAATTACTTTGAAGTTTTTAGTTAAAGTTTTTGTCGCGTCCGCTTGCGGTAAGCGCGATATAGTCGGCACTTTGGCGTACATACGTACGTACGTGTGTCCGGTTAAAGTTTTTGGTTAAAGTTTTTCGTTATACTATATCTCTTTTTTTAGTGTCCATGCCTCGCCACAAGGCGCGACATGCAGGCCGCGGCCATCTAGTTCTGCAAGTGATCAGTTTTTGTGGAGATATCATATTTCAATACTTTGATTTATTGGTAATTTCCATTTAAATATAAGCGAAAATCACCCACTTTCATGCCCGAAAATGGTGCCCTCAATCAGGATAGCCCTGGTTCAGCCTGCACTTTCTAGGGTGGCTGGTAGGGAGCATGCGATAGGTAATTTAATGATCGAGATTCAGCCTTACAGGAATCTGAGACCCGTTTCACTAAACTTTGTACACTAAAATGTTCGTAAAAGTGCAAATTTAGGATCGTCTGGAGATTTTAATTGATGGATTTACATGTATTGAGCATAGGCTGCATATGCAGCCTATGCTCAATACATGTAAATTCATTAATTGTTTACAAGAAAACGTGGTTAATGTGAAACTTACAGACTATCATAATTTTGTACTTACAAACATTTTAATCCTGCGAAGTTTAGTGGGTACCTGTACCTCTTTGGCATTCTAGTATGTGACAGTTTAATCAGGTTATACCCCTTATGTGAGTAATACAATTATTCCTAATCCTATTACTTTTAGCGGAAGAAGCCAAGTGACTTTGGTGTGTTTATTCTAATTTCAGGGCGCTATATTTTTTTTTCAATGTAAATAATCTATACTGAAGACTCGTTCTTAAATTTTGGTAAAATTTAATATTATCGAAAAAAATCAATTGTTACTGCGTTGTTTATATAGATGTAACAGACACATTAGTTTCACATTAGTTACTGGAAAATATGGGTGATAGCATTTCTGGCCAGACCATACATGAGAAATCGCTCTTTTTTTTTTCAAAGTGGCAAGATTAACTTTTGATATGTACTATGCATGTATGTTGTTTATTAAAAGCATGCATGTTGTTTAACTGATTGAATGGTTGACAGGGCAGACCCTGATCGGACTGTGCACATGTTCTGGCTGATCTGGCTCTACACTTGTCACAAGTTGTCATAATTATATGGATCTATGTCCTACTGAGCCCCGCAGGGAACGTAGAATTCTTCTTTTTATTAATTTGTTCCCATGAAATAACAATTCGTTGCCGCGAATTAACAATTTGTTCGCTCAATTTAACAATTCGTTCCCTCAAATTAACAATTCGTTCCCAGGAAATGACTTGGGAACAAATTGTTAATTCGTGGGTATGAATTGTTAAATTGAGCGAACAAATTGTGGGGACGAATTGTTAATTCGAGGGAACGAATTGTTATATCGTGGGAACAAATTGTTAAATTGAGCGAACAAATTGTGGGAACGAATTGTTCATTCGAGGGAACAAATTGTTATATTGTGGGAATGAATTGTTAATTCGAGGGAACAAATTGTTAAATTGAGGGAACAAATTGTTATTTCGTGGGAACGAATTCATAACAAAAATCCATGTCCCCTGTGGGGCTCCGTAATGTCCAGTGATATTTCCTTTTCTGTTTGTCAGTTGGATAACATGTACATGTACTATCTGTATATAACCTGACTGGGGAATGGTCGTACAACACGATTCAACCAAGCGTAACAATTGCGCTAAGTTAGCTATTAGTATTACCTCTGCAACTCTAAGCCAAATTCAAATAAATAAAAGTTCATATGCTTATTTAT
The DNA here is from genome assembly GCA_029237695.1 of Conchocele bisecta. Classification (NCBI taxonomy): domain Eukaryota; kingdom Metazoa; phylum Mollusca; class Bivalvia; order Lucinida; family Thyasiridae; genus Conchocele; species Conchocele bisecta. The sequence continues at coordinate 24,320,249 of CM055279.1, read as the reverse complement.
CATCAACAGTTCCATTCCTTCAGTCGGGGTATACGCTAGTCCTTGCTACCTTGCTCTAGTTTGCATTTACATGTATATGTATACAGATATGGGTGTATATTAAATAATATATCCTTCTGACACATGCTTGCTTCCTTTCAAATTTAAATCATGCTCGTGCTCAGCCATATCCTGAATTTCCGTGCGTTTGCTCAGTGCAACTAACGCTGCGCACAAATGAGAAAATTGGCCCTTTGGCATTCTTTTATGTGAGAGTTGAATCTGGTTATGCCCCTAATATGAGTACAATGTAATACTATTATCCCTAATCCTATTACTTTCAGGGTTGGCAATTTCCCGGGAAATAAGAGTATTTCCCAGGACGGCGGGAAATACCGGGAAATACCGGGAAATATGAATCTTGGTGGTCTTTTTCATTCCAAAATGTCAAGATGAGTCTCTATATACCCCTATATCTACTATGGTTTATATCTGTGTAGACTGATAAGCCTATAGGTAAAACATTCTGCAATAAAAAAAGAAATAAGTTTATTTAGAGAAAAAAAACATCATTATTTTCTAGACAATTTTCTTCCCTATATACAAGTCTATGTAGTATTTGCCAACTGTGTATTTTATTGTATATGAGAACACCCCTCATTACTATAGTAACCTGCCACTAATAAAAGCTGCTTTTGGAATTTTGAGAAAATCCCTGTTGATAACAGGGATAATCCATGTACAGTGTAAGTGTAATTGTTTTACAACTTGACTATATACAGACCACCTGGGTTCTTATTATACAGTACGACACAAAAGGTGTGAGAGAAGGCTGACAATTAACAGCCTGTTGTCATAGTCTGATGGTTTATTAAAGTATATTAAAGTCTCATCAATGTACATGCAAATAAGTAGACATTAGTAGGCTTTTGGCTAATTGTAACGATTTTAGGTACTGTATCTCATATGTACCATCATGGCCCATAGTCTTCACGTTAAATAAATGTCATAATAATAATGCAAATAAGTAATACAAATGCAAATCATAAAACAACAGTACATTGTCAGTCATATAAGACTTGTAAGAGACTATGTGTATGCACATCATGCATGCTAAGATCATTTATTCTCATTTCTTGATACTGAACATTAGTGTGGGAGAAGGTTGACAATTAACAGCCTGTTGTATAAACATAGTCTGATCATGATGACATTATCCTTGTGAATTGTATTTAGCAGACACTCAGATGCTTCCTATAAAATGAAAAAGTAATTTACAAAAAAATAATACATGTACAACCAAAATATAAATGTCATGGTTGCCAAATATTCCACCTGATCAGTACCCCTAGTTGGGAATGAAACAGATCTATACATTGTAATTAACCCTATATCTAATTATTAAGTTGTTGATTGTTTAATTAACTATTACTGAGCTTAAAACTTAATTTAAATAAATTTAATTATCAAATAATAACATCAAAATTCATATTTCCCGGTATTTCCCGGTATTTCCCACTTTGGGGAGTATTTCCCGGGACGGGAAATACCGGTATTTCCCGCCGGGAATTCACGCCCCCGGTATTTCCCGGCCAACCCTGATTACTTTCAAGGGCAGGGGATGAATATTTTATTTTTTTCGATGTAAATATTCTGTTCTGATTTTGGGAGTTTCCCTTCAATGCAGCAGGTTACCAGTAAATGCGAGGTGGAAACATTGGCCCGGCCTTAAATGACACGAGCTGTTGATAGGCCGTTAAACACAAATAAATCAAATCATTCAGCAAATGCATAGCCTGATCTGGGTTTACACTGTTCGCCAAGGTCAGTAAAATGAGGTTGCCAGAGTGGATCATGAGCCACACAGTTCACAAATGTCAAAAGCTGCGTTTCTCCTGTCCCCATCATAATATGTCAACATCATGTAATTAGAAGATGTACAAACATACATTATGTTACGTAAATGATGTCAAAAGTTTACTGAATTGTCATGTGGGTGGCAGGTGGGTGGCAGGTTGGAGCATGTGATGGGTAATTTAACGATCGGGGTTCATCCTTATTATGCGATTGGTCATTTAAAGATCGGAGGTCTGCCTTAATACCGAAATCCCGGCTGGAGACCTGGTTTGGCTCTCAGTTGAATCTGGTGAGTAACATGATGATTTCTAATCCTGTTGCTTTTAGGGAAGAGGCCAAGTGACTTTGGTGTGTTATGGACCTGGCACCAGGTCAGGTTATTCTAATTTCAGGGCTGAATATATGTTATGCCACCGCCACCGAATGGTGAGAGGGGCATATAGTGTTACCGGCGTCTGTATTTCCCGAAACCTTACCGCTCGAGAAAATGTCACACACTTGGTGCATTTGAAACGTTAACGCTCGGGTAAATGTCTTATAATTTCCTTATACGGATCTGCTTGATATTTCACACAATCATTGCTCTAATGGTCCTCATCCTACCGCCCTGCAACAAATTCACGATTGTCCCGCCCATGCTAAGCCTAGGGTCAAGGTCACACACTTGGTGCATTTGAAACGTTAACGCTCGGGTAAATGTCTTATAATTTCCTTATACGGATCTGCTTGATATTTCACACAATCATTGCTCTAATGGTCCTCAACCTATCGCCCTGCGACAAATCCACGATTGTCCCGCCCCTGCTAAGCCCAGTGTCAAGGTCACACACTTGGTGCATTTGAAACCTGAACGCTCCGGTAAATGTCTTATAATTTCCTTGCACTCGTCAACTTGATATTTCACACACACATTGATTTAATGGTCCACTACCGCCCTGTAACAAATCCATGATCGTACCGCCCTTGCTAAGCCCCGGGTCAAGGTCACATACGAAACCTTAATGCTTGGGTAAATGTATTTCTGTTAAGCCCAGGGTCAAGGTCACATACTCGGGGTGTTTCAAACCTTAACGCTTGGGTAAATGTCGTATAGTTTTTGTTTCCTTCAACTGATCTGGTTGATATTCACACACACACATTGCTCGAATGGTCCTCTACCCCCCTGTCAAATATCCATGATTATCATGCCCCCGCTAAGCCCAGCATCAAGGTCACATACTTTGTATGTGTGTTCGAAACTCGGGTAAGTGGCTTACAATTTCGCTTTCCTTGCATGGATCTGCTTGATATCTCACACACCAATTGCTCTGATGGTCTGCTTTCATGCTGTGACAAATCCACGCTTGTTTTCAAATTTCTCTGGCTGCCAGCGGAGGCATCCGTGTGTCGATAGGCCACATTTGTAGTTTTTTCGATGTAAATAGTAAATATTACGTTCTGATTTTGGATTACACCCCCCTTCCAAGAGGCTAAATGAGGGGTTGAACCCGTTGGCCCTGCCTTGAATGACATTAGCTGTTGATATGTCGTTTAACACCAATACATCAGACAAATCCCTGGTTTATGCCCTCGATCTCGGTAGAGCATGGATGCATTGATTGTCTTTGGACTGTGTGTCCATGTGTGGAGATATTAAAATAAATTAGTCCGAGTATCTCCAATCTGCTACTGGGGACGTGGGGTGGGGGGGGGGGGGGATTTGTGTACCAATAGGCCACAATTTCTTGTTTCTTCCCTGGCTACGTCACTCACATGTGGAAGACTCGGACCTGTGACACAAACAAATGCCCATTACTCCCACTTCATCTCATTTAATGAAACCATGTGATAATATATATATGAAACCATGTGGGTAATGGATTTTTTGTAATGGGCATTTTTTTGTGTCACAGGTCCGAGTCTTCCACCTGTGATGTCACTGTAAGCAAATTCATGTTCACATTCGATTTGTAGGAAAGCCCTACATTGCCAGAGGTTGAAGTAACGGACCAATGTCTAAAAATAAGTTTAACAAAACAATTTACTCCTTGTTAAAACACATTACCAAGGTGCCTATGTTTTTAATGGTCCGTACTCGGACGCCCTCGAAACAACGGACTCTCTCGAAGCAGTCAAGCGATTTATATAATTTCCACCAATTGCAGAAGTTAGGCAAATGTTAGCCCTCCGCAACGATACATTCCACGATGCGCTATGTCAACACGTTTTCAAGCTAGAGCTTAATTTGTTCAACAACATTCCGCATTTATCTTTAGTCGTAAGACTTCGGTAACATGTTTCGGGCCAATACTGCTGTATGACAGCGTTAACATCTGAACATCTGCTTCAAAGTACATTTTTACGTCGTCCGGGCCTGTTAAGAACAGTTCGCATCGAAACAACATTGTTTCCAATCGAACATTTGATCAAACATACAGCTATACCCGTACAATGTGTCACGACTGGCAATTGAATCGCACCGATATTTCTGTAATTTCTCCGGAAGCCATGTTGTCTAATATTAATGGATTTTCCCGATGACGTCATCGCGAAGCTTATGATTGGCTGATATTCGTGGAGTGTCGCGCGTAAGCGTCATCATGTCAGCGTCATCGGGAAAGGCAAATAAATAAATGTGCCCGATATCTTTTTACTAGAGACAAATGCGGAACAACCTTGTTGGAACCAAATAATCCATAGCTCGAAAACGCGTTGACATAACGCATCGGGGAATACATTGGTGTAATGTGTGAGAAACACACGCGGCACACATCGGGGACAATTGTCTACGTTGTTCTACTGATATGTTTATCCTACGTCTACAGTTCTATAATTCCAGTGAATTGTCTGATCATAGTATGCTGGGTACTCCCATCAAAGGATGCGGCATAATTAATACATTAATAATTCCATCACAAAAATATTTACACAATTCCCTAACATTTGATTGTCCGTAGCAAGTCTCTGACCAAAATTTATATCCCAATAAACTCCCATGCCGAACTACTTTCCGTAACCGTCAGGCGCAGTTAAAATAATTCTTAAGAAAACGGAACACCTTTTTATGGAATGTATCGGGGTATAAACTTGGAAAAGTCGCGGGAATACTGGACGAAGGCCGGAAGGCCTTCATCCAGTATTCCCACCAGTATTCTTCGTCCAGTATTCCCGCGACTTTTCCAAGTTTATACCCCGATACATTCCATAAAAAGGCCATTCATTCCTATAATAAAACATATACTAAGCATCTCCGTATTCATTGACTGCTATTGTGTGATATGGCTGCACAATGTTGCAAACCAACTTGTGCTACCAAGATGAAATTAAGCTCTTGGAAGTTACAGCCACCATGCATTTTGATGTATAATTAAATATGAACTATGAGACGCCACTAACTGTTAGTGAAAGTTAGATTTTCACAGTGCAGCTGAATTTCCGAGAATGATGTGGGATGTATCATGATATCAGTACCGAAACTGGAATATCTACATTCAATTGATGGATCACGTTCGAAGAGTGAAACGTGCATATTTGCATGCGTGTGCTTTCAGACATCACACTGTATATCCTCTGCAGCTTGGTCACTGATCTCAATGACTCACTGCAGACGGTATCTCCTTAAATTGTCCACAATTGAAGTCATATGGTGACATCATCAACATCATCATTCGACGGCTATGTTGTCAGGTTATTCTATTTCAGAAATATGGTATATGGCAGCCATCTTTGATTTATAAGATGTATACATTTAATACCACACACAGTGATCATACACATACCTTACACCAGATCTGACAAAATCATAAATTACCAATATATTTATGATCATATTTAATGGTAGCCACATTTAAAATCGATTCGTTTTACTTGTTTCTGTGGGTATATGGCGGCCATCTTGGCTATTACATTCCCTGATTATGTTTAAAGTATACAAAAGGCCATCTAACTTTCGGCACACACATCATCGAACAAACTATCAAATAATAGTAAATTTTATGCCCAAGTATTACACAAGTAAACTTCTTTGGCATATTGTGGATATCTGGCGGCTCTTGATTTCTTAAATACCCGAATCAGTTTTAGCTGGACACAGTTAGCTTGTATTAGACTTGTACATCATATAATACATCAACTTATATAAATTTACTCTCATTACAAATGACCTGTCCTCGATTGTATTGACGTATGGCCGCCATCTTTAATTTCTCACAACGCTCAAGGGTGACAATTCCATATCACCCAAGTTATCATTACACATGCTTTCACCAACAGTAATCAGCAGAGAAAACAACTATAACAGGGAATGTTGGATTATGGTAACAATAGGCATAATTCCTCTACTAAATGTACATATAACGATAAGACACTGGTGTACTTGAGGGTTATTTATTTACATAATAATATAATAACATTACATTATAATGATAATAAAATGAGCAAATATCAGGTATCACACTGATGAGGTCCTGTCCGTGTCAGTTCTTCGGGTCATTTCCTGGAATTAGAAAAAAGAGTAACACGTTCAATTATTTCTTATTGATTGATTTTTGTTGACCAATCTTGTAAGTATTTTATTTCTGATGATAAACTGCTGGAAGCCCTATATCCATTGTTTGCCACGCTGGTACATTCTTGGATTTATTGGTTCAGTTGAATCCGGTACCCGTTATAAAAGTAGTAAGTTTAGTACTAATCCTATTACTTTTAGGGAGAGGTGAAATATAGGATCCGACCCCTTAACCCGGCCTAAAATAACTACTAAACACCATTAGAAAGGACATACAATTATAAATTATAAACAATTCTCCATTTTCTTTCTTTCATCTCGAAAGCATTTGTTGTTATCACTCGTTTGAACCGTCTTTTCGAGTGGTAACAACATATACCTTTATGGAAAAATAAACACATTTTTTTTTTCAATAAAAAATATTGTATCCTTAAACCGGAAATAATTAGATAAACAAATCTCTATTGTCTTACCAATTCTGTCCAACCGTTATCCGTCCAACCAGGATTCGGCGTCTATTAGCATTTCTTTCCGATGCAGATGGGCTTCTTTCCTGGAAAAAATGCACGACCCAGTGATTAGGCTAATACTTGTGAGTGTGTGTTTGGAGAAATTGGACTTGTGATATTTGTGACCTGTGTAGATCTAGATCAGTCGGCGCAGTCTGTGTTCCGGACCTACGCTGTTCCGTATAACTGACATGATTGGAAGCAGTATATGCTATATAACACATTACATGCTGAAAATACACCGGGATATTCTAAATATGTTTCTGTGGTGGTTGGTTGGGAGCATGCATGGGTAAATTTAACGATCGGGATTCATCCTTACGGGAATCCCGACCGGAGACCTGGTTTGGCCCTCAGGTACGTCTTTAGCATTCAAGTTGAATTTGTTTATACCCCTTATAAGAGTGATTATACCGGCATTACTTTTAGGAGGAGGGGCCAAGTGACTGGTGTGTTATGGACCTGGCAGCATGTCGGGTTATTCTAATTTCAGGGCTGAATATAATTATATTTCTGCAATGTGAATATTCCGTTCTGATTTTTAATCCCCCCCCCACATTGCAGCAGGTTAAATGCTATCGATCGATCGAACCCGTTGGCCCGGCCTTAAATGACCTTAGCTGTTGATAGGCCATTCAATACCGATAATTCATGTTAAAACTTAATATTTGTTCTGATTTCATTTCGGACGTAAATTTCGTGACCAACAGTTGAATCGGGTTCTAATAAGTGGTCACAACATATACTTTGTAGGAAGAATGCGACAAAAATGCGACAAACATATGGTAACAACAAATTATACCCATATATGGATTTTCCACGTGCAAATATATAATTACCGAATTTTCCTTTTCCGAATCCACCCCTGCCAAATCCGCCCCCGCCAAATCCGCCCGCACCGAATCCACCAGCGCCGAATCCGCCGGCGCCGTATCCACCTCCGCCAAATCCACCCGCTCCGAATCCGCCCGCGCCAAAGCCTCCAGCGCCAAATCCACCTGCGCCAAAGCCTCCGCCAAATCCTGTAACAGAACCGGAATGGTGTGGGTTTTTTTCCATGTTTATCTCGCGGTCAAATATATGGACACATCCCTATAATAGTGGCTGTGCCTGGAGAAACGGGGTTTATGAGTTTCGCGACCAGTGTAGATCCAAATCAGCCTGTGCATCCGCACAGTCTGATCAGGATCTGAACTGTGCTCGATTCCATCGATGAAACACCTGTCAAGCCATGTAAATGTCAGGCTACAGCAGGTTGCTACCTGAGCACGAGTTACACCAGTCACAAATTCCATAAGCCCCATTTGTCCAGTCGCAGCCACTGGCAGTTGATCTCGCTACAACAACCATGTCTCTGCAAATCCCAGTCCGGCCCGTGTCTTCCCATGGCAGTATAAGTGAAACATTCAATATTCCGGTAATGTAGAACAGGATAATGAAAATGCAATAAACCGCTGTTTCCAACAGATTTTACATCTTTATTTTGTGTAGACACTAAATATGTCATACGTGTAACTTTACAGCGTTTGCAGATTATCCTCCCATAGACTGTTGCGCTTACTGTGGTGTGTAAACTATTTGCTCTGTTTAAAGTTTGCGATCAGTCAGTAATCCATTGTATATAGTCCACTGAGTCCACGTTTAAATTATTGAGTGCATATTTTTATTTTTAGCGCTATAGTTCTGGTGCAAATAAATAAAACACAACTTACCGCCACGACAGAACTTTCCTATGCACGGCATCATTTCTGTGGATATTAAAACAAATTCAATTATCCTGACAGTCAATCGTTAATCCTACATATTGTCCATTTGATAAGGCTCTACTTGCCCGGGCTATTTTTTGTTCGTTCAATCGCTACATACATGTTAATTGTCATGATTATACCTTTTTTATATCAAACGTGATTTGCTACTCTTGATATCAGGGAAGATAACCGTGTTTCCTTAAAATGTTAACGGAAACAACTATGTATTCTCTATATTTATGTGTTAATTATATCAGTGTTGACAAGTGTCAGATTACATTCTGTTTATAATTACATACTAGTAAATGTACTTCCGGTGAATAAATACAGGCCGTTAAACACCATTAAATAAATAAATATTTACTTCCGAAATATCCGCCCCCAAAACCACGGCCGCCGCCACCGCCGAATGCACCACCGCCGAATGCACCACCGCCGAATCCGCCACCGCCGAATCCGCCGGTACCGAATCCACCACCGCCGAATCCGCCGCTACCGAATCCACCACCGCCGAATCCTGTAAGCATGTTAAATGTGGCTGTGCATGGAGAAATAGTGCGTATAAGATTTGTGTAGCTTCTGTAGCCCGTTTCACCAACATTGCAAGGTATACTTTTCCAGCAAAGTATACTTTGAGGGAGAACTTTTCAATTTTAGGATAAATTTATTAATTTTTATTATACTGAATTTATTACATTATCACAGCCAATTAATTTGGCTGTGATAATGTAATAAATTCAGTATAATAATTCAGCATACTTTTAATCATGAAATATATGCATTTGTTAGTTCTATATGAAATAATGCATTTCAGGAAAAATAAATGGTTACTCCCTCAAAGTATACTTTGCTAGAAAAGTATACTTTGCAATGTTGATGAAATATGCTACTGATCATGTAGTCCAGTGTAGCCTTATAACGCTCTAATACTATATTGAATATTTGAAGAGTGACAGATGTTGCATTGATGGAATGGCTATAACAGTGCATATCCTGACCAGACTATTCCATTTATCGTTACGAGCCGGTTCATCTGGATCTACACTGTCTGTAAGCAATATGATAGAAATATTTAATGACGAAAAGCTTAAATATGGCTGGAGAAATGGGACTTATTAGATCCAGATCAGCATGTGCATCCGCACAGTTAGAAACAACATTGCTAACGAGCTCCATACCTCTCGCGAGGTTAGCAATTTAACCCCATATCTGTAATGTAACGCATGAAAGAGTAATACATGTATTTACAATCGGTTATCCGGCGTGTTTGATATGTTAGAGATGTAAAACTATCAAAACTCTATCAATAAATTATTAATAAAGAACATACACATGCAGAAATTGGTTATTTTACCGTGTCATTGTGTTTATCTGACATTTACATGTACATTTGTATATCTTGTAAATTTGAAAGCTTCATTTCGTTATGTTGAATGTTGAACAACAACTACAGAAAAGATGGCTTCCGTGGGAAAATTATTTCCCTATTCTATTATTGTTGGCAATTTACGAGTTCTACATCAACGATTATTTGTTTAACGGTATTTTTGAATGGGCCAAATTTTAACCGTAGATAACATATCGGAGGCGAACGATTGTAGTTAGCAGACTTCCAACAAGAACTATAGAGCGTTATCAGGCTACATGAGTGTCACAGACCCATCCATAGCCACAAATGAGATAAACTACACACTTTAAAAAGATAAAACAAATGCTGAAAACCGCATCCAAAATCAACAAATAGATAAGAAGTTAAAGGATTTGAAATGCAAAGGTAAACATTAATGAGTTCAAATATTCGGGTCTACTATGACGTCACAACAGACCTATGCTTGGACCCTCGGAATTCCTACGCGTTTGCGAGCCGTACTAACTACACTTACATGCACTTTGTAATATTAAAATACGCTAGCTTGGTATTCTCACAGTTTGATTTTATGGAGCAATTTCTATAACTGCATAAAATATACTTAAAGTATCAGTAAGTGAAACAAATAAGTTAAGAAATGCTTCATTTTACTCCCCGTTATATGGACTGTGATATGCTAATGTTCCGACCAATCCAATGGTCACAAAATGATTTTCAGATTCGTCCATTTATGAAAAGGGGGTGTTTTTGTTCTCAAAAATATTAAAATTACTTTCAAAAAGTGCAGATCCTGATGAGACGGCTCGTTACGAGCCGGCTCATCTGGATCTGCACTTTTTGCATAAACCGATATAGCGGGATTTCGGGCTGAAAGGGTTAAAATAAAACACTGAACCTGTTGGTCGCGTAATGTAAACAGGGTTTCCGTGGCCAAAACATGTAAACAATATTGGGGGACATGACCAGGTTGGATTATTCTTTCTTAGGAGAAAGTGGACCTATTGCTTAATTCATGCAGAACCAGTACGGACTGGTTGAAGGTCATGTTCAAGTATGTCCCACAGCATTTGAGACATAAATCTATTGGGATTTGCTCATCTAGTTTGACAAACTATCTCATGAATACCGGCCATAGATCAATTGAAAATAAAATAGGTTGTATTACAGTTGTTTACTCGGTTTTATCGGTGTGGTCCATGTGTTGAGAAATGGAATAAAACACAAAACTTACCGCCGCAAAACTTTCCAAAGCAGGGCTTCTTTTCTGTGAATATAGAAAACAATATAAGCGGGACTGCATTGTAGCGCCAGGTTTGATGCCACATTATCAATGACATTCGACGGCATCCGTTTGAATGTAGCTACACACGCGTGTCACTGAATATGGCAGCTCAAAAAAGAATTCATCTTATCTCGAAATTGTCGAAACATAAGTATTTTCATCAAAGGACTAGGGGTGATAACGCCAAAAATCCGCCCACACACACATAAGTCGGATCAAATTTTCGTGTCGTACGCACCTGCCCCTTTCCTCCGTTCCACATTTTCTGGTACATGTTGATCATCAGGAGTAAATCAATGTCACGTCGTTAACTACATATATGAGGGAAGCATTGTGATTATGCATCAATGCAGATGTGCGATTTTCATAAACAAATATTTACAGAAACGTTGATATTTTTGTTCCGCATTTGCTTTCATCAATTTGTAAATAAATAAATACTTACTTCCGAAAGCTCCGCCCCCAAAACCACGACCAAAAGCGCCACCGCCGAATGCACCACCGCCGAATGCGCCACCGCCGAATCCACCACTACCGAATCCACCGAATGCGCCACCGCCGAATCCACCACTACCGAATCCACCACTACCGAATCCACCAGCAAATGGTCCGAATGCGCCACCGCCGAATGATCCACCGCCGAATCCTATACAAAATATTTATAAGAAACAATGCTATGCCGGGTTGCTTGTGAAATAATTCAATGCGTGATACATGTATTTGTATATAGAGAATAGTAGGTTTGTGCCGTGAATGGGAATACATATCTGGCAAGGCTTAGACTCCGAGCCCATCCCGTTTCCATAGCCTTGCCAGATATGTTTTCCCATTCACGGCACTTACCTACTGTTCTATTTATCCCGTCAACACTACATATAGCTTTAAAATGCAAAAAAGGTAACCCAAGCCGCATCCTCAAAATCGGAGAATCGACTAGTATGACAACCGCACTTATTCATACGCAGTGATTAGGTCGTATCAAACATGTTTCGCGGCACCGTGTTTCACGCCACATACGCACTGTGTTGACGGGATTTAATATAGAGAATAGTAGGTTAGTGCCGTGAATGGGAAAACATATCTGGCGCGGCACGGCAACGGGATATGCTCGGCAGAGCCTCGCCCATCCCGTTTCCATAAGCCTTGCCAGATATGTTTTCCCATTCACGGCACTAACCTGCTATTCTATTTATCTCGCAAACACGACAAATAGCTTTAAAATGCAAAACAAAATAACACCAGCCGCACCCTCAAAAGCGGAGAATCGACTAGTATGACAACCGCACTTATTCATACGCAGTGATTAGGTCGTATTGACAGGATATTAAACATGTTTCACGGCACCGTGTTTCACGGCACATACGCACTGTGTTGACGGGATAAATAAGTTTACTGCGTTCATAAGAAACGCGGCTTTGTTGAGTTTCTTGTGAATTCATACGAGTTTAATGAACGGAGTCATGTGTGCCGATTTAATATGGTAGTTATTACAGAAGTTTACTGATTTCATAAGAAAACATTATATGAACCTAAGAAACCTGGCAATGCTGAGATTCGTGTGCTGCAATCAATTAACGAGTTTATTAAATAGACGATAGTATATGTAATGATAGATGATTTAATATAATGGTATTTGTTAAACTAGTTTAACCAGCTGTGTCCCAGCTGGCCGATTTTGGGCCGATGACGTTACTACGTTGAGTGTCAAAAGGCCGATTTTGGTCCGATGGTAAACGGATAATTTGGATAGGATATTATGCTCATTTCCGTTTAATCTGTATGCAATTGTTGGTCCGTCAAACAAACCTGTGGTATTGCACTATGCAGCTTCATGTAATAATTGGACTTGATGCACATGCACAGTCTGGGTCACCTGACAAATCGACATTGCGTAAAACTTAGTTATCATGTAAATTACTCTGTACTGCTGCGTGACAGCTGGAAACATTGGTTAATTATTGCCATGTTGTATTTATGGTGGCACATTTCTGCCATCTACCGAACGTGATAAGTAGTCTTAATTTACTTTACACTTTATGACTATATAACAGTATTTACGCACTTTGCTGATTTCGTATTTACATTAGCACCCGCATCGTACCTCTAGGACTTCGCTAGGAAATCTGTGGGTGGCCTCATTTCTAAGCATGACCAATTTACTAAAATCACTTGTTGCATAAAATATAATTCCACATATTAACATTTATTATGCTAATATTCCTCTCATAATATTTAAATATAATTGATAAAATACATTTTATACAATTAATTAAACAATAATATAATACGATTAACTATAATGCAGATTTTATTTAACAAATTTGACATTTTAAGCTACGCCCCCATGGCGGCAATAATATCTTCCAATATGAAAAAATGGCCGCTACTGTGATTCATTGAACGTGTAAATCTGGATTGAAAATAACTGTTAAACGAGAATAACACGATGTATCAACAGGAATATATCACTATCATTGTACTGCACCTAAGTTGACCGTTTGCAAGGCAATTCGAGAAGCTGACCACAATTCCCACTGTCACGAGGGCTGAATTAAACTGGTTGGCATTGTTTTATCCTGCTACCGGCTGTTGGTACACACAATGGTTGACAGTTGCCGCAAGATTAATTCACCTGGTACGTCATGTTCAATGGAGTCTAGAATAGTCATGTTGCAGACCAAGAACAGAATATTTATCAATAATGTACTTGACAGAACCAGGACAGGCCTCTGGAATTGTCTTCCTTGTCGCCATGACATTTTCATCGATTTTTAAAAAGTAATTATTTTTTCACACTTGAAAACCGTATTTTCACAGTTGAAAAGCCGTATTCCCATAGTTTCAAACAGTGCAATATAGAGTGATATTCCACTAATAAATCCCGGTAATTCACCGTTAGTCATAAAATAAACTGTATAAGGTCCCTTTATTGTCTCTAGTCGAAGAGAACATTTTAAGAAACTAAAATAAAAATCGATGTCACTAGTGGGCAGTGTCACGTTTTTGACAATATTTCGTGATAGTTATCGCGTCCCATTTATCTCGCCCTGACCTTTTAGTAAGACGTCTTGGTGCATCATTATATAGTTAAGACGACTTATCATGTGTAGCAAAAGACGACTTGGCTATCACGTTATGTGGATGGCAGATATATGCCACCATATGTGTTACATGTCAAATGTTTGTTTCCGTAGGTTAATTGTCTATTTTTGATATCCTGATTTCTAGTGTTTAATTGTACAGTGTAGACGTTTAAGTATTCTATGCTGACAGTTTATAATTTGTGAACAATGATTCATCGAGTATACGAAACGCCAAAAGCGGTAGTCCCACCGACCGACTGACTGGCTCAAACAAAATCAAGGGCATCAACGTTAAACATTTGGCTATGGCGAGTTTCTCATCAAATCATTCAACAACATTAATAAATATTGTATTAAACCAACATAAATCAAAGATTCTGTTTATTGCATAACAAACACACTATACCTTGAAACTAGTTTAAATATCGTGTATTGTGATTAAATATTTATTTCATTGTTGTATAATGATTTTTAATACAGCGTGGTATTAATCCGCCAACTCCCATGATGTGCAATAAACACATATTACAGAAAGCTTTGTCTATTAAGACAATATTTGGTCCTGGATCTGGGATTACGTCCCCTATATGTATGGCAACGCCGTTTTTCGACAATATTTATTTCAAAAGAAATGCAATATGTTTCGTAAATGACGTGGAAAATTTACAACAAAAAAACCAGCGTTCGTGTGGCATTCAATACCGCACGAGCTCGAGATGCCGCACGAGATGTTTTTTTTGTAAATTTTCGTCATCAAATATCAATATCGGCGAAATACGGGGATTCGACAAGGGAGGTAATTCCAGTCGTAACTTACCGCCAAACTTCTTTCCTGCAAAATAAAGCACACTTGTTAGTTTTACCGCGAACCCGTTTTGGCCACAGGGATTCGGCTTTCTTTGATATTGCCAAAGAAAGCTGAAGAAATAGAGAATAGTAGGTTATTGCCGTGAATGGGAAAAATATCTGGCAAGGCTTAGGAAACGGGATGGGCGAGGCTCTGCCGAGCACATCCCGTTTCCGTGCCGCGCCAGATATTTTTTTCCCATTCACGGCACTAACCTACTATTCTATTTATCCCGTCAACACCTACAAATGGCTGTAAAATGCAAAAATAGTATTGACTGGATATCAAAAATGTTTCACGGTACCGTGTTTCACGGCACATACGCACTGTGTTGACGGGATAAAGCCAATTTCCTGGGGTTTTAACATGGCGCCATCTACGCCCGATTTTGATGCTGCCATACTATCCAGAAGAAAATGTTCAATAAAATACAACGGTTTCAGATTTTGCTCGCGCAGCAGTGACGCCATTGCAATTATGAAAGCGCATTGTTATTACTGAAGCATAATTTAACTTGATATACAATTCCTTTTTACTAGATTTATAACAATTTACTCTTCAAGTTAATGTTAAAAAGTATATTTTTTCCCCAAGAGTTTACGCCCTACATGGATGTAAATCCACCCATGTAAATCCACCCATGTTGCATCATGTTTGTGCTAAAATTGCGTTTTTACTAGCGTTACCATTCCAATTTAGTCCGGGGGAATAACTTGAGCAATACTTTATCGATAGAAGCTTTGCATTATTCTAAAATAATATTATTTAACCCGTAAAATAACTGGAGTATCGCCCTGTAATTGTTATATTATATTATGAACATTACCGAATCACAACTTACCGAATGATCGGCGGTACATGTAGCTACCACCCCCGAATGGTCCGCCGTAGGCTCCAGCTCCGAATGCCCCACTGCCCCCACCATATCCACCACCGCCCGCTCCGAACGCACCACCACCCCCGCCAAATCCACATTTCTTGCCGAAGCACATCGCTGAAATGTATAAATATAGCGGGGAGATAAGAATAATTTAGTGGAGCGCCGTGGCTTAATGGTTAGTGTGTCGGAGTACTGATCCAAGGGTCGTGGGTTCGAGCCTGACTAGTGGCGTGCGTTGTGTCCTTGAGCAGGACACTTTATCCACACTGCTCCAGTTCACCCAGCTGTAAATGGGTACCGATAATTCGTAGTTGCTCTGTAATTACGAATTACCGGCTTCTCTCGAAAAATCTCAACCTCCGTTCTTTCTCCCATTCTTGGGAGACGGCATGCAAGGTCATAGAGCCAGTGCCGCCGTTAAATATAAGCTAAAGAAAATAATAATTTAGTAACATATTAAATACATGAAATGCTCATATGATAATACCACATATGGAATTCATATGCAGATCATTCAAATGAATTTAATATGCACATATTTCATATGCAATGCATATGAAAGGTCGTCATATTAAAACTTTCCCACACCAAGTAGTTGGACTACCCAAATTAGGACTGTGTTCCAGCCAGCAGGATAATGCACCATGCCATACCAGGAGGGCAACACAATCTTATTGGGAGGATGCTAGCCCAGAGTTCATGAAACAAGATGAGTGGCCGCCTCAAAGTCCGGACTGTAATCCAATGAACTACTAGGTGTGGGATTCTTAGTGCGAACGTTTTCATTCGTCGACAAGATAAGTTCGCTGAAGTGGAACGCAAAGCAGAGATTCAGAGATGTTGGAAGAAAATGAGATTGGCTGAGATCAGAAGCAGTACTTCTTCATGGAAGAAACGTCTGCGTACAGTGGTAGAAGAGGATGGCAGTCCGACCGACCATTGTTTGTAGTTACATAATGCATATAAATTGGTACGATTAGAAGCAATTTGAACTCTACCGATATTGTACATTTCTACCCACAATTTGCATAATTGGTCAAGTGTTTGGTTTATCATTATAATATTTATACAAGTTATCTACAAAATCATGATTAACTATCATGCACAATTTCAATTATTTATGTTCAGTAGTGTAGGAGTTATATGAAATTACATTTGGGAACATTTTTGTCGACTCACCCGATATATTCAATAATGTTGGTTTGCCACACCTGCTGGAGGGGTTGTGTGTTGGTTTGAAAGTCACTAAGTCCTTGAAATCCAAGATGGCCGCTGTCCGCCATCTTGAACAATAGTTTGAGGAAAATTAAGCTAAATGTATAACTGCTGTGACATTTTTGTTAATTTTAGCAGACCACACCTACTGGAAGGATTGTTTGCTAAGTTGGATGCTATCTGGATCAGGAAATCCAAGATGGCCACCATATGCCATCTTGAACAAGTTTAGCATTCTATATTGTCTTTAAGAGATGTTTTGTTACCTTAGAGATTATCGTGGCTACCATATATCAATTATTATATTGTAACACCCCATCGTTGCAAATGTATTAAAGACCACGGAATAAACCATACTTTCATGTTCATACAGGGGGTGATAGCGGACGCTTGTGAATCGGGATATGGAAACGGGAATAAGTAGCTACTTGGCAATGAAGGAACGACAGTAGCGAACTCTGTATTAATACCTGTTATTTTATAACACATACAACACAATATTATGCAACACGTACAACTATATGAGGGTGACAATTCATCATAACAATAATGGTATCGGGCTGATACATTGGACTATATAAATCAACAGCTAGTATTCGTAGTACATGTATGTAAATCGATACTAACTAAAATATGTGACTATGGGAGCAACTAGACACAAGAAACTATTCTCTAAATCATACAAGTTCGGACCTAGACGGAAATCGCGGGGCTATCAGACATTATGCTACTGAGTGGGAGAGTCGCATAGCCGGGGGTCACTAATCTATAATGGGGAATAACACAACAGGGTGACACGAAGAAAGGTCGGGATCACGCAGCAGGGGTGGGAGGGGTGCACGAAGCTAGGGTGGGGAGCAACACTGCGGGAAGCTGGGGTGGGAGAAAACTACTGGCTTAGGGAGTCACACAGCGAGAATCACGAAGCTGGGATCGGGAATAATGATGGGTGGCGGGAATCACGAAGTTGGGAAGGGGAATTATGCTGGGTGCGGGAGTCACAGTGGGAATCACGAAACTGGGGTGGGTGAGGAAGGCGCACAGCGGGAATCCCGGAGCTTGGGTAGGGAATAATGCTGGATGGGGGAAGTCATACAGCGGGAATCACGAAGCTGGGTGGGGAATAATGTTGGGTGTGGGAGTCACACAGCGGGTGTAGCAGGGGACACGAGGTTAGGGTGGGTAGTAATACAACAGGGGCACGAAGTAGGGATGGGGATCACACAGCAGGGATGGGTCTGGGCACGAAGCGAAGGTTGGGAATCATACAGCCGGTGGGCACGAAGCAGGGGTGTGAATAACATAGCAGGGATTGGAAAGGGCACGAAACGAGGATGGGGGTCACACAGCAGGTGCGCACGAAGCAGGGTTAGGGATCAAACAGCAGGGATGGGAGTGGGTACGAATACAGGGCGTGGATTCACACAGCAGGGATGTAAGGTGACACGAAGCAGAGACCGGTAATCACACAAGATGAATGGGAAGGAGACACGAAGCTGAGGTGGGGAGTCACACAGTCGGGGGATACACAACAGCTAGGACTCATGACGATGGGATGGGGATCATCCAACAGTGGTGGGAGGGAGACACGAAGCTAGGGTGGTGAGTCTCACAGCAGGGGGTCACGAAGCTTGGGTCGGGAATCGCATCGTAATGGGGAAAAAGTGGGTAGGATAATGGGATATTGACATTGTCATGTTTCCAGCCAATATGAATAATCACTAATGCCAGAATCACGTTCAAATCATCACATCTAACGACTAACGGATTAGCTGGTAACATTGTCGGTGAGTAATGGTTAAGGGGGAAAGATATTTGGGTGCGTCTCTCGGGACAAAGTCGCCAATTGAAAATGTAAATGATTTGATTTAACGACGGCACAGGCTCGATGACCTTGCAAGTCGGGACCGACTATTTTAAGTCCCTATCCGATAGGATTAGACTAGCACGAAGTTGTCTTGCCCAATGACACGCCGAATCGGCCATTCGGAGCAGGTCGAGGTGGGAATCGAACCCGGGGTCTCCTGATCCGCAGTCAGACGCTCTACGTACTGAGCTAATCCGGCCACCAAGTCGCCAATTGACAGATTTCACTCCTATTTATAGGTTTTGCCAGAAGGCGCTGGACAAGTTCCGTAAGGTTTTGAACAAGTTCCGTAACTTTCTGTAAGAATTTGGACAAGTTCCGGTACTTTCCGTAAGGGTGTGGAAAAGTTCCGTAACAGTTACGGAACTTGTCCATCCTCCAGCAAAGTCATTGACAAGATTGTGTGGACGGAAAGTTCCGATCGGACACGAGCCAAAACAAGTATAACCAGTAAATATGCCAGCTGCATTCAACACATACAGGAAATGTCAACAAACTATTGTGAAATATAACTAACTAAACAAGTTTTATTGTGTACACAAACTGACAACCGTGTTTTGTTGTCCAAAATGTGTGATACATTTGAAACGATGAACACGCAATACACAAGCGTGTATAACATGTTTCGGGCTGGACCGCTTCACTACCCCGCCTGTTCGTCCTCGAGCTCATAACAAAAGTATGATGATTTAATGCATGCTGCACAACCTAAATGTCACCAATTTGCATAAAAACATATAGCTATTTACATACAATAATATATATCACCAAATACATCTAACATACACATGTACCACAATCATGTATCAATGCTTTGCAGTCTGGCCTCTACATTTTACTCGAGTCAAGTAACACAGTACGTGTGAGGCAATACAATGTTACATCAACACGACTAAGTATACTTGATTCAATAATACGTTCCTTACTGCTTCTAATAAAAATATACTATCAGTAGATCTAATCAGCAATAGTATCATGTGAAATAGTACTCATTATTTATCCTTATGGTACTAGTGTTCACCGAATATGTTGGCATTGCTATTCATAAGTCATATACTATTTCCCTTGGTTACGTGAACAGTAGAAAGCTATATTAAAATGTATCTACTTTCGTAGAATATGAATACCTGAACATCAATGAGCTAACATCGACGCAAAACACTCCGATAGCAATACTTACGATATATCCATTCTACTTATGTCCAGGTACCTCATTAAACTGCTAAATGAAGTTAGTCGATGGTGTCGCTGCTGCCATCTAGACCACCAACCATATATTCGTGGCCAACTGAACATTTCTAATCACAGATGACCAGTAGCCTATTTCACCAACATTGCAAAGTATACTTTTCTAGCAAAGTATACTTTGAGGGAGTAACCATTTATTTTTCCTTAAATGCATTATTTCATATAGAACTAACACATGAATATATTTCATGATTAAAAGTATGCAGAATTATTATACTGAATTTATTACATTATCACAGCCAAAATGGCTGTGACAATGTAATACATTCAGCATAATAAAAATTAATAAATTTATCCTAAAATTGAAAATTTCTCCCTCAAAGTATACTTTGATAGAAAAGCAATGTTGGTGAAATAGGCTACAGATATGGATATACATCCGAATGCCGACAGGATGACAACAACAATGAGTATAATTTAGATATTAGTGTGTAAAGTGGTATAGAAGAAAACTTACCATCAATGGCGACGGCTAGGCACAGGACCAACGCGATACAGAGTATAGAGCGCATGGTGAATACTATATCGTAACTATTTCCATAACAGGTAGCTAAACCTTATATAGCGGTCATGTTAAGATGATTATTATGCACATCACACGTATATCTGTCAGGTTTTGCACATTGCGTGTTAATTGATCACCTAATTCGTTATATAGTTCGGGGACAACTGTTAAATTTCCGGCACCTCGGTTCATTTTATTTCTTAGCGGTCTGCTATTCGTCTGAGGTCCAACTTTCCACACTAATTACAGATCAACTGGGAACAACGAATAGTACAACTATGAAGGTCAAGGTTTCAAAACAATATTTCATCAAGTGAAAAACGGTAATGATTTCGTCTTTGTAATGTTTATTCTGTACTATGGCGTACATCGTGTACATGTATCTGCTATAGATCCCCAAGGTCAAGGTCAAGGTCAAGGTCACCTGTAGCAAAGTATACTTTGAGGGAGAAATTTTCAATTTTATGATAAATTTATTAATTTTTATTATACTGAATTTATTACATTATCACAGCCAATTTGGCTGTGATAATGTAATAAATTCAGTATAATAATTCTGCATACTTTTAATCATCAAATATATGCATTTGTTAGTTCTATATGAAATAATGCATTTCAGGAAAAATAAATGATTACTCCCTCAAAGTATACTTTGCTAGTAAAGTATACTTTGCAATGTTGATGAAATAGGCTACAGTTCCTTTAGTTCACCAGCCACGATAAAAAGGGACGTATTTAGCTTCTTTCTATGATCTCAAGATGGGCTAGTACACCAATGCACCATGATACGAATATAAAGTTTTTGTTATAGTTCGGAGGCAAAAGCCAGGAATCCAGCCCATTGTCTTGTCTTTGTACGTGTACGCTTTCAGAAAAATAACGGGTGTCATTTTGTTCCAAATAGGTTTATGGTCATTTCAAGGTCATTTCACATCCAGAGAATGTTGGTACTATATATACATTAAACAGATTAATGCATACATTCGGTATTTAAATAGTTTAAATATTATTCAATATTATTGGCAACAGTTGATAACATTTTGGCCTGTTTGAAAACATTTTGGCGGCCATGTTGAATATAAGACGCTATGCATTGATAAATCTGAGGTGTTTGTGCTAGTAAACCGTAGAATATTGACTAGTTGGATCTTCTATTATACCGTTTATCAGGTCATTGTGAACTGCAGATCACCATATTCATATCACTTTTCGGACTCTAAACATACATGAAGTTCATGATTTGAACAAAATGTCACTCGGATTTATAGGAGACCTTATACATAAAAGGTTATAAAATAATCGGATGAATAGAATTAACACGAGGTGCCGAATTCTTATACGTATGTCTACATTTGCCCGCGGACTAATAGGAAATGAAATTACAAATTATGTTTTAATGAGCGTTCGTAATATACGAGGTGTGTTGTTTTTGTCTGGATGGATGTGATTTGTGGTTGATATCAGGTTACATGTACATGTACTTGTGGCGTATGCTTGAAATCCATGACACCGCGTAATTGATTCTGTGTCTGGTGGAATACGGCTTATCGGTTTTACGACCGCTTACATCCGGACTATGCATCTGATCAGGATGTACACTGTTCGCCAGTGCACTAATGAAGCACCTGTCATGGTTTAACAAACAATATATTATAGCATTATCATGCGACGGGAGTGTGTTATTTAATATTTGTTATTTGATCAAGAGCTACACTGGTCACAAATCCCATAAGCCCCGTTTATCCAGTCACTCAACCAACAATGTGAAATGTATATCAGTCACAATGACACACGTAAACCAAGGCATTGCGGTTATTACCGTTTATTAAAGTTTATTAAATGTATGGAGTGATAATTTATTATGAGATTTATTAATCGAGTTTACTGATTCCATAAGCTATGCATAGTTTCTTATGAAATCAGTCTACCAGTTTAATAAATATCATATTAAATCAACACAAATAATGGATTATATTATTGCATACGCACAATATATAAATTGAAGCTGCGCTAGTCATCTATCATGTTGTATGTAGCGGCCTCATTTGCATATTTATTACATCTATTAGAGGATATTCATATTTTTGCAACGAATATGACATATATGTTCATCGAGTGTTGTGAAATGTCCATATTTCATTCGTGCCTAACGGCACTCGTGAAATATGGGCATTTCACACCACTCGATGAACATATATGTCATATTCGTTGCAAAAATATGATTATTCTAATTATTATATACCCCTCCATGTAAATTAGCAGTTTTTTAGACTGTATAGGGTAATTAATGTGTATTTGCAGCCTATTTGCGTCCGGCACTGCAGGTGCGCGTTATGAATATAGATAGCGGAAGTAGTCGTATTTTCACCGGAAGTTGCTTATTTCATCGATGAGAACATATGACCTTTATTTACATCTTATATCTATGTATTTCATGGGTAGGTATATAATAAACTGATGTATTATGACTTTATGGCACTGTGTTATACCACAGTGACTGTTAAAGCATAGTTTATGTAATATACATACATGTACATACTACCAATACAATTACAAGCGCAGTAAAATAGTACATTGTCAGTCTGTATAAGAATTATAAGAGACTACTATAGATCAAATAGCTACATGCACGTTACCTTAAATTATTACCAGTGTAGAACTAGATCAGCATGTGTAGCCTGTTGAGGGTCTCCATCGTTCGCACATGAGTAAAACGGTATTCATGCTCTTAAGAAACAATATATAGGTTACCGAAATGTGCTAATAGACCAGGGGCCATACTGTCACAAATAGCACAAGCCCCATCTCTCAGATCAATTGATCTCGCATAAACAGTCTTAATGTACCTGAGACAAGCGATGTCCCATCTGTTTTACAGGGATATGTTAACAGTCTATTTGTAGACATTGTACTTCAATATAAGGTGTTGTGGGTTCAACCCCCGGCCTAGGCAGGAAAACAACATGTTCATGGTATTAATTTACACTGGCCGATTGGAGTATATTTAATCCCGTTCCATCTCTATATGACCTTTGTTGTTACTGGGGTTATAAGACATGGGCCTTTCTTTCATGATGTGAAATTTCAAAATGTTTCACATTTTTGTCTGATCCGCTCGAATATACATTTTCAAGGTAGTGCAGGAGCCAAGTCCATTTTTTCCGGCTACCCTACCCCTGCACTCCCCCTATTTTCAGGTTTGTAATTGTTAAAGTAGACATCTGAGAACCAAAATAAAACTATCACATTTCTAGGGAGTGGCAAAAGATAGGAAATTCTGAATTAAAAATTGCCGCCAAATATAAATGTTTTTGCCATATATTTGCATCATATGATGTTTTCGTCAGTAATTGGACATCAGTATTTTGGGTGTGATCAAGTTAGTACCTACTCCATACAATTTAAGATACACGTAGCTACATACATGTATTGGAGCTCCTGCACAGGATATTATAACAGGGTCGTAGAAATTAGATACCCTATCTGTATTAAGTTCTATTTGCTTGTATTCTATTACATGTAGTTTGAACTTCTGAATTATTAAAACCACAAAGATACATTTAGTACCATGGTCGTGAACATTCTACTTATACAATTATGTATCAAGCGATGTTTATTTTAACTATGTTAGCCACCTTTTATGCAAGTGCTGTTAGTGATTCATTAAACTACAGTGTTTGATCTTTCAAAAAGAATTGTCACAATAGGGGGAGGCCTCGAGGGTAGGGTGCATCAGCCTTTTTTTCTGATGTAGGCCCTATGCGTACCAGCGTATACCCTTTTAGTACCACCTATGCACACCAAAGAATTTTGTTATCAATGAGACTAAACATATAAACTCTATATAGTTCTGCATTCAGGAGTAGCAGCTTCAGCCTCGTAATTTGCATAAACATGATGGCCGCCAATAAAAAGTATTTACCACATGTCGGGCGTATCGTATTATGGAACCTTTAATACTCAATACCCGACTGAATGTTCCTTAATCAATTTTATTTGGAATATATAGATATATTTGTGTATTTACGTCTCATCACATGTACACGTATTACATATCACAGTTATTTACAATTATAAATCAGTACACGTGCCATTATAATAATACTTATAAGAGACCATATCACCATATAACACAAAGCTCAATAATAATTAAAATACAAAATTAAGGTTATCCAGATTGGATCAATAAAATCCCAGTAAAACATATATCATTAAAACATCTGATCCAAGTACAGATTCATCCAACCTAAACAATATCATTAACGATGCATTCTGCTTAAAACAGCATATTTCACATAAAATGTAGAGAACTTACACTTAAAATCGCATGTACATGTACAGTGTGTCACATCCATGTTTTAAAATCAGGGCCCGGTTGCTCAAAGCTTCAGTTAGCTTAACATACTGTTAAATCCTTAGCATTGCTAAGGATTTAACAGTCTGTTAAGCTAACTGAAGCTTTGAGCAACCGGGCCCTGAAAACATGTTTTGGCACTGGCATTTACAATACTGGCATCTGACAGTATAAATGAAAATGTTTCGTTATCAATCAAGTTATCAAATTCGTCAAAGAACATTACCTCATTATATAACTCATACAGTAATGTTTCATGTGATGGAAATTGCAACATGCACTTCATCCTCTATGGCATGTAAACATTTAAAGCAAATTTAATTCACTTCTAAACCATTGTATTGTCCAACTCTCAACTGCAATCGGCGCTGTTACCATGGTTACACTTCTAAATGTTGCTAATGCCCCTGAATGAGATCCGTTGAGAATCGTCTTACAATATCATTCAACGATGAATTCGTGCTTAAAGGTCCGATACAGGCGTAGTTTATTACATCCTACACCTGGTCTGTAACTATCCATGTTATTGAGATAATCAAATTTCTAGCACTTAAATACTGTTTCCTATACGGGACATGGAGTGGACAAGTCGCACATCTTTATATGTTCCAGCCATCAGCCAGTTTCACCTGTTCTGCCGTTTGACAATGAACTCAACATGTGAAGTAGAACGTATGATATAATGTTGCCAACCACATGTAGAAAAGCCAGGAGAACGGACTCCTATCAATTGTATTAAACCAAACTGTAACATATGTCAGTGTTCTGGACAGGTTTGTGCCTGTGTTTTCAACAACATGAACCGCTATTATAAATACCCTCATACACAGAAAATCTCACAGTGTATCATTTTTACCTGGCAAACAACACAACACATACTATGTATACCGACTACTGTACTCTGTCATTAGCTATTAAATCCAGCGACATGTACGCAGTTACCTGGGTATATTGTCCCTGGTGTCTACTCGCCTACTATGCAAGTAAATATGGCTTTACCTATGGCCAAGATGTACACTAACATATGCTGTGCATCAGATTGAAAAGTTAACACATCAAAACTTATTTTGAGATTGATGGGAAAATACTCAGATATCTCGTATTTTGGTATAATTTGCTGGCATAATATTTGTAGCTTGTCGTTGTCATTTCTGTCTATTATGTATTGCACCAAATTTTAGTTGGTTTACTTTCATATTATGTGCTGTATGTGTCAAACGCACGAAGTGGTGAAACTGTACGATGGCTTGTACATACGAAGATGGCGGAGATGGAAACACAATGCTCCATATAGTATACAGTAACGAGACAATATTCACATATGTTATATTAATATATCGCATCACTCTTATGTAGCAAATATTATTGAAGTAAAGTCTATCTATCTATCTATCTATCTATCTATCTATCTATCTATCTATCTATCTATCTATCTATCTATCTATCTATCTACTATATATATATATATATATATATCTATCTATCTATCTATCTATCATCTATCTATCTATCTATCTATCTATCTATCTATCTATCTCTATCTATCTATCTATCTATCTATCTATCTATCTATCTATCTATCTATCTATCTATCTATCTATCTATCTATCTATATATCTATCTATCTATCTATATACCTACCTACCTACCTACCTACCTACCTACCTACCTACCTACCTACATACTGCATACCTACCTACCTACCTACCTACCTACTACCTACCTACCTACCTACTACCTACCTACCTACCTACCGGCTACAGATATCCGGTACTTTATCTGAGTGATAGCGCATATTGCACAGTTTATGTAACACTATGATAACAGTGTAGTTCTTTAGTACCTTACCTGGTATTTCATCCGTACATGCCGTTCGATTCCTTTTGATAGTATGTATAGCTGCCATAACCTCTGCAACACTGAATACATCATTAAACTGAACATGCTCAATTGTATTGTTATCTTCTACGTGTACCATTACATTGATGTTATCAATAACAACCGGGAGATCTTCATTCGAATTTAGTTATGAACAGAAAGCAGTTTTCCATTTGTCAAAATGTGTCCAAAGTAACCACCTCCCCTGCAGAGTTCATAGATATCTGTGATATTTCTATATTCCCTTACTCGAACTCGACGTGTGGTCTTCCAAAACTCGCTACTGTTATGATCAGCATGTTCCAATAATTCGTATTGGGCATTAATTTGTTAAACCAAAGCATTCTGTTTCTTAAAACAGTTTGCATTTTTTGACAAAACCATGTTTCAAATGACGCTTATGTTCACTTTGACATTTCAACCATGCGTATTCGCTACATGTATACATATGTCATTAAATAACACGTGTAGACCATCATTCCACCAGGGTTTACGCACTCGCATAGTATTACGCTTGTTTATTGACACCATACTTGATAACAACAACTGTACTTGGCAGGTTGGTATTCATTTCACATTTGACCGTTATACAGAACTCGTCAATTTCATGTCTGACTTCGCACTCCAAATTCAAATCGACAATATATTGTATGCATGCAGAAGTGTCTGTAACATTAAACACGTGTCTGGTATTGCAGAGACATAATGTTTCACAAACTTGTTTTCAATACAGTCTTTGTGCAGTATTTCAATGCAATTTGCGTCAGCAATATGATGTGTAGAAATCCATCAAACATTGCGGCATTTTGCATGTATTTTATTAATTAATTAATGAAACAGTCAGATATGTGCATTAAGTATTGACACCACATGTGTATATGAAACTAAAATATTCTGAAGCTGATTAACATATTGGTATTAATAATAGTACACAATAAGACATTTTGAACATAAACGTGGTATATTGCGAAAAAAGTATGGCCAACGTTATGAAACAAATATCCAGTTTCTGGAATATTGATATGTACTGTCACTGTTTCAGCAGTCTCAGAATGGTCAATGCAAACACAATTATGATATGTGATGACTGTCGTGCTATAAAACGTCATCAAAGACCACTGTGTAAATCCGAAACAGCCGCCATTATATACGACTTTCGTGAATTATACACATTGTTAGTAATGCCAGTACCACATACCCGTTCACGACTACAATGATCCCACGTATTTTATACACATTTGTACACATAGACGTATTGATATGCAAATTTAAAATATCCATCATTGTATAATTGGAACAGAACTTTTCGGGAATTCAGGCCTAAATTCACCCGATCAGCTTCGACGATTTCGTCACTGGCATGCCGTAGACATTTTCTCAATACTATTTCCAAGTAAATATAATATTGGCATAAATTTAATATGGCCGCCATTTTGTAAACTATTTGTAATAATTCAACTAAATCAGAGTACACATTCATTAGTGGCGACGTAATAAAATAATAATACATTTGTACTATATACATGTTAAGATATGACTATAATATATAATACATACTATACGTTGTCTTGTATGTACAGTGTGATTTTTTTTCTTATTTTCTTATGCCATGTGGGGACTGTACCGTTTTTGTGTGATGCTTAAATTTGTAACGTCCTCTACTCACGCCCATTAGTAATGATGTATCGCCATTCCAGTAGGATTGTCTTAAGATTAGCGCATGTTGTAACAAGTGTTAATTAATTTCATATTTTTCCAGGTGCATTACCATGCATACCATATTGTGCAAAAAGAAATATATACCTGAGTAATAAAATTAACACTATTATTATGACAAATATTAAGTTTAAACTGCAGCGGCATTTGAAGCATTTGAAGTGTCAACGTTATTTTACTGTTGTACAATATTTCTTTTCAGTTTGTAGACGTATGCATGTAATATAGATGACAGTCCATGTGACCAACTTATGATATGGGTGTCATAAGAATACCATCATGACATACCTGTTAGCACATGTAGTGAGCCTTACATAATTTTGACTTCAATCATTTAATGTTTTCTCCTTACTCATTGCGTCGTTTATGCAGAGTACTGACCTCAGGGAAATATGTTGGCAAGGCAAGCAGGAATATAATCATTTGTGTGTTGATATGTAACATTAAAATCAATGCCAAGTTACTCACAATACTCACCGACCAGGACTACTACTTATACTACGCGTTCAACTTTATTTGTCTAGCTGGTTGCCTGATTATGTCTTTGTGACCGTCTACTGCTAATCATGTCCAACTTAGTGACTCATTCAAAAGTATGCATATCTGTACTTATATGGTACATTGACCTTATTTTTCAGGCGAGGTAGTGATATTCAGTTTATAGGATATACTGTTGTCTATATTCCATGCACATGTATGCTTAAACGTATTTAAATGGATCTGTCTATGTTTATGTTTTAGTGCAACATATAAGATATTCTATGGCAAATCACGTGGTTATAACAACAACAACAGTGGCTGAAAGTGTTGAAATCTCGAAAGTATTATTTGATATTTTCCTTAACATGTAACGGATTTTGATGAAATATGGCGCAGCAAACGAGTCTTCATGAGCTGCATTTGGTGGTCCAGGGAGTTTGGCACAGACTTATGTCGTTTTTGCGATGAATCGATTTCCGTGTCGGAGAAGTTTGGGCGAAAATGCAGAGACCACCAAATGCAGCTTACAAAAACGCGTTTGATGCGCCATATTTCATCAAAATCCGTTGCGTATTAAGGACAATAAAAAATAAATTGGAGGAAAGCATTACATTGACTGTAGTCTGGAGGAAGTATGCGGTGACCCGAAAGTCTCGGTTAAAGTTGTTTTCTTTGCTGATTATTGTTTGTTATGACACATTAAACACTTTCCTGGGTGATGTGAAGTTATCACCCTTGAGCAATTTGCGATATCCAAGATGGCCGCCATATAGTAATAATATTGCGGAAGCTTATAATAGTACACACATCTGTGTCACCAGAAACTGTAAAATTTGTAAATGTCCTTTGATTTGTTTCACGCATAATAAACTCAATATGTAAATGTTATTGTCACATGTGACATGTATATGAGCGGCATACCAGTACTAAGACATCTACAGTAATATATCGAAACAAAGGGACACACAGGGCTTTAATTGTTATGCCGACAGCTTTACTGCCATACTACATTCACAAAGAAAAAAGCACAACCTCTAAACATAGTACACCACACATGCAGCAACACGCGTCGCCGGTTCATAAGAACATGTGCTAACTGGAGTGCTCACAGGGAGACACACTGTATGAGAAGCACATACGGGGCCAATTGTCTACGACGTTCTACTGATTCCAGTGAATTGTCTGATCATATTATGCTAGGTACTCACATCAAAGAATGCGGCATAATAGACGTTAACAAAACATAGCATAAGCATAATGTTATTAGGTTTGAGGCGGCTTTCAGCTGCGCCGAAAACCTATTGTATTCGTTGGTTTTTTTTTTTTTTTTTTTTTTTTTATTCAGCCGTTCAGTCTACAGCTCAAACCGCTGGTCGGATCGACTTCAAATTTTGCATGCCGATTCGGATCAAGTGTGAGCAGAGAATCAGAGATTTTCAGAAATATCTTAATGCCACTTTCCACGAAACCGGAAGTGACGTCATATTTTCTATAACTTTCTATAACTTCCTTATTTTCCAACCGATTTCAAAAATTATTTTTGCATTGGAAAGCTGACAACATTATCTATCTCAGTCTCGCTGACAATTCTCGGCTATCTGGTCAATGCATTGGAAAGCTGACAACATTCTCTATCTCAGTCTCGCTGACAATTCTCGGCTATCTGGTCAAATAAGAGAGCTATAGGGATTTGAAGTTAAAATATGTACATACTTTTCAACGATTTTGCCGAATTTTTGCCGAATTTCGGCTGATAACGGGTGGTCTTTGCAAACGTTTTCCAATTTGTACAGTAATGTCAGCAACATAATTTCTTGCCAGTGTGATAGGGGAGTGTCAGGCGCATAAAAGATGATAATTTTCAGAGCTCTATCTTGACTACTTCCGGTTCTATTGGATGTCAAAGATGAACGTCTTTTTTTCAAGTTTTCAAAATAGAGCAAACGGATGTGACGTCAGCTTCGTTATTTATCAATAGATTTCAAAATTTCTTGCTGCGGTCGATATTTCAGTCATTTAGCTAAAACTTTCCCGCTTTGTGCCCGGCCTATGGTGAAAAACAAACGAAAACTTCACTGGCGGAATATTGCACATATGTAATTTCCGTTTTATTACGTGTATTTACAAATGGCGTAAACTGCAATCTAGGGGCGATAACTATCGAAAAATAATCATCCGCTGACTTACGGGCTCCCTCCATCTACACCAAACCTCTGGTCGGATCGACTTAAAATTTTGCATGCCGATTCGGATCAAGTGTGAGCAGAGACTCAGAGATTTTCAGATATCTGTTAATGCTACTTCCCACGAAAACGGAAGTGACGTCATATTTCCTATAACTTCCTTATTTTCCAACCGATTTCAAGAATTATTTTTGCATCGGAAAGCTGACAAAATTCTCTATCTCAGATTCACTGACAGTTTTCGGCTGTCTGCTCAAATAAAAGAGCTATATGCATTTGAAGTTGAAAAATGTACATACTTTTCAACGATTTTGCCGAATTTCGGCTGATAACGGGTGGTCTTTACAAAGTTTTCCAATTTGTACAGTACTGTCAGCAACATAATTTCTTGCCAGGGTGATAGGGGAGTGTCAGCCGCATGAAAGATGATAATTTTCAGAGCTATATCTTGACTACTTACGGCTCTATTCGATGTCAAAGATGAACGTATTTTTTCAAGTTTTCAAAATAGAGCAAACGGATGTGACGTCAGCTTCGTTATTTATCATTCGATTTCAATTGTTTTTGCTGTAGTCGATATTTCTGTCCTTTAGCTAAATCTTTGGCTGTGGATCGAACCCGGTATCCCTCGCTCCGAGCCCATCGCTCTACCTCTAAGCTAACCGGCCCCCCATCGGTGTGATGATGCGAACACAATAATGTTGGACTGTTCATTCTAAAACTTCAGAAATTCTTTTTGCAACCGATAGTTTACACCTTGGGCTAAAGCTTAGTTACACATGAAATCAATGTTTGAGGCTCAAACCGTTGATGCAGCTCAAGCTGCTCTAGTTCCAGATTGTCTCCGTAGTTTTGACTGCTATGGTGTGATAAGGCTGCACAATCTTGCAAACCAAAATGTGCTACCAAGATGAAATTAAGCCCTTGGAAGTCACAGCCTGTTCTTAAATATAAAATATGGAATATGAGACGCCACTAACTGTTGACTATTAGTGAAAGTTATATATGTTCACAGTGCAGCTGAATTTACAGAATGATGTGGGACGTATCATGATATCAATACTAAAACTGGAATTTATACATCCAACTGACGTACATTATCACGTTCGATGAGTTATAACCATGCATATTTGCATGTGTGTGCTTTGAGACATACACTGCCCATCCTCTACAGCTTGGTCGCTGAGCTCACGGACTTTCACTGGTCACATGAAAACGGTCTCCTCTTAATATACCAGACGGTACATGAGTGGTGCATATTTCTGAATTTCATCCGAAGTACATTTGTTGGCTAGTCGCCATATTCTTTCGGAGAAATGTGCGCATCATATGTTTACTCACATATCTATCATGCATTTAATTTTGTTCCTTGTTTCAATGAGTGAAATGAGTGTCTGAAAATTACATCATCTTAATTCCAGCACAAAAATATTTACATAATTCCCTAGCATTTTATTGTCCCGTAGCAAGTCTCTGTCCAAAATTTATATCCCAGTAAACTCCCACGCCGAACTACTTTCAGTAACCGTGAGGCGCAGTTAAAATAATTCTTAAGAAAACGGAAAGTAAACACATTTTCTTGATGAATTTATTTCAAATGCTGGAATTAAAAGGAATGAATGGCATTTTTGTGGAATTTATCGGGGATATAAACTTGGAAAAGTCGCGGGAATACTGGACGAGGCCTTCCGGCCTTCGTCCAGTATTCCCGCTACTTTTCCAAGTTTATATCCCGATAAATTCCACAAAAAGGCCATTCATTCCTATATTGAAATGTGTCGCAGCTGACAGTTTAAAGGCGGCACCACATGTACTGATGTGCTGTAGGAATTTAACATGGGGCTAAACATTTTTTTTTTCTTCAATATTTTTTTTATTTGTGGGCCGATTTTCAAAATGTAACATTTGTTTTCGTATTTACATCATTTCCAAGCTATCTCGCCAGGTTTCGAAGTCAATTTCCAAAATTTTCGTTTTTTGATCCTTCAAATTGACTCCCCATAGGAAAATCGTTTTTTCGCAATAAAATCGATATTTGATGGAAGCTACATTTGTATCTAGCCAGGTTTCCGAGTCAATTTCCAATTACTTTTTCGTTTTTCGACCCTCCTGGTCAACCTCCTTCTTTTCGCCCCATGTTAAATTCCCATAGGAAATAAAATCAATATGTTATGGAATTTCATCGAATAAAAATACTTACGGAAGGTGACTATTTTGTTATTGCTGAAAAAATAATTACATTTAAATATGTTTTAGATTTAATATGTTTAATAGTCAAAAGTAATAGCAAAACGTGGAACAGACAGTAATACCTGTCTGTAATCATGCAAATTATAATGGACGTCACGTCAAATGACACTCTGCGCATGTGTACCAAACGTATTGACGTGCTAGTTTAGGAGTAGAGCATATAAGTTCAATTCGGATTAGAGAGGATGGGCGAGTATGCAAATGTTAACGATGGATCTATCATTAAGAATTACGTCGTATTGGCTCGTATTGGGATTCACACTTGGGTCCAAATGATCTATAGTCTGTTTCACGAAAGCTGCCCAAATTGTAAGGCCATATATACAATTCAAAAACCATTTTTTTTTTCGATAGTATTAAATTAAAGGAAAATTTAAGAATGAGCCTTCTTTTTATTTCGTGAAATTTGGTCAAATATTGATTTTATTACGAAAAATTGATTTGTCTATGGGAATTTAACATGGGGGAAAAAGAGGTAGAGTGTGGGAGGAGTGAAAAAAACGAAAAAAAAATGGAAATTGACTCCGAAACCTAGCTAGATAGCTTGGAAAAGCTAAGAAAACAAAAGTTAAATTTTAAAAATCGGTCCAGTATTTCTGAAATTCTAAAAAATTTCACCATCTTAAATCCCCATAGACATCTTCACGGAGTGAAGATGTCTATGGGGATTTAACATGGGGAAATTTTGTTTTCGCAATAAAATAAATATTTGACCAAATTTAACGAAATAAAAAGAAGGATCATTCTTAAATTTTCCTTTAATTTAATATTATCGAAACAAATATGGTTTTTGAATTGTTTATATGGCCATAAAATTTGGGCAGCTTTCGTGAAACAGACTATAGTGCAGTACGGGTGTTTGGTACTAACTCGGGACACTGACTTTCAGAGCTGAACGGTTTGTTTACTAGACTTCCAACGTATAACATATGGTACACTCACCATATAGGAGCATTCTTGTCTCTTTATGAGTTTGTTGTTGAAAAGTGCAACAGCACACTCAATATATGCTGGATGTATGGATATTCATAGTGTTTCGAACCAACCTGATTTTGGATGAACTATTAAATTGAGGTCACTTCACAATATTGCCATTAGTTGTTGATGGGTCATTAAAGTTAGATTGACGATATAATTGACAGTTTACTGGCTACATGTTGTACCGTAATACTTGTATACAAGTCACATTGTGAACTAAATCATCAACATCATCGTTCGACGTCTATGTCGTTTAGGTTATTCTATTTGAGATATATGGTATATGGCAGTCATCTTTGATTTCTAAGATGTATAAATTTAATACCACACACAGTCATCATAAACATACCTTACACCAGATCTGACAATATCATAAATTACCAATAGATTTATGATCATATTTAATGGTAGCCACATTTAAAATCAATTCGTTTTACTTGTTTCTGTGGGTATATGGCGGTCATCTTGGCTGATTAAGTTTAACGTATACAAAAGGCCATCTAAATTTCGGCATAGACTTCATCGAACAAAATATCAAATAATAGTAATTGGTATGCCCTATATGACACAAGTAAAGTTCTTTGGCATATTGTGGATATCTGGCGGCTCTTGATTTATTAAATACCTGAATAAGTTTTAGCTGGACACAGTTAGCTTGTATTAGACTTGTACATCATATAATACATCAACTTATATCACTTTAATCTCATTACAAATGACCTTTCCTCGATTTTATTGATGTATGGCGGCCATTTTGAAATTCTCACAACGCTCAAGGGTGACAACTCCACATCACCCAGGATATCATTACACATGTTTTCCCCAACAGTAATCAGTA
Organism: Conchocele bisecta; assembly: GCA_029237695.1. Taxonomy (NCBI): domain Eukaryota; kingdom Metazoa; phylum Mollusca; class Bivalvia; order Lucinida; family Thyasiridae; genus Conchocele; species Conchocele bisecta. The sequence goes on along the minus strand of CM055279.1, from coordinate 24,284,697 downwards.
GAGAAAACAACTATAACAGAGAATGTTGGGTTATAGAGAATAGTAGGTTAGTGCCGTGAATGGGGAAAATATCTGGAAAGGCTTAGGGAACGGGATGGGCGAGGCTCTGCCGAGCACATCCCGTTTCCGTGCTGCGCCAGATATTTTCCCATTCACGGTACTAACCTACTATTCTATTTATCCCGTCAACACCTACAAATGGCTTTAAAATGCCACAGTCGCCGCAAATATTCATACGCAGTGATTAGGTCGTATTGACAGGATATCAAAAATGTTTCACGGCACCGTGTTTCACGGCACATACGCACTGTGTTAACGGGATAAATGGTAAACATAGGCATAATTCCCCTAGACTACAACATGTACATAGAACAACAAGACAGTGGTGTTGATTGCGGGTTATTTATTTACAATAATAACATTACATTATAATCAGGATAATAAAATGAGCAAATATCAGGTATCAAGCTATGAGGTCCGGTCCGTGTCTGTTTTTTGGGTCATTTCCTGAAATTAGAAAAAATAGTAACACGTTCAATTATTTCTTTTTGATTGAGTTTTGTTGACCAACTTGTAAGTATTTTATTTCCGATGATAAACTGCTGGAATCCCTACATCCAGTATTTGCTGTTACATTCTTGTACTTTATTGGTTCAGTTGAATCAGGTTATACCCTTTATAAAAAGTAGTAAACTTAGTACTAATCCTATCACTTTTAGGGAGTGGGGCTAAGCAACTCTGGTGTGTCAAGGACCTGGAACCAGATATGGTTATTCTAATTTCAGGGCTGAACATATATTTTCTTTCTGTACATATTGCGTTCTGATTTTGTTATATTCCCCCATCCGTACAGGTGCAATTACAGGATCCGACCCCCTTAACCCGGCATAAAATAACTGTAAAACACCATTGACTACGCAGCAGACATGGATTGTTTTTTTTTATTAATTCGTTCCCACGAAATAACAATTCGTTCCCTCAATTTAACAATTAATAATTCCAGCACAAAAATATTTACACAATTCCCTAACATTTGATTGGCCCGTAGCAAGTCTCTGTCCAAAATTTGTATCCCAGTAAACTCCCACGCCGAACTACTTTCCGTAAATGTGAGGTGCAGTTAAAATAATTCTTAAGAAAACGGAAAATAAACACATTTTCTTGATGAATGTATTTCAAATGCTGGAATTATAAGGAATGAATGGCCTTTTTGTGGAATTTATCGGGGATATAAACTTGGAAAAGTCGCGGGAAAACTGGACGAGGCCTTCCGGCCTTCGTCCAGTATTCCCGCGACTTTTCCAAGTTTATAACCCGATAAATTCCACAAAAAGGTCATTCATTCCTATAATAAAAAAAATAATTCTACGTCCCCTGTGGGGCTCCGTAATTGACCCATTAGAGAGGAATATAATGATAGTAATATGAAACATTTAAGAACAAATCTCCATTTTATTTCTTTCATCTCGAAAGTATATAAGCTGCTATCATTCGTTTGAACCGTCTCTTTGAGTGGTAACAACATCTACCTTTATGGAAAAATAAACGAACTATTTGTTTCCAACAAAGCATATTGTATCCTTATACTGGAAATGATCAGACAAATAAATCTCTATTTTCTTACCAATTCTGTCCAACCATCATTCGTCGTCTATTAACATTTCTTTCCGATGCATTTCTTTCCTGGAAAAAATGCACGACCCATTGATTAGGCTTATACTTGTGAGAGTGTGTTTGGAGAAATTTGACTTGTGACATTTGAGACCAGTGTTGATTTACTAAAAAAAATGAACGAGAACATCTGGCCATTAAACACATTAAATCTAAAAAATATTTAAAAGTAAGTACTTTTTCATCAATAACAAAAAAGGCAACCTCCCCAAAAATATTTATTAATGAAATTCCATCAAATATTGATTTTATTAAGAAAAAACGATTTTCCTATGGGAATTTAACATGGGGAGTCAATTTCCAAAACTTTTCGTTTTTTGATCCTGAAAGATCAGAAAACGAACAAATTTGGAAATTGACTCCGAAACCTGGCGAGATATCTTGAAAATGATGTAAGTAAGGAAACAAGTTAGATTTTGAAAATCGGTCCACAAATAAATTTTTTTTTAAAAAAAAATCTATTTTTAGCCCCCATGTTAAATTCCCATAGGAAAAGAGTTTTTTCGCAATAAAATCAATATTTGATGGAATTTCATAAAATGTTTTTTTTTTGGGAGGGTGACTTTTTTGTTATTGATAAAAAAGTACATGTACTTACTTTTAAATATTTTTTAGATTTAATGTGTTTAATAGCCAAATGTCGGCAGCAAAACGTGGAACAGACAGTATATCAGTCTGTTCCGGGCCAACGCTGTTCCCATATTTAATCTCTAAAGTTGAGGGCAGACATGATTGGAAGCAGTATACATGTATGCTATATAACACCTTACATGCTTAAAAAACACCGGGAAATTATAAATATATTTCTGTGGTGGTTGAATGGTAGCAAGTGATGGGTAAATTTAGCGATCGGGATTCATCCTTACGGAAATCCCGAACGGAGACCTGGTTTGGCCCTCAGGTACGTCTTTGGCAATCTTGTAAGTGAGAGCTGAATCTGGTTATACATGTACCCTTTTATTAGGGGACGGGGAAAAGTGACTGGTTCCATATGTACCTGGCACCATGTCGGGTTATTCTAATTTCAGCGATGTAAATATTCCGTTCTGATTTTGAATTTTCCCCCCAATGCAGAAGGTTAAATCCGGGATCGAACCCGTTGGCCCGGCTTTACATGACCTTAACTGTTGATAGGCCGTTAAGCACAATACATCAAATCAAATGAAAACTAAACATGTTTTTTCTGATTTCATGTCGGACGTAAATGTGACCAACAGTTGAATCAGGTTTCAATAAGTGGTCACAACATATACTTTGTAGGAGAACGGCGACAAAAATGCGACAAACATATGGTAACAACAAATCATACCCATATGGATTTTCCACGTGCAAATAATATAATTACCTTTTCCGAATCCGCCCCCGCCAAATCCACCTCTGCCAAATCCGCCCCCGCCAAATCCGCCGCCGCCAAATCCGCCCCCGCCATATCCGCCCCCACCATATCCGCCTCCGCCAAATCCGCCCCCGCCAAATCCTCCAGCGCCAAATCCACCTCCGCCAAATCCACCTCCGCCAAATCCTGTAACAGAACCGGAATGGTGTGGGTTTTATTCCATGCTTATCTCGCGGTCAAATATATGGACACATCCCTATAATAGTGGCTGTGCCTGGAGAAACGGGGTTTATGAGTTTCGAGACCAGTGTAGATCCAGATCAGCCTGTGCATTCGCACAGTCTGATCAGGATCTGCACTGTTCTCGATTCATCGATGAAACACATGTCAAGCCATGTAAAGGTCAGGCTACAGCAGGTTGCTATCTGAGAACGAATTACATCAGTCACAAATCCCATAAGCCCCTAATTTCTCCAGTTGCAGATTATCCTCCCATAGACTGTTGCGCTTACTGTGGTGTGTAAACGATTTGCTCTGTTTAAAGTTTGCCAGAAATCAGTAATCCATTGTATATAGTCCACTGAGTCCACGTTTAAATCATTGAGTGCATATTTTTATTTTTAGCGCTATAGTTCTGGTGCAAATAAATAAAAGACAACTTACCGCCACGACAGAACTTTCCTATGCACGGCTGCTTCTCTGTGGATAGTAAAACATATTCCATTATCCTGACAGTCAATCATTAATCCTACACATTGTCCATTTGATAAGGCTCTACTTGGCAAGGCTATTTTATTTTCGTTCAATCGTTACATACATGTATATGTTTATCAGTCGAGTTAATTGTCATTATTATAGTCTTTTTTATGTATCAAACGTGAATTGCCAATCTTGATATTAGGGAAGATAACAGTGTTTCCTTAAAATACTAACGGAAACAACTATGTATTCTCTATATATATGTGTTAATTATATCAGTGTTGACAAGTGTCAGATTATATTCTGTTTATAATTACATACTAGTAAATGTACTTCCGGTGAATAAATACAGGTCGTGAAACACCATTAAATAAATAAATACTGACTTCCAAAATATCCGCCCCCAAAACCACGGCCGCCGCCACCGCCGAATCCGCCACCGCCGAATCCGCCTCTACCGAATCCACCACCGCCGAATCCGCCGCCACCATATCCACCACCGCCGAATCCGCCGCTACCGAATCCACCACCGCCGAATCCTGTAAGCATGTTAAATGTGGCTGTGCCTGGAGAAATAGGGCGTATAAGATTTGTGTAGCTTCTGTAGCCGATTTCATCGAAATTGCAAAGTATACATTTCTAGCAAAGTATACTTTGAGGGAGAAATTTTCAATTTTCAGTAGGAGAAAATAATTAATTTTTATTATACTGAATTTATTACATTATCACAGCCATTTTGGCTGTGATAATGTAATAAATTCAGTATAATAATTCTGCATACTTTTAATGATCAAATATATGCAGTTGTCAGTTCTATATGACATAATGCATTTCAGGAAAAATAAATGATTACTCCCTCAAAGTATACTTTGCTAGAAAGTATACTTTGCAATGTTGGTGAAATAGGCTACTGATCATGTAGCCCACTGTAGCCTTATAACGCTCTAATACTATATAGAATGTTTGAACAGTGACAGGTGTTTCATTGATGGAATGGCTAACAGTGCATATCCTGACCAGGCTATTCCATTTATCGTTACGAGCCGTTCACTGATCAGGACCTGTATCCAATTTCATGAAAATTGCAAAGTATACTTATCTAGCAAAGTATAATTTGAGGGAGTAATCATTTATTTTTCCCGAAATGCATTATTTCATATTGAACTAACGACTGCATATATGTGATGATTAAAAGTATGCAGAATTATTATACTGAATTTATTACATTATCACAGCCATTTTGGCTGTGATAATGTAATAAATTCAGTATAATAAAAATTAATAAATTTATCCTAAAATTGAATATTTCTCCCTCAAAGTATATTTTGCTAGATAAGTATACTTTGCAATGTTGATGAAATCGGCTACATAACTGTGCTATTCAATGAATGAAAACCAGTCATGCTTCCTTCCAACAAGCTCTATAGAGCGTTATCAGGCTACATGAGTATCACAGATCCCCACTTGAGGAACATTTTGGGGTGCAGTTAAGGTAGCGTCTGTTTGTTATTTTAGAGTCACTTTGAAAGAGAAATACAAGTAATTTACACGTTTTCCGTATTTTCCTTTCCTTTTCTTTTTTGTTTTGTTTTAATTTTATTCCGTAAATGTTGTGTAGCAATGCTTTGCACCCACGCACCCGAGGCACTTGATTTAGTGTATCTTTCTTAAATATATCAACAAATGATTTGTAGAAATATGTATAGTTTATATAGCAAATTACGAAATAAGTATATTCCCTTGATGAAAGGTTACTCTAGACAATACCAAAAAAGTGTTACCTACTTTTGACACCGGTTTTCGGTATATTTGTAGCATTTAAAAGAAAACACCGAGCCTGTTAGTCACGTGATTAAACAGGGTTTCCGTGGCTAAAACATGTAAACAATATTGGGGGACATGACGACGTTGAATTTTTCTTTCTTAGGAGAAAGTGGACCTATTGCTTAATGCATTCAGAACCAGTACAGACTGGCTGCAGGTCATGTACAAGTATGTCCCACAGCATCCATACGAATAGTGAATGTAGGAGAGACTGGCCTTACTGGATGGATTCGGTTAAATTATATCATAGTAAAACTATTTGGTGTATTCTAACATTCTAACAAGTGACATTATAAGAATGAATGGCCTTTTTGTGGAATTTATCGGGGTATAAACTTGGAAAAGTCGCGGGAATACTGGACGAAGGCCGGAAGGCCTCGTCCAGTATTCCCGCGACTTTTCCAAGTTTATATCCCCGATAAATTCCACAAAAAGGCCATTCATTCTTTATAATTCCAGCATTTGAAATAAATTCATCAAGAAAATGTGTTTATTTTCCGTTTTCTGAAGAATTATTTTAACTGCGCCTGACGGTTACGGAAAGTAGTTCGGCATGGAGTTTACTGGGATATACATTTTGGACGGAGACTTGCAACGGACCAATCAAATGTTAGTGAATTGTGTAAATATTTTTGTGCTGGAATTATAGATCGTTAACAGGCTGCAGGCTTGTCCTATTTGAACACGGGCTACACTTTGCATAACAAAGTATATGCAAAGCCACATTTAATAAATATAATATTAAATCATCCATCACGCATATGAAATAACATTTGAGACATAAATCACTTGGGATTTGCACATATAGTTTGACAAACTATCTCGTGAATACCGGCCACAGATCAATTGAAAATAAAGTAGGTTAACTTGTATTACAGTTGTTTACTCGGGTTTATCGGTGTGGTACGGAAGCCCATTAGGGCCACTTCACTTTTTTTAATTTCCATTTTTCAAGATGTTTTCTTGAATTTTCAAGATCTTTTCTTGAATTTTCATGACAATATCTTGAAAATTCAAGGAAAGAACTTGAAAATTCAAGAAAACATCTTCAAATTCAAGAAAAGAACTCGAATATTCAAGAAAGTATCTTGCAAATTCAAGAACATATCTTGAAACATCCTTTATTAGAAATGATCTTGAAAATGTAAGAAAAGATCTTGAAAATTCGAGAAAAGAACTTGAAAATTCAAGAAAAGGTCTCAAAATTCAAGAAAAGAACTTGAAAATTCAAGAAAAGATCTTGAATAAATGGAAGTAAAAAAAAAGTGAAGTGGCCCTAATGGGCTTCCGTTTGTCCCTGTGTTGATAAATTGAATACACCACAAAACTTACCGCCGCAAAACTTTCCAAAGCAGGGCTTCTTTTCTGTGAATAGAGAAAACAATATAAGCGGGACTGCATTTTATCCCGTCAACATAGTGCGTATGTGCCGTGAAACACGGTGCCGTGATTTTTGCATTTTACAGCCATTTGTAGGTGTTGACGGGATAAATAGAATAGCAGGGTAGTGCCGTGAATGGGAACAAATATCTGGCGCGGCACAGAAACGGGATGTGCTCGGCAGAGCCTCGCCCATCCCTTTTCCTCAGCCTTGCCAGATATTTTTCCCCATTCACGGCACTACCTACTATTCTCTATCTATTTTCCTTATTTCTGAACCAAAGTATATGTTGTGACCACTTATTTGAACCGTCTCGGCGAGACGGTTCAAATGAGTGGTCACAACATATACTTCTGATGAGAAATAAAGAAATTCTTGAGCCTGGCCGGATATTTTTCCCATTCACGGCACTAACCTACTATTCTCTATGTAGCGCAAGGTTTGATGCCGCATTATCAATGACATTCGACGGCATCCGTTTGAATGTAGCTACACACGCGTGTCCCTCATTATGGCAGCCCAAAAAAGAATTCATCTCATCTCTAAATTGTCGAAACGTAAGTATTTTCATCATATGACTAGGGGCGATAAGGCTACACACACTCAAGTAGGATCCAATTTCCGTGTCATACCGCACCTGCCCCTTTCCTCCGTTCCCACATTTTCTGGTACATGCTGATCATCAGGAGTAAATGAATGTGACGTCGTTAACTACATACATGTATATGAGGGAAGCCTTGTGATTATGTATCAATGCAGATGTGCGATTATCATAAAAAAGATATTTACAGAAATGTTGATATTTTTGTTCCGCGTTTGCTTTCATCAATGTGTAAGTAAATAAATACTTACTTCCGAAAGCTCGCCCCCAAAACCACGGCCAAAAGCGCCACCGAAGAATGCAACAAAGGCACTTCCAGTGAAAAAATACAGGCCGTTAACCACCATTAAAGAAATAAATACTTACTTCCGAAAGCTCCACCCCCAAAACCACGGCCACCACCGCCGAAAGCGCCACCGCCGAATCCGCCACCGCCGAATCCGCCACCGCCGAATCCACCTCTTCCGAATCCACCACTACCGAATCCACCAGAAAATGCTCCGTATCCGCCACCGCCGAATCCACCGCCGCCGAATCCTATACAAATGTTTATAAGAAACAATGCCATACCGGGTTGCTTGTGAAATAATTCAATGAGTGATACTTTAATATAGAGAATAGTAGGTTAGTGCCGTGAATGGGAAAATATATCTGGTGCGGCACGGAAACGGGATGTGCTCGGCAGAGCCTCGCCCATCCTGTTTCCTAAGCCTTGCCAGATATGTTTTCCATTCACGGCACTAACCTACTATTCTATTTATCTCGCCAACACGACAAATAGCTTTAAAATGCAAAACAATTAACCCCAGCCGCACACTCAAAAGCGGAGAATCGACTAGTATGACAACCGCACATATTCATACGCGTTCATACTGCGTTCATAAGAAACGTGGCTTTGTTGAGTTTCTTGTGAATTCATACGAGTTTAATGAATGGAGTCACGTGTGCCGATTTAATATGGTAGTTATTACAGAAGTTTACTGATTTCATAAGAAAACCTTATATGAAGCTAAAAAACCTTGCAATGCTGAGATTCGTGCGCTGCAATCAAATAACGAGTTTCCTAAATAGACGATAGTATATGTAATGATAGATGATTTACATGTAATATAATGGTATTTGTTAAACTAGTTTAACCTGCTGTGTGCCAGCGAGATAATTTGGATAGGATATTATGCTCATTTATGTTTAATCAATTTGCTAAACATGTACACACACACATTTGACATTAATTGACGCATTGTTCATAGATATATACTAGTATAGCATGCCTATCATGCCATACCGAGTTTCTTCTGAAATCAGTCAACATGTTTAAAAATTGAGGATCTTCCACGAGTGATCATTTAATATGGTATTTATTAAAAAGTTTAATGACTTCATTCATACTGTCGGCTTTGTTTAGAACACATTGATATGTTTAATTTAATCGGGTTCGCTGTCATTTCAGACAAGCCATGTGAGGTTGTTTGATATCCAGTCAATACTATTTTTGCATTTTAAAGCCATTTGTATGTGTTGACGGGATAAATAGAATAGTTATCTGGCGCGGCACGGCAAAAATATCTGGCGCAGTACGGAAACGGGATGTGCTCGGCAGAGCCTCGCCCATCCCGTTTCCGGAGCCTTGTCAGATATTTTTCCCCTTCACGGCACTCACCTACTATTCTATATATACATGGTCGTTTTTCAACATGTTCATTAAAAATATTTACAAAAACTGTGTTATTTTATGTCAATGACGACGAACATGTGAATAATTTATCAATATGGTTAGTGTCTTTTGAAACAAAATAAATCATAAACATACCTCCACAAGACTTTCCAATGCATGGCAGTTTTTCTGGAAATAAAGAAAATAATACATTAGCAATCGATATTGGCTCCAACTGGCGATTGTATTGGAAATAATTACTGTCCGTTTGACAAGTCCAGTCTATATGCAATTGTTAGTCAAACAAACCTGCGGTATTGCACAATGCAGCTTCATGTAATAATTGGACTTGATGCACATGGACATACTGGGTCACCTGACAAATCGACAAGCGTAACACTTAGTTATCATGTAAATTTCTCTGTACTGCTGCGTAAATTGGTTAATTATTGCCATGGTGTATTTATGGTGGCACATATCTGCCATCTACTGAACGTGATAAGTCGTCTTAATTTACCTTATAAGTCGTCTTAACCATATACTTAATTGATCAGGACGAGATAAATTGGACGAGATAAAGAAAACTAAATATCGTCAAACACGTGATACTGCCCACTACTGACGTCACTTTTATTACATTTGATCTCGCCTTGATCAGTTAGTATAGTAAGCCATATTGACGCGATAATATCGAACGTCTTACTAACTGATTGCGACTGCATAAATAGAGGATATTTAGCAATTCAAGAAGCTGATCAAAATTCCCGCTGTCACGAGGGCTGAATTAAACAGGTTGTCATTGTTTGATCTTGCTCCCGGCTGTTGGTACACACAATGGTTGACAGTTGCCGCAAGATCAATTAATCTGGTACGTCATGTTAAATGGATTCTAGAATAGTCATGTGGCAGACCAAGAACAGAAAAATATTTATAAATAATGGACTTGACAGCATCAGAACAGGCCACTGGAATTGTCTACCTTGTCGCCATGACATTTTCATCGAAGTAGTTCGGCTTGTAATGATATTTTTCACACTTGAAAACCGTATTTTCACAGTTGAAAAGCCGTATTCCCATAGTTTCAAACAGTGTAATATCGAGTGATATTCCACTAATAAATCCCGGTAATTCACCGTTAGTCATAAAATAAACTGTCTAAGGTCCCCTTATTGTCTCTAGTCGACGAGAACATTTTAAGAAACTAAAATAAAAATCGATGTCACTAGTGGGCAATGTCACGTTTTGACAATATTTCGTGATAGTTATCGTGTCCCATTTATCTCGTCCTGACCTTTTAGTAAGACGTCTTGGTGCATACTTATATAGTTAAGACGACTTATCATGTGTAGCAAAAGACGACTTGGCTATCACGTTATGTTGATGGCAGATATATGCCACCATATGTGTTACATCTCAAATGTTTGTTTCCGTAGGTTAATTGTCTATTTTTGATATCTTGATTTCTAGATTTTAATTGTACAGTGTAGACGTTTAAGTATTCTTTGCTGACAGTTTAGAATTTGTGAACAATGATTCATTGAGTATAACTGAAACGAATCGCCAAAAGCAGTAGTTGAATCACGTGATACTTACTTCCGAAACCTCTGCCTCCAAAACCGCCGCCTCCATAACCACCGCCGCCTCCATAGCCTCCATAACCACCGCCGCCATAACCACCGCCTCCATAACCACCGCCGCCTATATAGCCTCCATAACCACCGCCTCCATAACCTCCGCCTCCATATCCACCACCGCCGCCAAATCCGCCAAATCCTGTAATGTGCATAGATTGTATTGACCGACCGAACAACCCACCGACCGAACCACCGACCGACTGACTGGCTCAAACAAAATCAAGGGCATCAACGTTAAAAACTTGGCTATGGCGAGTTTCTCATCAAATAATTTAACGACATTAATAAATATTGTATTAAATAAACATAAATCAAAGATTCTGTTTATTGCATAACAAGCATACTATACATTGAAACTGGTTTGAATATCGTGTATTATGATTAAATATTTATTACTCTGTTGCATAATGATTTTTAATACAGCGTGGTAATAATCCGCCAGCTCCTATGATATGCAATAAACAAATATTACAGAAAGCTTTGTCTATTGAGACAATATTTGGTCCTGGATATGGGATTTCGTCCCCTATATGTATGGCAACGCCGTTTTACGACGATAGTGATTTCAAAAGAAATGCAATATGTTTCATAAATGACGTGGAAAATTTACAAAAAAACAACGAGAACGCAAGTACAAAAAATATGACTGATTTTCAAAATAAATTTCGGCGAAATACGGCGATTCAACTAGGGATGTAATTCTAGACCTGATCCAAGTCGTATAACTTAACGCCGAACTTCTTTCCTACACAATAAAGCACACTTGTTTGTTTTTACTGCGAACCCGTCTTGGCCACAGGGATTCGGCTTTCTTTGATATTGCCAAAGAAAGCCGATTCCACTGGCGTTTTAACATGGCGGCATCTACACCCGATTCCACTGGCGTTTTAACATGGCGCCATCTACACCCGATTTTGATGGTGCCATACTATCCAGAAGAAAATGATAAATAAAATACAGTGGTTTCAGATTTTGCTCGCACAGCAGTGAAGACATTATTACAAGTTATTGTGATTCTTACACAGTCAATATGGTGTCTTATTACACTCTTGCAAATTATTTGCATGGGTTTCGCTGTGAGAGAAAACCCGTAATCCACTCCTTACAAATAATACACCGTGAAGAGAACACCCGTAATTGCGCGTCTGTTTTCTTGGAAACCACGAGCTACCATGCAACATGTTGGATTTTTATTACAGTCAAAATAAAGTTTGTGATTGAACACATTCCAAGCATACAGTCAAATATATCTGGTTCATAGAAACAGCTGCGTAATTTGGATTTCAAAAGGTTTACATGACGTCACATTTGACGTCACACAACGTAACGTCAAAACGCGGGAATACACGTCATTGTATAACTATTTATGCGCACATCACAATTAATTGATTATAATCTCAAAAATAGACTAAATGTGCATATGTATCCACCGTGGACTTGTAATAAATAGGATATTCCATCGTACATGTATGAATAGCGGATATAATACACTCGTTTCCGTCTGCGTCCGTGCAAGCAACTCGTTCGCTACGCTCACTCGTTGCTTACGCGGAAGCCGAGCCACACTCGTGTATTATTTCCGCTATTCAAAATGTACAATGGAATATCCTATATATATTGCCCGTCTGAATATATATTCACCCGAGGCGCAGACGGAGAATATAGTTTCAGACGGCAATATGACACCATATTGACTTAAGTAGAATCACAATAACGTATGTGTCATACCGTAGATTCTTTATATTTCTCCAGAATTTAGTTTTATAAGTGTATTGGTGCATGTTTAACGTCATATAAATATGGCGCCAAACGGCACGACGTCATGACGTTAAAAGTATTACCTGACGTCATTTAGACATAAGCGAGCAAAATTTAACTTTTGAATTCTTAGTTAGATCATTACCAATCCACATGACTATGTTTCCGAGGTGACTTCCAAAGTTTTTCGTTTTCGACTTAGCCTCAGCCCGCGGCCATTTTTCATTCGAGCCATATTCACGGGCTTGACAGATAATATGGGCTCTTATTACTTAGATATAAATTTTTGCCTAGAAATTGTCTGTATTTGCCTACAGCAATAACATACACAGTCCATGCTGATACGGCGTGTTTTCCAGTCTGATACTGAAACTTCTAGTCTGATACTGTCATGTCTAGTCTGATACCAACGTTACTAGTCTAATATCGCCGTTTCCAGTCCGATACCATGTCTCGCGCGCGTATTAAACCAGTTCCTTTGGGCATGCGCATTGCGTATGTTTTCTTTATCGGCTGCGTAAATTTTGACAGATGCCGGGAATTTAAATTTGTAGGCTCTGTATTTCATCATTCAATCATGGATAACGGTATAGATTTTAATATAGGATTATCACATCTGCCGGATGATTGATATTGAAATTTATATCTAAGTAATCTAAGTAATACAGACGTTAATACGTGTCTTGTTTGATATCAGCCTAGGTATCGTCCCTTGGTAACTTGACAGACAAGTTACCTCGGGCCGATACCTAGGCTGATATATTACAAGACACGTATTAACCTCTAAATATTAACCGTCAAGCTTACCAATCAAAACGCGAGTAAATATATCTGCGGTATGACACTTATGTGAAGCGCATTGTTATTACTGAAGCATAATTTAACTTGATATACAATTCCTTTTTACTGGATGTATAACAATGTACTGTTCAAGCTCACGTTAAAGAGTTTGTTTTTTTGTCTTCAAGATTTTACGCCATACATGTATGTACATCCACCCATGTTGCAGCATTTTCTTTGTACTAAAATTGCGTTTTTATTAGCGTTACCATTCCAATTTAGTTCGGGGGAATAACTGCAATATTTTATCGATGGAAGCGTTGCATTAATCTAACATAATATTATGACACCGTAATATAACTCTGGGGTATCGCCCTGTAAGTCCTATATTACATGTATGACCATTACCGAATCACTACTTACCACCACCACCCCGGCCACATTTCTTGCCGAAGCACCACCCTGAAACATAAAAATAACGGGGATATCAGACTCGCGATATTAGACGTATTATTTATGTGACCGGTCTACTGTATGCCAGTTTAGAGGTGCAACTGAGTACAGTGGAACCTCTCTAAACCGGACACCAAGAAAACATTTGTGGCCGACGAACATTTGGCCATCAAACACATTAAATCTAAAAAATATTTAAAAGTAAGTACTTTTTCATCAATAACAAAAAGTCACCCTCTCCAAAAAAATGAATTTGATAAAATTCCATCAAATATTGATTTTATTGCGAAAAAAAGATTTTCCTATGGGAATTTAACATGGGGAGTCAATTTCCAAAAGTTTTCGTTTTTTGATCCTGAAGGATCAACAAACGAACAATTTTGGTAATTTACTCCGAAACCTGGCGAGATAGCTTGAAAATTATGTAAGTAAGAAAACAAAAGTTAGATTTTGAAAATCGGTCTACAAAATAATATAATTTAAAAAAAATCTATTTTTAGCCCCAAAGTTAAATTCCCATAGGAAAATCGTTGTTTCGCAATAAAATCAATATTTGATGGAATTTCATCAATTAATTTTTTTTGGGGAGGGTGACTTTTTTGTTATTGATAAAAAAGTACTTACTTTTAAATATTTTTTAGATTTAATGTGTTTAATAGTCAAAAGTTCGTCGGCAGCAAAACGTGGAACTGACAGTAACTGTCTGTTTCACGAAAATTGCCCGAATTTTACGGCTATATAAACAATGCAAAAACTACTTTTTATTTAATATTAAATTTTATCAACATTTAAGAATGAGCCTTCTTTATACTTCGTGAAATTTGGTCCAATATTGATAATATTGCGAACAATTGTTTTCCCCATGTTAAATCTCCATATACATCTTCACAAGTTATGGGGATTTAAGATGGATACTTATTTTCCAATTTCAGAAATAGTGGACCGATTTGCAAAATTTAACTTTAGTTTTCTTAATTAGATCATTTCCAAGCTATCTATACAGGTTTCGGAGTCAATTTCCACATTTGAAACGGACAGTAAATTCCATTGAAATACTGGCTTTACTTTTACCCTGAGACACTAGTGAATCTGATAAAGAAACTATGCGTATTTTACCTGTTTATCATATTTACAAATATCTATGGAAACCTATTCAGTCTCCTGCGAAAATCTATATCCACTCGGGATATAGAAACTACCGGGCTAGTGTCGTTTGATATCACGTTTATCAGACGAGGCTAGGAAACGCGTAGGAATTCAGAGGCTCGCCGAGGTATTTCTACCGTTTCCGAGCCGAGCCTGATAAATTTGATATAAAAATACACTAGCATTATATTATATTTATCAGGTAACGTTTTGGGCTACAGAATGAGGAATTATGAAGTTGTTTCAGGTGACGTAATCCGACCAATGAAACGTCATTTTTCATTTTGCTGTAACCCAGATATTCGTATCAGGTCAACTCCTGATACATCCATATGATATACCAGTCAGTACTTCGTCTGCCAATACTCCGTAGATATAACCATTAGAAGTATACACATATCGTAGAGAAATATTCATTATTTTAAACTACATGTAAGTCAATTCAAATATATATGACCTTTATATAGCATTAACAAATATCACAGGATAGTATTATATCTTTGTAGGAATGTTTTATCGTTTGAAAACCATTTTAATTCAGATATATCGAACCTTTATGCTATTTACATTAGTTATCATAGAACATATATTTTTTGAAAAACATATACTTGAGATATAAGATTTACAAATATGATAAGAAACATTATTTATCCCGCCACAGTGCGTATGTGCCGTGAAACACGGTGCCGTGAAACATTTTTGATATCCTGTCAAAACAACCTAATCACTGCGTATGCATATGTGCGGTGACTGGGGCTATCTTTTTGCATTTAAAAGCCATTTGTATGTGTTGACGGGATAAATAGAATAGTAGGTTAGTGCCGTGAATGGAAAATATATCTGGCGCGGCACGGAAACGGGATGTGCTCGGTAGAGCCTCGCCCATCCCGTTTCCTAAGCCTTGACAGATATATTTTCCCATCCACAGCACTAACCTACTATTCTCTATATCTTTATTAACCATGTTAATTCAGATATGTAATGCCTTTACAGGATTTGAAAATACCACTTGAATCATATCAGGTAACCTGCCCTGCATTGACCGAATACGTACTGACTGATAACAGGCATTGACGTTGTATCAGGCATTGACGTGATATTGACATCCGGGTTACAACGAAGTGAAAACTGACATTCCATTGGTCGGATGACGTCACGTGACGTTACCGAATTACGTCAGTGTAATGACGCAATGTAAACAAGTCCGCGTTCTGTCCATAGATAACGACGTCATCTGTGGTAATGTTCGAGTATAAAACGTTACCTGATAAATAGAATACCAGACTAGTGTATCTTGATATCAAGTTTATCAGGCAAGGATCGGAAACGGTAGGAATTCCTCGGCAAGCCTCGGAATTCCTACGCGTTTCCTAGCCTTGCCTGATAAACTTGATATCAAAAGACACTAGCATAGGTAGTCTCTATGTATAAGTTATTGTTCACATATAGGATTTTTATGGAATGAATTGAGAGGGATCGCTAGCAACCGCATCATATAGTTCCTGAAAAAATCCTCTATGTGAACAATAACTGACTTATAGTTCAGCTAAGTGTACAATGCATTGTCCCATCCGAGTATTGATTTTCCATTTCCTATCTAACAGTTAAACATTAAATCTGGTAATACACAATTTGGGGTTAAACGTTGCAATATGTGAAGTAAGTGGATCACAATGCTGCCCACAGATTGGCTTAGAAAGTAAGGCGAATTATAAAATAGTAACATAGTTCACATATTTAATTTTAATCAATTAACTTAGAGCGTGCAGTAATAAATGATTCATGTAATAGTTATTGGTGAAAGCGCCGCAATATGCTATTAATTGACGTGAATGCTGTGCTTTCATTAGTCGAAAAACTACGGTAAAGAATAAGTCTTTTGAAACCTTGTTACATGTAATTCAGATATTAGTGTGTAATACAACATAATTATAAGAAAACTTACCATCGATGGCGACGGCTAGGCACAAGACCAACGCGATACTGAGTATAGAGCGCATGGTGAAGGCTGTCTCGGAACTATTGCATTAAACAGGTAGGCGGACCTTATATAGCGGTCCTGTGATGATCCAGCGGAAAATTATGCAAATCACACGTATAGCTGTCAGGCTTTGCACCTAGCGTGTTAATTGATCAGCTAATTTGTCATATGAAAATTAAATTGCAAATTATGTTTTAATGGACGATCGAAATATACGAGGTGTTTTTTGTCTGGATGTGAACTGTGGTTGATAGTAGGTTGATATGTAAGTATACGTGTACCTGTGTCCAGGGGCGGATCCAGCATTTGTGGAACGGGGGGTGGTTGTCTAGTTGCGAAGGTAACTCTTGCAATATACTCCTGTACCGTCCGCGAAATGCACTTTTCTGTGTTGACGGCGCTGCCAATATACATGTAGGTACACTTGTAAATATGGGCCATATTTCATTGTATATTACGAGTTCGCATGAATACAAAACACTCGGTCTGCTATATAGGGACGGAATCCAGCATTTGGGGAACGGGGGGGGGGGGGGGGGGGGACGGGGAGGGGTTGTCTAATTACAAAGGTAACTCTTGCAATATACTCCCGTACCGTCCGTAGCTAGCTAATTGCAAGAGTTACCGTTCGCAACTAGGGGGTTGTCCTATTTTTGAGCTCTTCGAAATGCACTTTCCTGTGTTTTACGGCATTTAAATTCAGACTCCAACTGGCGGTAAACTGTGATCTATGTAAGATCCGTGGCTGAACGGTGGGGGGGGGGGGGGGGTGCAACCCCGGAAACCCCCCCCCATTTAGATCCGCCCCTGGTGGCGTATATCTTGAAACCCATAACACCGCGTAATTGCGGCTGAGGCTGGTGAATGTGGCTTATCAGTTTTGCGACCAGTGTAGATCCAGGTCAGATTGTGCATTCACACAGTCTGATCAGTATATGTACTGTTCACCGGTCCATCAATGAAACAGCCTTCTAAAAAGCAATACATATCATTATCATACTACAGGAATTTGCTATTTGTGGCAGTGACTGGAGAAATGGGAGCTTATTGGTTTTGCGACCAGTGTAGGTCCAGATCAGTCTGTGCATCCGCACAGTCTGATCAGGATCTGCACTGATCGCCATTCCATAAATGAAACTCCTGGCATGCATTTAACGCACAGTATAGATCGTTATCAGGCTAGAGACGTGTGTTATTTGATCAGGAGCTACATTGGTCACAAATTCCATAATCCCTTTGTATCTATTCACAGCCAGCATTATGAAATGTAAGCCAGCCACAGTGACACGCATAAAACATGACATTCACTGTTGCGGTCAATGTGACTTATATAGCTGTTAATTGTATAACGTAAACCTGGAACCTGAGAGCCGGATCACTAAACTTCGTACGACTAAAATGTTCGTAAGTGCAAATTTAGGATAGTGTGGAAATTTCAATTGATGGATTTACATTTATTGAGCATAGGCTGCATATGCAGCCTATGCTCAATAAACGTAAATCCAGTAATTGTTTACAAGAAAACATTGTTAATGTGAAAGTTACAGACTATCATAATTGTTCACTCGCGAACATTTTAGTTGTACGAAGTTTAGTGAAACGGGCCCCTGTTTTCAAAGTATGTTTGTCTAATTCTTGCTAAGTACACTTTGAGGGAAGACATTTAAGGATATATTTTTTAATTGTTATTATACTGAATTTATTACATTACCACAGCCATTTTGGCTGTGATAGTGGAAGAAATTCAGTAAAATAATTCTGCATACTTTTAATGCACTCATTAGTTCTATGTGAAATAATGCATTTCGGGAAAAATAAATGATTACTCCCCCAAAGTATACTTAGCTTAGCAATTGTGGAAAAATGTGGTACATGTGAGGTTCTACATCAACTTGTGTTGTTTGCCAGGAGCTACAGACTGTTTTATAGATTGAATATTGTTTTAGTGGATGTATTAGTTTTATGCTTGGCTGGACTGGTCGTAAAACAATCAGATCATTTGGTCATAGCAACTCATTCGTGGACCGCGAAACAATGTCACTTGATTTCCTGAATTGTAACATATATACAGTAACAGTGGCTGTTCAGAGTTGAGGCCGAGTGACAGGAGAAATGGGCAGGGATTCCGCTGGCGATCGTCACTTTCGCAATTGGCGATAAAAAATTACAATTTTCTCCCTCAAAGTATACTTTGCTACTAAAGTATACTTTGCAATGTTGATGAAATAGGCTACTGATATTGAGCGATAAAATGTTCAGAGGGTTATACCCGCTTATTTTCATTATATAGTTTTCAAATTGATGAAGACATCCACATGTTCAAACCAAAAATAGCACGCCGATCACCTCGGACCAACTTGGCGCACCGGGTATATATATATGTGTCTGATTGTGATATAAACTACAGTTAAACGTCTCTAAACCGGACACCCTGGGAGGAGGTTTCACGGTAAATCAGACATTTGATCATTCTGAGCCATAGTTGTGTGCTATGCGATCACGAACAGGCATTGTCACCTGAGATAAATTTCCATTTACAAAATGTATAGAGAAACAAATCACCCACAAAATCCGACGAAAAGACATACCAAGACGGACTAAAACGTTTAGAAGGTTATACCCGCTTATTTTCATTATATAGTTTTTATGAAGACATCCACGTAGTCAAACCAAAAATAGCACGCCGATTACATCGGACCAACTTGGTGCCCTGGGTATATACATATTTATCTGATTGAAATATAAACTGCAGTGAAACGTCTCTAAACCGGACACACTTGGATGCCCCCCAGGGTGTCCGGCTTAGAGAGGTTTCATTGTAAATCAGGCAGCTGATCATTCTGAGCCATAGTTGTGTGCCATGCGATCACGAACATACATTATCACCTGAGATAAATGACCAAGAAACTCATCAAAGTAAGATCACTGGTGCTTTCTTGGTTGCCGAAAAATATTGACGGCTTGTGTTTCGTTGTGTTTGAATGGGAAACAAAGTATTTATATAATACAATCGATTATCTCATCGGAAAATGCGGACGAACCGTACCCGAAGAAACACTTTTATCCCGTCAACACAGTGCGTATGTGCCGTGAAACACGGTGCCGTGAAACATTTTTGATATCGTGAAAATACGACCTAATCACTGTGTATGAATATGTGCGGTGGCTGGGGTATTATTTTTTTTTAAATTTTAATGTCATTTGTATGTGTTTATGGGATAAATAGAATAGTAGGTTAGTGCCGTGAATTGGAAAATTATCTGGCGCGGCATGGAAACGGGATGTGCTCGACAGAGCCTCGCCCATCCCGTTTCCAAAGCCGTGTCAGATATTTTTTCCCATTCACGGCACTAACCTACTATTCTCTATCTATTTTCCTTATTTCTGAACCAAAGTATATGTTGTGACCACTCATTTGAACCGTCTCGGCGAGACGGTTCAAATGAGTGGTCACAACATATACTTCTGATGAGAAATAAAGAAATTCTTGAGCCTTGCCGGATATTTTTTCCCATTCACGGCACTAACCTACTATTCTCTATATAGTACACTACCGCCTGTGCCAATCTATTCTCTATATCTCAAACATTTCGGCAAATTATAAGTTGAACAGGCAGTACACTGGTGAGTAAACGCGATATACCGAAATACCTACTGTCTGTTCCACGTTTTGGCTATTAAACACATTAAATCTAAAAAATATTTAAAAGTAAGTACTTTTTCATCAATAACAAAAAAGTCACCCTCCCCAAAAAATTGTATTTGATGATATTCCATCAAATATTGATTTTGTTGCGAAAAAAATATTTTCCTATGGGAATTTAGCATAGGGGCTAAAAATAGATTTTTTTAAAATATTTTTTTTTCATTTGTGGACCGATTTTCAAAATCTAACTTTTGTTTTCTTAGTTACATCATTTTCAAGCTATCTCGATAGGTTTCGGAGTCAATTTCCAAATTTTTAAGGATCAAGAAACGAAAAAATTTGGAAATTGACTCCCCATGTTAAATTCCCATAGGAAAATCGTTTTTTCGCAATAAAATCAATATTTGATGGAATTTCATCAAATAATTTTTTTTGGGAAGGGTGAATTTTTTGTTATTGATGAAAAAGTACTTACTTTTAAATATTCTTTAGATTTAATGTGTTTAATGGCCAGATGTTATATATTATAGTTTATCATAACGCCCCGTCGATCACAAAAACCTATGCACGTGGGCATTGATCATAATACATTATACACGACCCATATGATAACTGGAGAAGGTTGGTAGAGGCTATATGCATGTTGCACTTCATCTATATTCCCGAGTTTATTTGGTGTAACGTGCATTAGCATAACGATATGTATGCTTGCTTATTATATACGAATTTTGTTTCCTATTGAAACACAATTGAATGCAAGCCGTCAACGTTTGTTCCATATTGACGCCTCGTGCGTTCATATCATATTGGTCAGTGCCGGAACTACGTTTCACCTAGAGAAATAGTTCCTTCTAAATCATATGCGCCTACAAATACACAAAATATAAATAAAATGAACAAAATGATTTGTTCATTTTATTTATATTTTGTGTATTTGTAGGCGCATATACATTGCGAGTGATGTACGTACATGTATAATATATAAGAAAACGGTTATGTGACTTGTATGAGGATATATAACTCGTTCCACCGCGCAACGATATTACGGAACGCTACGGAACTCGCGCATGTATACACATACATATCAAATAACCTATACCTATTTCGTCCAGCTATTTAACGTGATCACGTGATAGCTACATGTAAGTTGTCTGAATGCACCATATACATGTATGCCTTTTTAACTGAACATGTTGCCCTTCAAGGCGAAACAAATTAGATGAGATAAATCATCTATTCAGCCACAGCCACATACAATATATGACTTTTTTATTAATTCGTTATTATGAAATAGCAATTCGTTCCCACGAAATAACAATTCGTTCCCACGAAATAACAATTCGTTCCATCAATTTAACAAATTCGTTCCCACGAATTAACGATTCGGTGCGTCGAATTAACCATTCGTTCCCACGAGTTGTTTTGGCGCCCAGCTGCGCGCGCAACACCTTAAAGTTTGATCTACTTTGAATCTGTTTGCATTTTTAAATTGAGGGAACGAATTGTTATTTCTTGTGAACGAATTGTCAATGCGAGGGAACGAATTGTTATTTCGTGGGAACGAATTGTTAATTCGTGGGAACGAATTGTTAATTGTTATTTCGTGGGAACGAATTGTTAATTCGTGGGAACGAATTGTTATATCGTGGGAATGAATTGCTATTTCGAGGGAATTAATTGTTAGATTGCGGTAACGAATTGTTATTTCGTGGGAAGGAATGAATAAAAACAAATCCATGTCCGCCGCGGGGCTCCGTATGCACCTGCTTATCATATAGAGAATAGTAGGTTAGTGCCGTGAATGGGAAAACATATCCAACAAGGCTCAAGAATTTCTTTATTTCTCATCAGAAGTATATGTTGTGACCACTCATTTGAACCGTCTCGCCGAGACGGTTCAAATGAGTGGTCACAACATATACATTGGTTCAGAAATAAGGAAAATAGATAGAGAATAGTAGGTTAGTGCCGTGAATGGGAAAAAATATCTGGCAAGGCTCAGGAAACGGGATGGGCGAGGCTCTGCCGAGCACATCCCGTTTCCGTGCCGCGCCAGATATTTTTTCCCATTCATGGTACTAACCTACTATTCTATTTATCCCGTCAACACCTACAAATGGCTGTAAAATGCAAAATAGTATTGACTGGATATCAAAAATGTTTCACGGTATCGTGTTTCACGGCACATACGCACTGTGTTGACGGAATAAATTCATTTATCCGTAACCGTTTCCTTGCCTTGCCTGATAAACTTGAGATAAAAATACACTATCCTGGTATTCTTTATATACACTGGTCACAGAATGATGTCATACTGTCCTTTTTCTCAATCGGATGTTTAATTGATCAATATCCTCCGCGCTCGGGTCAGTTGCATGCAAATCACCGGGTAACCCGAATTCGCTGTCTGTAACACAGGGCGACTTATTATTTATAACCCGAATTATCTGTCTGTGACCACTGTTTATCTGAAGGTTACATATCTTGTAAAAAACAAACAACGTCCGGGTCATCAGCAGCAATATACGGAGACCCGCAGGTGACATGGATTTTTTTATTAATTCGTTCCCACGAAATAACAATTCGTTCCCGCAATTTAACAATTCGTTCCCTCGAATTAACAATTCGTTCCCACGATATAAAAATTCGTTCCCTCGAATTAACAATTCGTTCCCACGAAATGACAATTTGTTCCCTCAATTTAACAATTAGTTCCCTCGAATTAACAATTCGTTCCCACGATATAACAATTAGTTCCCACGAATTAACAATTCGTTCCCGTGGTTAAAGTATGTTGGTTAAAGTTTTTCCGTCTACTATATATATATCTCTTTGTTAGTGTCCATGCCTAGTCCCAAGGCGCGACATGCAGGCCGCGGCCATCTAGTCTCGAAATGAAGTCATTATGTCATTCAAGATGGCCACCAAAATGTCAATTTTTGATTTTGTTCAAATGTGGTCATGTAATATATCAAATCGAAGGTATCGATCAGCCGATCGCTGTCATATCATTTTTCTCAAAATAGAGTCATTGTGTCATTCAAGATGGCCGCCAAATGGTCAAATTTTGTTTTTGTTTTCCTTAGAATGAACAAGCAGATCATAACCTGCTGCTTATCTGGAGCACTCGAATATGGCATTCTGTCGCAAATTCGTCACTCAGAGTGTGTGATTGCTTACCTAAATAACTGAGGACGGTATGTATTCATGAGTTGGACAAATTCTGTTCCTAGATCATTGTAAGTGTCTTAAGACACCCCCAATTAATGACATAATATAGGAATGAATGGCCTTTTTGTGGAATTTATCGGGGTATAAACTTGGAAAAGTCGCGGTAATACTGGACGAAGGCCGGAAGGCCTCGTCCAGTATTCCCGCGACTTTTCCAAGTTTATATCCCCGATAAATCACAAAAAGGCCATTCATTCCTTATAATTCCAGCATTTGAAATAAATTCATCAAGAAAATGTGTTTATTTTCCGTTTTCTTAAGAATTATTTTAACTGCGCCTCACGGTTACGGAAAGTAGTTCGGCGTGGGCATTTACTGGGATATACATTTAGTACAGAGACTTGCTACGAGCCAATCAAATGTTATGGAATTGTGTAAATATTTTTGTGCTGGAATTATTATTATCATTTTTTAAATTGGTGGAATTGTTGCACAATTAGGGAACAATTTATTTTAGAAAGTAAATTTTTAGTGGAATATGCCTTTGTTTGCCTTTATATGCCTTTACATGTAAGTTATGTGGTCTGTCCACCTAGGTGAGTTTTAGTTGTACATGTACGTTTGTGTGTAATAACATACAATACTGATAATTCATAGTTTACCATCTAGAAATTTTATTTTTTAAGTTGAATACTAAAAATACATTATTATATTTGTTGTTTGTTTAATAATCCATTCATTACAGAGTCGGGGTATTATACAAACTTATGAAATTGTGATGAGGTTACATCACAGACAAAAAAACATCAACATTATTTTCTTATCTTTAGCGTTTTTAAGTTTAACGGCGCTACTACAGTGGGGGATATAAAATATCCGATCCATTCAACACTGAAACTACCGTTTGCTGATATGGTGGCAGGTTCCCTCACCACACCAACATCACTTGGCCCAATATATATAACGGAATCTACTTATTTCGCTGAAATATCCCAGCATATAGAGAAATGATTAACACATTAGAATGTTTTATAAACTTGTGGCTAGTTCATTTACATTTGACTACCATAAGTATTGCTTTGATCAGATATTAATGATAGCTAAATATAACTGGGAGAATTTGGTTGGGGAGGAAATCAACACTTCTCTCACTTTTCCCTGAGATTCCGTAACTACTAAAATGTGGACATATATTGAACCCTGATTTGATCGGCTAATAACATCATGCTCATCATGACTTTTCATTATTAATTTATTGCAAACAGTGTAGACTCATACAGTGTAGACTCATACAGTGTAACTCATACAGTGTAGACTCATACAGTGTAGACTCATACAGTGTAGACTTATACAGTGTAGACTCATACAGTGTAGACTCATACCACTTGTGCAGTCTGATATGGGTCTACTATGTTCGCAATCTCAATTTGTACCATTCAGTAAGAAATAACGCTTTAATACAACGTTCAACCGAATCTCTATAAATATATTTATCCAGTCAACACAGTGCGTATGTGCCGTGAAACATGGTGCCGTGAAACATTTTTGATATCCAGTCAATACAATTTTTGCATTTTACAGACATTTGTAGGTGTTGACGGGATAAATAGAATAGTAGGTTAGTGCCGTGAATGGGAAAAAATATCTGGCGCTGCACGAAAACGGGATGTGCTCGGCAGAGCCTCGCCCATCCCGTTTCCTGAGCCTTGCCAGATATTTTTTCCCATTCACGGCACTAACCTACTATTCTCTATCTATTTTCCTTATTTCTGAATCAAAGTATATGTTGTGACCACTCATTTGAACCGTCTCGGCGAGACGGTTCAAATGAGTGGTCACAACATATACTTCTGATGAGAAATAAAGAAATTCTTGAGCCTTGCCGGATATTTTTTCCCATTCCTGGCACTAACCTACTATTCTCTATCTATTTTCCTTATTTCTGAACCAAAGTATATGTTGTGACCACTCATTTGAACCGTCTCGGCGAGACGGTTCAAATGAGTGGTCACAACATATACTTCTGATGAGAAATAAAGAAATGCTTGAGCCTTGCCGGATATTTTTTCCCATTCACGGCACTAACCTACTATTCTCTATATCCAAATAAAAGGGAATTAACTGACTACGACCCTACATGTTACAGTCAGAGATGCCGTGAATGTTGTTCTAATGGAGATCACTCGTGATTTTCCTAGTTCGGTAACCTAATTTTTGCAAATTTCCGCTTATTATTGACATTAAATGTAGAATTATTTCGTTTTGGGCAAAATTAGTTTCAGGGAAGCAGAGTAAATTATTGTTTCTTATGTATAAGTTATTATATACACAACATGAAGCAAATGTGACTCATTTCCGATGGATTCAGAATGTTAAATCTATTTTAACTGAAATTGGAGTTCCTGGCGTATGGCTTAGCCAGAACGATGTTAATGCTATCTGGCTGAGCCACTACGCCAGGACTCAGCTTCAGAACCAGTTTATTCAGTCATGGCTCACCAGCATCGATTCATCTTCACGTGGAATTACGTATAGAATCTTTAAAACAGAGTTTGGATTAGAAACATATTTAATTAATCTCACGGAAAGGTTAAGAAAAACATTGACCAGATTTCGAACTTGTAATCATAGACTGGCGGTCGAAACTGGTAGATGGACAGGTGTGCCGAGAGCAAGCAGGGTCTGCAACAAATGTGGCGCTGGTGCTCTCGGTGACGAGTTTCATTTCCTTTTCGAGTGCCGCTTCTATGATGAAGTTCGAAAACGGTATATCAAGCCATTTTATTTTCGAAGACCAAATATTTTAAAATTCGCACAGCTATTTGAGAAAAAATCTGGAAAGCAATTAAGAAATTTAGCTATTTTTATAAGAAATGCTTTATGGTTATAATGACTAGTGAGCTTATACATATGCATTTTGTATTTTTACCCATCGTCGTATTATGTAATCTATTGTATACCTGGTGTGTCACGTATGTGGCTTAGAGTGAATAAAATGTATTGTATTGTATTGATACATTTTCGTTTTTTGTTTTTGCATTTACGCTGGAGCTCGCGGATTATCTCCTCGTACATGCGGACGAACCGTCATCTAACTGTGGCATACCACTGGGTAGCTAAAACAATTCGCCTCTGATATGTTATCTACGTCTACAATTTGACCCATTCAAAAAATGTGAACCACCGAAGTGCATACCCAAACATGTTGATGTTATGTCAAAATTTAGTAAACTGTATATTGTATACCTTTAAACAAATAATCTTTGATGTAGAACTAGTAAATTGCCAAACATAATGGAACAGGGAAATCATTTTCTCATGGAAGCCATCTTTTCTCTTGTTGCTGTTCAACATTCAACATTACGAAATGAAACTTTAAAATATACAAGATACATGCATATATGTAAATGTCAGATAAACACCTTGACACGATAAAATAACCAATTTCTGCATGTGTATGTTCTTATAAACAATTTGTTGATACAGCCTTGACAGTTTTATATGTCTAACATATCGAACACGCCGGATAACCGATTGCAAAATCACTCTTCCTTGCGTTACATTAAAGAGATGGGGTTATATTGTGACCCTCGCAAGAGGTATGGAGCGGGGTAGCAATTTTGTTTCTAACCAACGGACTAAGCCCGGCCGGTTCATGGTGCAGTACCAAGGATCGCGCGCTATATTGTCATGATTCATTATTATGAATCGTCTCCATGTAGGGTAATTATATTCCATTATGTCGCTTATCCAATTAAAATGTTGAATAAATGAATCTGAAATTAACACTGCCAACGCATGAATGTCTTTCCTTATGACGAAAGCGAGGTTTATTGCTCATTTGTGACCAGTGTAGTCCATGATCAGTATCAGGGCCTACGCCGGTCACTATTAACCCTTACACCGCTATCTTAATTTTTTTGTCGTCTGTCGTTTTGTTCTATTTTACATTTTGATCATCAAAACGTGCTTTGACAGCACATTAGAATAATTTACAACATGCTTTGACAGCAGTTTAGAATCAATTCCATTGGAAATGATTCTGAAGTGCTGTCAAAACATGTTTTTATTGAGGAAATAAGGCAAGATATAAAAGCAACAGTAGACGACAATTGTTGTGTGTAGCGTTCTAAGGGTTAAGTAATCGGAACAATCGGGGTGTTTTTAACGAAATATTTAATTAGATATTCGCATTGCGCGGATTGAATATGTTATGTAAAATGGTAATTACGGTATGTGTGACCTGCCACTTGCATAAATATTTGGACTATTAAATTCGAAGTTGAATGAACGAATACATTAGAATCACGGACAGTATATATATGATAGTAGAAGAGTAGCCTGATACTAGGGACAGAAAATCCGGAGTTGGTATTGTGCAGGGGCCCGTTTCACTAAACTTCGTGCCACTAAAATGTTCGTAAGTGCAAATTTTGGATCGTCGGGAAATTTAAATTCATGGATTTATATTTATTGAGCATAGGCTGCATGTGCAGCCTATGCTCAATAAATGTAAATCCATGAATTGTTTACAAGAAAACATTGATAATTTGAAATGTACAGGCTATCATAATTTTGCACTTACGAACATTTTAGTCGTACAAAGTTTAGTGAAATGACCCCCCTAATCGGCTGCGTTTCCTTCGGAGCCCCGCACAGGACAATAATTGTTTTTATTTATTCGTTCCCACGAAATGACAATTCGTTCCCTCAATTTAACAATTCGTTCCCTAGAATTAACAATTCGTTCCCACGATATAACAATTCGTTCCCTCGAATTAACCATTCATTCCCACGATATAACAAATCGTTTCCACGATATAACTATTCGTTCCCTCGAATTAACAATTCGTTCCCACGATATAACAATTCGTACCCACGAATTAACAATTCGTTCCCGTGGGAACAAATTGTTATTTCATGGGAACGGATTGTTAAATTGAGGCAACTAATTGTTAATTCGTGTGAACGAATTGTTAAATTGAGGGAACGACCTGTTATTTCGTGGGAACGAATTAATAAAAACGTAGTCTACGTCCCCTGCGGGGATCCGTAGTTTTCTTTCCAGCGTATAAATTGATTATATTTACACCTTCCATAAATTCATACAGCGGATCCAACGTATTGCGTTTATTATCAAACACGCATTACATTCGCGCCACATCGCGCTAAGTTGTAGATTGGTTACATTTTGTTTCTGGTGCACCGTCTATACATATCACGCAATCTGATTGGCTGATGGTCATACATTACAGGTATATCATTGTTGATGAACGGTCGTAAATTATTTAAATATGTATTCCTACGCCAGTAGTAAGGGAGTGCATTAGAAATAGGTTAACCGCATTGTAGTATTAGCGCGTCGCCATTAAACAGATTTTCCGACCTATCATTTTCTGATATACGCCGCAAATTTGAAAATTACAATACAGTTAACCCTATATTTACTTCATCAATATCTACGAGGTTGTCAGTAACGAGACGTCATTGACAGGCAACGTTTTTGAATGGCAACGTCGTTGTTTCATGAATTGCGACAAAATGACGATACACAAGATAATTCTTAATTTTAGCGCCATATTTGATTATTTCCAGTTTTGAAACTATCAGCAAATGCAATGTACATGTATATATAAGTAAGAACGTCGTAGGATATTGCGTTTACTGCGGTACGTACACAAAAGGTCTGTTTCAAGTTGGCATGGAGACTCCACACACACTTTAAATAGACAAAATGTTTTCAAAAGTAAACAGTAAACGCAACAACCCGTGTTTTTAGTCCTTAGATAATAATAATAAAGTATTTTAATATGTCGATAAAGGTATATCTTTACACTTTTTCGTTACCTATGTTGAGCGATAAATATAAAGTAGCCATTATTATATTGTCAGACACGTATATTATTTAAGGAATAAGATCATGGGTTGTTGCGATCACTGTAGTATGAAAATCATTTTGTCTGTTTAAAGTGCGTGTAGTCCGAAGGATTTTTCGCTAACTTTAAACAGACCAACTGTTTCCGTACTGCAGTAAACGCAATAGCCCATGGTTGTATTACTTATATTAACATTGTTTTTTAGGATAGTTTCAAAACATTTACATAGTCAAATAAACTGAAGCGTTAAACATTAAATTAAGAATCATCTTATTTTAAGTCATGCTGACATAATTCATGGAACAGCGAGGCTGCCGGGCAACTGCGTGCCGGTACTTAGAACGCCGTGGACATTAATGACGTCAAACAAACTTTAACGAATCAACAAAGTCGCGCGATGTCACGTGGGGCTAATGTACATGTATTGTACTGGGATATAAACGCAATACGTAGACTCGTATACATTATGTACGGAAGCCCATTAGGGCCACTTCACTTTTTTTTAATTTCCATTTATTCAAGATGATTTCTTGAATTTTCAAGTTCTTTTCTTGAATTTTCAAGATCTTTTCTTGAATTTTCAAGAAAATAAATAGAAATTAAAAAAAGTGAAGTGGCCTTAATGGGCTTCCGTACAACACCGAAAAACCCGAGTAAACAACTGTAATACAACCTATTTTATTTTCAATTGATCTATGGCCGGTATTCATGAGATAGTTTGTCAAACTATATGTGCAAATCACAAGTGATTTATGTCTCAAATGTTATTTCATATGGGTGATGGATGATTTAATATTATATTTATTAAATGTGGCTTTGCATATACTTTGTTATGCAAAGTGTAGCCCGTGTTCAAATAGTGTAGCCCGTGTTCAAATAGGACAAGCCTACAGCCTGTTAACGATCTATGTCACTTGTTAGAATGTTAGAATACACCAAATAGTTTTACTATGATATAATTTAACCGAATCCATCCAGTAAGGCCAGTCTCTCCTACATTCACTATTCGTATGGATGCATCTTGAAATATTGAATTTTCAAGTTATTTTCTTGAATTTTCAAGATCTTTTCTTGAATTTTCAAGAAAAGATCTTGAAAATTCAAGAAAAGAACTTGAAAAATTGAAGAAAAGATCTCGAAAATTCAAGAAAGTATCTTGAAAATTCAAGAAAAGATCTCGAAAATTCAAGAAAAGATAAAAAAAAAGTGAAGTGGCCCTAATGGGCTTCCGTAATTATGTCTTTATGGACAGTGTACATATAAATATATGGGCATAAACCATAAACCATATTGTTAAAGGTACATGCCCACTCAGTAGGCACAAACTGTTCTTTATATGAATTAAATAAGTGTATATGATATACGTGCATAAATAGAGAATAGTAGGTTAGTGCCGTGAATGGTAAAATATATCTGGCAAGGCTTAGAAAACGGGATGGGCGAGGCTGTGCCGCGCCAGATATTTTCCCCATGAATTTCACGGCACTAACCTACTATTCTATTTATCGCGTCAACAGCTACAAATAGCTTTGAAATGCAAAAAAATAACCACAGCCGCATCCTCAAAATCGGAGAATCTACTATGACAACCTGTCGAGTTCGTTCGTGTGTGCACTTACACGCTGACCCCACTGTATCAAACATGTTTCACGGCACCGTGTTTCACGGCACACACAGTGTATAAAAGGTACATGCCCACTCAGTAGGCACAAACTGTTCTTGATTACAGAGATCATCATCTGAGACATTTTCTGGCTAAATAAATATTAATTCACCATTACCCCACGTATTGATTGGCATTATTGTACGTTTTATATCGGACGTAAATTTCCACACTGATATCATGGGAGACCACCATGTTTCCTTAAAATATCAACGGACATTACTATTTAGTGTCTGTTTTTATTTGTTGATGTGCAATGATCATACTTTAATGTATGTCGAAGATATTATTTTTCAGGTGACGCATTTAATTAGTATAAATAATTAAAAAATAGCATGCCTCATTTGCATTTGAAAATAGCCTGATACCACCGCGAGTCATTATCAGTAAAATAAATATTACTAAATGATTATATCTGTATAGCGGGCACTCGTAATGTTTAAAACTAGTGGAATAGTGACACAATTATACATTTATTTAATTCCTATAAAGAACATTGTGTGCCTACTGAGTGGGCCTTTAATGTAAATTTGTATTCAAGTACAATACACTTTTATCCATTTTTAACGATGCACCTTACGTAAAATATGTGACACATCTTATTACCACTGGAACCCAACTATAACCTTTGTGTTAATTAACGACATACACCAGCCTACATTACCAAGTAACCTTTGAAACGGTGTTGCAAAAGAACAATGTAGACACGTACAGAATTGCAAAACCATGACGTGACACATTTCGTCATCACTGCAACTATTACCATTGCGCAAATTAACGACTGAGGTAAACCCGTCTAAGTTTCTACGTTGCATGGGTTGAGTTTTCAAGTTAGCCACGGAATTCTCGAATCGATGCTGGTTAAGGAAACAGACAACCAATTGATTTCCCATAGACCCACATTCACACAAACATGACAATCGCAAACTACCTGCGACAAAATC
The DNA here is from genome assembly GCA_029237695.1 of Conchocele bisecta. Lineage (NCBI taxonomy): Eukaryota > Metazoa > Mollusca > Bivalvia > Lucinida > Thyasiridae > Conchocele > Conchocele bisecta. The sequence goes on along the minus strand of CM055279.1, from coordinate 24,252,479 downwards.
AATTGTGTTACTTCCGTTCCTGGAGTCAATGACCTAAGCCGGTTCTAGATCCATGCCAAACACGGGGTCATGCGGGTTGATTTTCATGAGTTATTTCCCCTTTTTTGACGGAACCGTCTACTTTCACTTTCGAAATCTCCATCTCACCCCCACATCAAGTCGTATACAGAAAAATTTAACCTGCATGTGTAGAGCATGTAAATAATATAATAAAATGTTTGGCACAGACATACCTTTCCTGCAGCATCTATTTTATTTATCTCTCTGTCATAATAATAACAATCAATGCCGTTGTCCTGAGAATTTACTCCTTGTTGCTAAGCTGTACCAGGACTGGTTTACCGTCTATATTATTCATAAGTTGACTGTGTCCTATAGAAGGAGATAATTTTCTGATTTTGTATTAATTATATCAAGTATTCATTAACTTTCATCGAAATATGTTTTCGCATTGATTGGGTCAGTACAGTGCGAGTCGCGACATATTTAGTATGTCGCGACAACCCTCAAACCAGCATAGAAAATTTAACGATTTCATGATTTCCGTTGGTCCACTAATGATGCCCTGTTATACGAATAACCGCATAAATGCTTTACGCAATGACATTTACTCATTGAGTCGAACACTGTTTCACACAACTGATTGGTTTTGCTATTTCCTGTAACAAATGTTATGCAATAATGGACAAAATTCAAAACCACCCACACAATTCAAGGTTATTGAGTAAACTTTGGTTTCACACACAGGCAACACTCATTTCAGTATTACACATTGATTCAATGGGTCCAGAAAACATTGTACACAGGCTATCTATACAAATATAGCAAAGAAATTACCCAAAAGTTGTGCTGGATAAGCAAAATTGGAAGATTTTTGACAAAAAATCCAGTTTCCGATAAGTAAAAAATAACTATGGTAAATACGGTAATTGGTTTCTTCTGACAGAATTTGCCAAATTTCCTGAAGCAGACATTTTACTTGATACAATCACTACAGCTAACATTCTGGCAATGTCCCATAGCTGAAAAGTGGTACTTCTTTGAGAAATTTGCCATATTATGCTTATGGGAAACCAAATTATCTCCCCCTTTCCCATTATTAGAAGGTTGTTTTTTTCTCATTTTGACGATTTTCGATATTTTTTTGGCGTCGAATATTGTCGTGAAATGATGGCAAATGCCGGAAGACGCGATCGGGCAATACAAAAGATACAACTGGTACCATTGCAAACAGCCTGTATAAACAGGGTCATATAGGAAACAGACAACCAATTGATTTCCCATAGACCCACATTCACACAAACATGACAATCGCAAACTACCTGTGCGACAAAATCAATTGTGTTACTTCCGTTCCTGGAGTCAATGACCTAAGCCGGTTCTAGATCCATGCCAAACACGGGGTCATGCGGGTTGATTTTCATGAGTTATTTCCCCTTTTTTGACGGAACCGTCTACTTTCACTTTCGAAATCTCCATCTCACCCCCACATCAAGTCGTATACAGAAAAATTTACCTGCATGTGTAGAGCATGTAAATAATATAATAAAATGTTTGGCACAGACATACCTTTCCTGCAGCATCTATTTTATTTACTCTCTGTCATAATAATAACAATCAATGCCGTTGTCCTGAGAATTTACTCCTTGTTGCTAAGCTGTACCAGGACTGGTTTACCGTCTATATTATTCATAAGTTGACTGTGTCCTATAGAAGGAGATAATTTTCTGATTTTGTATTAATTATAACAAGTATTCATTAACTTTCATCGAAATATGTTTTCGCATTGATTGGGTCAGTACAGTGCGAGTCGCGACATATTTAGTATGTCGCGACAACCCTCAAACCAGCATAGAAAATTTAACGATTTCATGATTTCCGTTGGTCCACTAATGATGCCCTGTTATTATACGAATAACCGCATAAATGCTTTACGCAATGACATTTACTCATTGAGTCGAACACTGTTTCACACAACTGATTGGTTTTGCTATTTCCTGTAACAAATGTTATGCAATAATGGACAAAATTCAAAACCAACCCACACAATTCAAGGTTATTGAGTAAACTTTGGTTTCACACACAGGCAACACTCATTTCAGTATTACACATTGATTCAATGGGTCCAGAAAACATTGTACACAGGCTATCTATACAAATATAGCAAATAAATTACCCAAAAGTTGTGCTGGATAAGCAAAATTGGAAGATTTTTGACAAAAAATCCAGTTTCCGATAAGTAAAAAATAACTATGGTAAATACGGTAATTGGTTTCTTCTGACAGAATTTTGCCAAATTTCCTGAAGCAGACATTTTACTTGATACAATCACTACAGCTAACATTCTGGCAATGTCCCATAGCTGAAAAGTGGTACTTCTTTGAGAAATTTGCCATATTATGCTTATGGGAAACCAAATTATCTCCCCCTTTCCCATTATTAGAAGGTTGTTTTTTTTCTCATTTTGACGATTTTCGATATTTTTTTGGCGTCGAATATTGTCGTGAAATGATGGCAAATGCCGGAAGACGCGATCGGGCAATACAAAAGATACAACTGGTACCATTGCAAACAGCCTGTATAAACAGGGTCATATAGGAAACAGACAACCAATTGATTTCCCATAGACCCACATTCACACAAACATGACAATCGCAAACTACCTGCGACAAAATCAATTGTGTTACTTCCGTTCCTGGAGTCAATGACCTAAGCCGGTTCTAGATCCATGCCAAACACGGGGTCATGCGGGTTGATTTTCATGAGTTATTTCCCCTTTTTTGACGGAACCGTCTACTTTCACTTTCGAAATCTCCATCTCACCCCCACATCAAGTCGTATACAGAAAAATTTAACCTGCATGTGTAGAGCATGTAAATAATATAATAAATGTTTGGCACAGACATACCTTTCCTGCAGCATCTATTTTATTTATCTCTCTGTCATAATAATAACAATCAATGCCGTTGTCCTGAGAATTTACTCCTTGTTGCTAAGCTGTACCAGGACTGGTTTACCGTCTATATTATTCATAAGTTGACTGTGTCCTATAGAAGGAGATAATTTTCTGATTTTGTATTAATTATAACAAGTATCATTAACTTTCATCGAAATATGTTTTCGCATTGATTGGGTCAGTACAGTGCGAGTCGCGACATATTTAGTATGTCGCGACAACCCTCAAACCAGCATAGAAAATTTAACGATTTCATGATTTCCGTTGGTCCACTAATGATGCCCTGTTATACGAATAACCGCATAAATGCTTTACGCAATGACATTTACTCATTGAGTCGAACACTGTTTCACACAACTGATTGGTTTTGCTATTTCCTGTAACAAATGTTATGCAATAATGGACAAAATTCAAAACCAACCCACACAATTCAAGGTTATTGAGTAAACTTTGGTTCACACACAGGCAACACTCATTTCAGTATTACACATTGATTCAATGGGTCCAGAAAACATTGTACACAGGCTATCTATACAAATATAGCAAAGAAATTACCCAAAAGTTGTGCTGGATAAGCAAAATTGGAAGATTTTTGACAAAAAATCCAGTTTCCGATTAAGTAAAAAATAACTATGGTAAATACGGTAATTGGTTTCTTCTGACAGAATTTGCCAAATTTCCTGAAGCAGACATTTTTTACTTGATACAATCACTACAGCTAACTTCTGGCAATGTCCCATAGCTGAAAAGTGGTACTTCTTTGAGAAATTTGCCATATTATGCTTATGGGAAACCAAATTATCTCCCCCTTTCCCATTATTAGAAGGTTGTTTTTTTCTCATTTTGACGATTTTCGATATTTTTTTGGCGTCGAATATTGTCGTGAAATGATGGCAAATGCCGGAAGACGCGATCGGGCAATACAAAAGATACAACTGGTACCATTGCAAACAGCCTGTATAAACAGGGTCATATAAAAGGACAATGTAGACACTTCCACAATGAGCGATCGTAGTAAGTTATTTCCCTTTGCAAATCTATTTATAGAAATCCGGTCGTACGGTTTATTTTAGCGTTTACATTTTACTGAATAGTGCAAAACCTAAGATTGCAAATGTCTCGCCCTTGACAGACGCTAGAAAATTCTGATTACATTTTACTCCAGTAGCCCATTTCACGAACATTGCAAAGTATACTTTTTTAACAAAGTATAATTTGAGGGAGAAATCATTTATTTTTCCGGAAATGCATTATTTCATACAGAACTAACTACTGCATATACATATAGTTGATGATTAAAATCATGCAGAATTATTATACTGAATTTATTACATTAGCACAGCCATTTTGGCTGTGATAATGTAATAAATTCAGTATAATAAAAATTAATAAATTTATCCTTAAATTGAAAATTTCTCCCGCAAAGTATACTTTACTAGAAAAGTATACTTTGCAATTTTGATGAAATCGGCTACAGTTGCCATGGTGAGCGCACTTTTCCCGCGCTATGTTTATCCCATAATTTACGGAAGGAACTTCGAAATGATTACATGTGCTAAGCAATACAATCTCATGCATGAGCGTAATTGTAAAATTTGACACCGGCTGACAAAAGAAACAATATATAGCGTCCCGCGATGACAGTTTCGAGCGGAAACCGTCGCAATAAAACGCGCTTTGCTAACCGGCTGTTCCGGGCCGCTATATAAGGTCTGCCTAACGTTGAGGAAATAGTCCACGGGCAGAATTCGCAATGTGCTCTATACTCAGTGCTGTTTTGTGGTTATGTTTGGCCGTCGTCATAGACTGTAAGTTCTGTTCTGTAGTTTATGTTATCATATACGTACTTTCGTATTTTCGTTTCCCATTGAAAAACAATGGAACGCAAGCCGGCAATAGTGTTTCCATAGCGACGTCTCGTGAGTTCATATTGGTCAATGTCACGTTTCACGTACCAACAGGCAGGCGTGGATCCAGGATTTCGGGTTAGGGGGGGGGGGGGCGTAACTATTTTGCAATACTTGACTATATAGTCAAGTATTGCAAAATAGTCGTCCGAGCAGAATCTACATCGCATTTCTTGCGTTCTGGCACATTTTGGCGCAAAAATATTGACACTGTCACAGTATGTTTAGACATGAGTTTTGATTGAAAACGTTTAAATTTTAAAACAATAAGAAAACGACCGAAAAATGCATGGAATACATGGCACTTTGCATGAAACATGCCTTGTAACTTGCAAAACATCTTTACTCGGCGAATTTTAGGTGGGGGGGGGGCGCCGGGTCCACCCCCCCCCCCTGAATCCGCCCATGATTGAACTAGTTCCTTCTAAACCACCACTTATTCCTTTATTTTATTTATATTTTGTATATTTATCAGGCGCATATAAATTGCGAGTGACGTACGTGTAGAATACAAAGTTTATTTGAGTTGTACATGTATGTGTATATATGCCAACCGTTCCGCCGCGCAACGATATTGCACTTCTAAAGTCGCTCAATATCGTACGATACGGAACTCGTGCATATATCCACATACGAATCAAATAACCTATAATTGCAATGGAACGTGTTTAATTTATGTTATGATATGCTTAAATGGGGGAATCCCAAAGTTTCGTCAAATTTCGTCGTTTCAAAAAGTTGACTACATTTCTATAGCGGCCATCTTGAATTATGAGACTACTTCCATGTTATCAGATCTGAAAATGTATTACCCAACAGAAATGTAAGATAAAAAGTTATGCAGCCGTCAACGAAAATGTAATTTGGAAGTGTACAGCTGACGACACAATGTAATTCAGGGTTGTAAGAGTTATGTCCCTTATATTAAAGGTGAGAAGACACTAACGTGTTTCGGCACCAGCTGCAGTTATGGGGGCGGGATGGGTAGGGGTGGATTCGTTAGAGGCGGATTCGGACGGGGTGGATTTGGCCGTGGTGGATTCGGCGTAGGTGGGTCGGCGCAGGTGGATTCGGTGGAGGTGGATTCGGTCCGGGTGGATTCGGTAGAGGTGGATTCGGCCGGGGTGGATTCGGTCGGGGTGGATCCGGTAGAGGTGGATTAGCCCGGGGTGGATTCGGTCGAGGTGGATTCGGTCCGGGTGGATTCGGTCGGGGTGGATTCGGTCGAGGTGGATTCGCCCGGGGTGGATTCGGTCGAGGTGGATTCGGTCCGGGTGGATTCGGTCCGGGTGGATTCGGTGGCAGTGGATTCGGCCGGGGTGGATTCGGCGCAGGTCGTCGTTTGTTTGGTCAATTTGGCGGTGGGGCATTTAGCGGTGGAGCATTCGGAGGTAAGTGCACAGTTCGTCGTAATTCAAATACATCTGCATTGAAACCTCTCTAAACCGAACACCAAGGCAACATATGTGATCTTATGTTTGATGGCTTTCTTGGTCAGTTATCTCAGATGTTAATGTATGGTCATGATTAGAAAGCACGCAAATCCGTATCAAAACAGTCATATGCCTGATTAACAGTGGAACATCTCTAAACCGGACACCCTGGGGACCTCCCAGGGTGTCCGGTTTAGAGAGTTTTCACTGTATAACCGTTTATGTTTAATTGTGGCTGTGACTGGAGAAGTGGCACTTATGCGATTTGCGACCAGTGTAGTTCCTGATCAAAGAGCACACTCCTGTAGACTGATAACGATTTGTATTGCTTTTAAAACATGTTTTTCTTAATCTTTAATACTCTTTGTTACATGTATATAATTCACAACATACAATCTTACACATAGTTGACAGAATCAAAAACTAATATAGTTTATCCATGTACGTGTAATAGGAAAAAGATCGTGCTCTGACAAAGAGAAAACACAAGTATTTCTCAGAGCCTGGTCGCATTCCTTTAATTGTGCAGATATGCTTGTAACACTGAGTTTTTTGTTTTGTTACGTCGGTCTATATACTTAGGTAATTGGATTATTGGATTTGGTAGGATGTATATTTATATCGGAAGGTGGGTAGGGTGCAGGCGCGGATCCAAGATTTCGGGTTAGGGGGGGGGGGGGCGTAACTATTTTGCAATACTTGACTAGTATTGCAAAATAGTCGACGGAGCGGAGATCGGGATAGCGCTAAAGGTGTCCGGGGGCATTCCCCCCTGATATGTTTTGAAATTTACATCGCATTTCCTGCGTTCTGGCGCATTTTGGAGCAAAAGTATTGACACTGTCACAGTATGTTTAGACTTGATTTTTGATTGAAAACGTTTAAATTTTGATACAATAAGACAACGACCGAAAAATGCATGGAATACATGGCACTTGGCATGAAACGTGCCTTGTAACTTGTAAAAAATCTTTACTCGGCCAATTTTAGGGGGGCGCGCGCCGGGTCCGCCCCCCCCCCATGAATCCGCCCATGGAATGAAAAGTCACTTACATTGTTAAATAATGTTTGCTTAATGTATAAAATCATTCCATTTTATGTGATTTTTCCCCAGTTTGTCACTCATCATGCATGCTCATAGTGGCAACAGTTTCTACAGTATGTTTAACATGTTCCAATGTTGGTTGTGGTTCACTACAGTTGCATCTGAAAATAAAACATTTTGCTAAAAGGATTTAATTTATAAAACTAATAATTATTGTTTTATTTGTACAAGGAACTTTCGCGATACAAACATATATATACAATGTATTCACAAGTTAAATTGAGATTGTAATCTAGCCTAATGGTTTGTACTAACTGGTTTATGTCAGTCCAAAATGGTTGTATGACGGTGCATTCCCAAAACATGTGCTTGTTAGAGTCTATAGTCATATGGCAATATTCGCAAAGATTTGATGGTGTTAATTTGCATTTACAAAACAGGGGCGGATCTAGAGGGATCTAGACAACCCCCCCCCCCCGTTCCCCAAATGCTAGATCCGCCCCTGCAAAAAGTAAGGTATTAGGTAATTGATAGATACACTTGACTTCAATGATAATTGCTTCATAAGAGTGATCTGATATATGAATATAACATTTGTGAATATTGTCTTGCTACTGTATACTATATGGAACATTGAGTTTCCATCTCCGCCATCTTTGTATGTACAAGCCATCGTACAGTTTCAGCACTTCGTGCCTTTGACACATACAGCAAATAATATGACAGTAAACCAAATACACTTTGGTGAAATACATGATAGACAGATATGAGAACGGCAATCTATAAAAGTAATGCTTTGCCAGCAAACACTATACAAATACAAAAGTCGAGACAATTGAGCATTTCCCAATCAATCTCAAAATAAATTCCAACGTGTAAACCTTCCAATCTGATGCACAACCTATGTTACTGTACACGCTACCCATAGGTAAAGCCATATTTACTCGCATAGCAGGTGAGTAGAAACCAGGGACAATACACTCAGATAATTCCAGCACAAACATATTTACACAATTCCCTGACATTTGATTGGCCCGTAGCAAGTCTCTGTCCAAAATTTATATCCCAGTAAACTCCCACGCCGAACTACTTTCCGTAACCGTGAGGCGCAGTTAAAATAATTCTTAAGAAAACGGAAAATAAACACATTTTCTTGATGAATGTATTGCAAATGCTGGAATTATAAGGAATGAAAGGCCTTTTTGTTGAATTTATCGGGGATATAAACTAAGGCCGGAAGGCCTCGTCCAGTATTCCCGCGACTTTTCCAAGTTTATACCCCGATAAATTCCACAAAAATGCCATTCATTCCTATAAGAACAGAGTATAGTCGTGGGTACATGTATATATGTTGTGTGGTCTGCCAGGTAAAAGTGATACACTGAGCGATTTTCTGTGTATCAAGCTATGTATAATGCCATTAATGGTGGTTCATGTTGTTAAAAACACATGCACAAACCTGTCCAGAAAACTGACATATTTTGCAGTTTGGTGTAATATAATTGATAGGAGTCCGTTCTCCTGGCTATTTCACATTTTGAGTTATTTGTCAAGCAGCAGAACAAGTGAACGTGGCTGATGACTGGAACACACAAAGAGGGCCGACTTGGCCACCCCAGGTGCCGTATAGGATACAGTAACGAGGCAGTATTCACATATATGTTATACATATATTCTATCACATTTACGAAGCAATTATCTTTGAATCAAATGATGATCAGTTATAGAACGGGTCCTTAATAAATATCATATTAGATCAGCACAACTGTTAGATTATAGTTATGGCATAAGCACAACACAATGCGTTGAAGCTGTAATTACCACATTCTGTGTTTTCTGTAAAGGCTTCATTTGCATATTTATTACACTAGTGTATTATGATTTGTTTATTACACCGTGTTATTACATTGTAAACGTATATGTTAATGCAATAGCAATAACCATTCTTTATTTTACTATCCACAGGAAAGAAGCCCTGCTTTGGAAAGCTTTGCGGAGGTATATGTACGATTTATCCTTTATTTACATGTACTAACACAAAATAGTCCTTACTGTCTGTTTCGCGAAACCTGCCCAAATTCTACTTCTATATAAACAATGCAGAAACTATGTTTTTTTTTGTTATAATTAAATTTTATAAAAATTTAAGAATGAACCTTCTTTTTATTTCGTGAAATTGGTCCAATATTGATATTATTGTGAAAATTTGTTTTCCCCATGTTAAAGGTACATGCCCACTCAGTAGGCTCAAAATGTTCTTTATATCGGAGACATCATCTGAGACATTTTCTAGCAAAATAAACATTCATTCACCATTAGCCCACGCATGGCTTGGCATTATTATACATTTTATATCGGATGTAAAATGTCCACACTGATATCAGGGGCGATAACCGTGTTTCCTTAAAATCTTAACGGACATTACTATTTATTTTTTGATGTGCAATGATCACACTTTATAATCTGTCTATAATCTTATTTTTTCGGTGACGCATTTAATTAGTATACATAACTAAAAAAATAGCATGTCTCATTTGCATATGAAAATAGCCTGATACCACCGCGCGTCACTATCAGTAAAATAAATATTACTAAATGATTATATCTGTATAGGGGGCACTTGTAATTTTTATAACTGGCATAATTGTGACACAATGATACACTTAATATTCAATTCCTATAACGAACATTCTGTTCCTACCGAGTGGGCATGTACCTTTAAATCACCGCGGAGATTTATTTTCCAATTTCAGAAATAGTGGATCAATTTTCAAAATTTTACTAGGTCTTTTGTTTTCTTAGTTAGATAATTTCCCAGCGATCTGACCTGTAGCATATTTCACCAACATTGCAAAGTATACTTACCTAGCAAAGTATACTTTGATGGAGACATTTTCAATTTAAGGATAAATATATTAAGTTTTATTATACTGAATTTATTACATTATCACAGCCATTTTGGCTGTGATAATGTAATACATTTAGTATAATAATGCTGCATACTTTTAATCATCAAATATATGCAGTCGTTAGTTCTATATTAAATAATGAATTTTGGGAAATATAAATGATTACTCCCTCAAAGCATACTTTGATAGATAAGTATACTTTGCAAATTTGAAGAAATCGGCTACAGGTTTCGTAGACAATTTCCATTTTTTTTTCGTTTTTCGACTCCTCCTGCAGTTTCTCCAGCTCTTTCCCGCCATGTTAAATTCCATTACAAAAAAATATTTTTCATAATAAAATAAAATGTTGACCAAATTTTACGAAATAAAATGAAGGCTCATCTTAAATTTTGCTGTAATTTAATATTACCGAAAAAAATATTGTTTTGACATTGTTATATCCGTAACATTTAGGCAGGTTTCGTGAAACAGTCAGTAGATATTCACTTTTAATATGCAGGTTAAAACTTTGTGTTTATAAACTCATGTTATATTCTCATCTTCAGTAAGCGTACTTGGAAGATGTTGAGCTGTGGTTAATGTATATGCACATGTGGTTAATGTATATGCACATGTGGTTAATGTATGCACATGTGGTTAATGTATATGCACATGTGGTTAATGTATGCACATGTGGTTAATGTATATGCACATGTGGTTAATGTATGCACATGTGGTTAATGTATGCACATGTGGTTAATGTATATGCACATGTGGTTAATGTATATGCACATGTGGTTAATGTATGCACATGTAATGTGTATATGCACATGTGGTTAATGTATGCACATGTGGTTAATGTATGCACATGTGGTTAATGTATATGCACATGTGGTTAATGTGTATATGCACATGTGGTTAATGTATGCACATGTGGTTAATGTATATGCACATGTGGTTAATGTATATGCACATGTGGTTAATGTATGCACATGTGGTTAATGTATATGCACATGTGGTTAATGTATATGCACATGTGGTTAATGTATGCACATGTGGTTAATGTATATGCACATGTGGTTAATGTATGCACATGTGGTTAATGTATGCACATGTGGTTAATGTATATGCACATGTGGTTAATGTATATGCACATGTGGATACTGTATCTTTCGAAAGAGAAACCGTTGTTGGATAAGACATCTTATATCCAGAACTCAATAACAATGACAAATTGATGTAAATATGTTCATTACAGTTGTATTTTGAACACAGTATGGTCAGTAGGCACATTGCTTTTATACCCCTGGAAGGGTATATAGTTTTCGCCTTTCCGTCCGGTCATCTGTCCGTCCGTCCGTTCGCCCGTGTCGTAACCATCTAAGCATATTGTGTCTTAGATGGACCTTCCTTTATTTGAAAACAATGAATGTACCACTGACGGGAAGTCAAGTCGGAACGTTAGTTCGTCCGTCCGTCCGTCCGTCCGAAACACGCACACAATACTTTGATTTTGCATCAAAAAGTTCGGGTTTGTCGTTCCAAACGGCGGCCGGGGGCTGGGTCTCCGTGAGGCCCTGGGGCCCGTTTCACTAAACTTCGTAAGATAAAAATGTTCGTAAGAGCAAAATTATGATAGTCTGTAAATTTTACATTAACAGTATTTTCTTGTAAACAATTATTCGATTTACATTTATTGAGCATAGGCTGCATATGCAGCCTATGCTCAATAAATCTAAATACATCGATTGAAATTTCCAGACGATCCTAAATTTGCACTTACAACCATTTTGGTCGTACGGAGTTGAGTGAAACGGCCCCCAGGTCAATTGCTCTACTGTCTGTTTCACGGAACCTGCACACATTTGACGGCTATATAAACAATGCGAAAGAAATATTTTATTAGGAAAACAATTGATTTATCTATGGAAATTAAACGTGGGGAAAATGAGGTGGAGAATCTGGGAGAGAAGTAAAAAAACGAAAACGTTTGGAAATTGACTCCGAAACATGGCTAGATAGCCAGGAAATAATCTAACTTAGAAAAAGTTACATTACACAAGTTACATTTTGAAATCGGTCCACTATTTCTGAAATTAGAAAAACAAATTGTATCCCCATTGATATATTCATATATAGTTGCGAACAGTAGCTCATGCATTTTACTCCCGTACCGTCCGTAGTCTGGCTACGGACGTCACGGGAATAGAGTACAAGAGTTACAGTTCGCAACTACTTCACAGAGTGCAGATGTCTATGGAGATTTAACATTGATAAAATGTTTTTTCGAAATAAATTCGATATTGGACCAAATTTCACGAACTAAAAACAAGGCTCATTCTTAAATTTTGACAAAATGTAATATTATCGAAAAAATATTGTTTTTTGCATTGTTTATATAGCCGTATAATTTGGGTTTCGTGGAACAGACAGTAGGTCTGTTTAACTATACGCATCACAGTCCACCAGATAAACGGTACATGTAACTTTGTATTTTCGTTTCCAAAATGTCTCATTATTATGCAATGCAGGATTCGGTAGTGGAGCCTTTGACGGTGTTGCTTTCGGTCCACGTGATAGTGGAGCGGTCGGTCCATTTGCCGGTGGAGCGGTCGGTCCGTTTGCCGGTGGAGCGGTCGGTCCGTTTGCCGGTGGAGCGGTCGGTTCATTTGCCGGTCGAGCGGTCGGTCCGTTTGCCGGTGGAGCGGTCGGTTCATTTGGCAGTGGAGCGGCCGGTCACTTTGCCGGTGGAGCGATCGGTCCATTTGCCGGTGGAGCGGTCGGTTCATTTGGCAGTGGAACATTCGGTCCACTTGGAGCAGTAGGGGACGGAGACTCTGGAGGTAAATAGGAAAATATTTTTTTCGCAATAAAATCAATATTTGATAGAATTTCATCAAATAAAATGTTTTGGGGAGGGTGATTTTTTTTTTTTTTGTTATTGATAAAAAAGTACTTACTTTTAAATATTTTTTAGATTTAATGTGTTTAATGGCCAAAAGTTCGTTGGCAGCAAAACGTGGAACAGACAGTAAGAAGAATGGCGCGTTTGAATGAAACACAATAACATAAACTGTGATAGTTTCTTGAAATGTGTCCAGTATTATTTGATATTTTTCTGAATAGGCAACGGATGTTGATGAAATATGGCGCAGTTAGGCACATACGTTTGTCGTTTTTGCGAAGAATAGATTTCCGTGTCAGTAGACACGGTAATCGATTCTTCGCAAAAACGACCGAAGTTTGGGCCAAGGTACTGAGACCACCAAATGCAGCTTAACAAGACGCGTCTGACGCGCCATATGTCACAAAAATCCGCTACATAATAAGTACACAATAAAGGAATACGTACTTTGAGTCGGAGGGCTTCTGGACGTTTCAGTACGTGCTGTTGTTGTTGTAACCACTTGATCTTACACCTTGTACACACAAGATTGCAAATAGTAAACAGTAAAACGTTTTCATGAAATATCTCACATCTTCGTAAGCACAAAACAACAGCTTGTGACATATGATGTAGCGTGATAAAGTTTTTGTTTTGTTAATGTGTTAAATGTACGTGTATCAAACATTATCACATCTTTGACACATTTCCGGGTGTTGTTTCTGTATTGAAACAGCTCGTGTGCAAGGTATGTGCATGAGGATGTGATACATAAGTTAGATCACGTTTATCCGCATGTACGATCGATAATCCGCTCGCTAAAGCTCGCGGATTGTCTCCTCGTACATGCGGACGAACCGTGATCTAACTTATACTTAACATACAGTCTTTGACTTCGATATTTAGTCTAATTTTATGTACGTACTTAGTCTATCGAAAGACTGTACTGAACCGTCTTCACTATATACCTGTACGTTTACATACATTTAGTATAAATCACTAATTTTGCTCTTTCGAAAATTCAGACGCAAATAAAATAGTTATATTCTCTTCTATCAGAAACAATTGTAACACCTTAATATGTTCCATCACTAACATGATGAAGCATAGCACACGATACAATATAACAACAAGAAACGGCAGCTGGTATAGATAGTTCGTGTATTTTGTCAGTGTGGTCACATCAACATTAAACACAATACTAATTATTGTCTGGCATCTTTCCGTTCGATAACGATAACCCGGACTGGAACGGCTTCACGATTGATGGATTTACATTTATTGAGCATAAATGTAAATCCAATCGGTGTCATCTAAGCCAAACACACGTTAAACTGCAAATATAACTTTTATTAGATCCCATAGTAACTGTCTCCATTGTAATGTGCCAATTTTTCTTATCAAACTGAGAAAAGAACCAGATACATTAATATTCAAAATATTAGAACCCGCACATTTTCTACGTGCTATCAGAAACAATCACACATACCCGCAAACTGTACGATACATCATACCCGTACTTCAAATGAGGGCCATTACAAATTGTTTCTGACAGAGACGACAAATAAATATTATAAACAAATGGACACTTGCGAATAAATAGTTATAACTTCTTTAAATTCGTAATGCAAATGCCCATTCGACGTATTTCGCTTACATCCCTATACATTACATTAGATACACAAGACGTCGCGCGACGTCGGTGATTGGTTAAAGTTTGTTTGCCGTCATTAATATCCACGACATTGTCATGTCATTTACGTCATTCTATTGACCGGCAACGTCGCTGTTCCAGGAATTGTGACAAAATGACGTAAAATACGATAAGTTTCAATTGTAACTCCATTGTTTGGTTATTTTTATTTGAAACTATCACAAAATGCATTATACATATAAGTCCTTGAAGTTCGTATACCACGCACTTTAAACGACCAAATTTAATGTACACCACTTTAAACGAAAAACCCAATGATTTTATTCCTTAATTTATTTTAATTAAGAATGATGAGTGATGAGCATGGCATGTTTCTGGGAATATAAATTCGATAACAAATTGCGGTTACCTATATGCATGCAAGTTAGCATATTAGCATGATAGGATTTTAAGAAAAAATAGTATAAAAAGTAAAAATGCGTTTTCATCATGGCCCTGTGTAAAGTGGTTTAAGTGAAGATATATGTCGATACTATGAATACTATGTTGTTTCTATTTTCACCGATATCGGGACATAAATATCAGTTTTAAGTATTTATTTCCATACACAGTCATATACAAACAATACATGAGTTACAAGCAGTTTAACAACAAGCATTTATAGGTTACACTCCTTGTTTACAATCAACTATGAGTACATGTATTGTAAATACTTATAGATTATAACGTATTGTTCATACATGGTTAGGTTGGATTTATTAAAGAATGTTATGTAGATGAGAGAATAGAGTTGAAAATGAGATATGGGTTTGGTGAATAATAATTGAGCAACACACCACGATACAATACTATTACGGTATATGCTGTTATACCTAACTGTAATATTTGTATGTATAATCAGAAGGTTCGTGCATCTCTAAATGAGTGTTTGTCTAATTGGATAACATTCCATTTTCGTTCATGAACTATGAGCTTATTTATATTCATTGCAATTTCTTTTTCAATATTTTGTGTTGCCTTTAGGTAAGACATAAACTCTGGAAATTTAGGTTCCGTGTTTCGTAATTTACATGTATATATAAAGTATTTTCCTAGTATGATACAAAAGTTGAAAAACTAGTTGTCTTGCTCATATTGCCCGAAGCAAACAGTGTGCCAATCAAAATTACATACAGTATTATTATTGTTTAAAAAGGTATTCAGCTGTGACCAAAAATGTTGGCGCATTCCCAATAAAGGTGCTTATTTGTTTCTGGAGCCATGGCGCAAACATCACACAAATTGGAGCTGACAATGTTACACTTAAGTAAATAATCGTTTGCAGCGACAATTCTCATGAAAAATTTGTACTGAAAATTCCTAAGTTTAGAACTTATAGTGTTTGTAAAATGATTTGTGTAGACTATCTTCCAATTTATATTTTTATCCGCGAATTCGTCATCCCATTTTGTCTTGGCTTTATGCACAACCGGTTTCTGTTGATTAAGAAACATGTTATATAGCTTCTTATTACATTTGGTCGTGGTTTTTGTTTGTTCTATTAATAATATCTTTGTATTAATCGTGTTTATTCTTTCATTTGTAATTCGTGTTCTCCTGTCTTGAGGAATGCACGAAATAAGTTTGAAGTATTTTAGGTAATCGTTATTACTAACATCAAATAGTTATTTTATTTTTGTAAAATTAAAGAATGATGTAGTTCTATAATCGTATAGTTGTTCTATATATTTAATCCCCTTATTAGCCCATTCCTTGTAGTAAAACATTCTTCCATTACCTTTTATTTTCGAATTGTTCCATAAAATTTGCTTTGATATTGTTTCTGGATTATCGCAGAAGTTTAGCTTGCACCATGATTTAAGAACATCTGTCAAAAACTTATTTGTTATCAAGTGTTTTACGTCTGTTTGGTTTACATTTCCTTCAAATATATTTACACCACCAAAATATTTCAAATAGTTTAAATATAGTACTTTCCATTTTCCGTGATTTTCAGTTTCAAAGTCTTTTGACCCATGTAGCCTTTAGTGCATCAATAAACGATTCCAATTCTATCATTTTTAGCCCGCCTTCTTCGAACATTTTAACAACAATTTGTATACTAATTTTATCAGGCTTTGAATCCCAGGGACATAAATATCGTCTTTTCCTGTTGCACGCAACAAGATAGATGTTTTTATATGTTCGCGCCAATTTTCGCAAATCATTTTGGGACAGATCAAGCGTCATATCAGCAGCACATCAAACCATGTGATGTGCTGCTGATGTGATGATTGATCTGTACCAAAATGCGTGGCGAAGAATTGACGCGAAAACACTTGTTTCATTAAACAGGATAGCAGGGCTTTACGCAGGGCCATGAAGAAAAAATATTTTTGCTTTTTATATTACTTTTTATTAAAATCCTGTCATGCCCCTATATTGTTTTGACGTCACGTTACTCAGTTTTACATTACAGTTGCAATGCAAAGTTAAATATTACCTTGCATATGGATTTTCAGGAAAGAAGCCCACGTGTATTGGGAAGAAGTGGTGCGTTTAAACGACGACCAACGGTCGGTGTACCATTAACTGGAAACACAGGTACTAACTATGTCCTCATTCGGCTTTGGTTGTGCCTAAAATTTGTGCTATTGCAACACATGTGTCAATCTATAGCAAAGTTCAATACGTTTGGTTACCTCCCATTGCTAGGCTTACTTACCGAAAGTGAATATATGTGCCATATTTATCTCATCCGATGAAGATCTCGGCGCGTTGGATAACGAATCTAAGGGAAGTGCGTATAGCTTATCGAACTGCCTTATGAGGCCGGGTATACAACAGAGATCCAGATAAGGAATTAGTAATTGAGTATTGTCACTCCATCATTTCTGAAGCAATTGGGTATTTCAAAATTTGAATTGGGTAAAATAAAATATGACTACTGTTTGCACATCATCAGACCGCAATTACCGAATAGTTTGCTTCTAAATGAAAACAAGTCTTGGCATTTCATTAGAATTGTCTCCTTGGAGACAACTCTAATGAAATACCAAGATATGTTTTCATGGAAAAATAAGAAAACATATGCTATATCTGTGATCTGTTTATTGTTTTCTGTAGCATGATAAAGATACCACAAAACTTTCATTGCTTTTTGATACTCACTACTTCTGATTTCAATTGGGTTTTTGGCAATTTTAATTGGGTATTTAAGCAAATACGCACCTTATCTGGAGCTCTGATATAATATACAGTTATTTCATGGCGATTCGAGGAAAAGTCAACAATATTGCCCCTAGGTCACATGGACAATCGTACATCACATCGCATTGTCAATACCACCGCGGGGCGATCTAGAAAATGCTTTGATTTAACGATGGCACTGGCTCGATGACCTTGCATGTCGGGACCGACTATGTAAGTCCCCATCCGATAGGACTAGGCTAGCACGAAGTTGTCTTGCCCAAGGACACGCCGCATCGGCCATTGGCAGCGGGTCGAGGTCGGAAATCCCGGGGTCTCCGGATCCGCACTTCGACGCTCTGCCTACTGAGCTAATCAGACCTAATCCGATCTGACTGATCTAAATATTACGTAATGACGTAATCATCGACAACAATCATGATTTTGGATGGATGAAATAGTTTTGACTATTCCACTGGCACGCGCAAACATTGCCCAGGCACGTGAAACTATTTCTCAGACACGTCAAAACCCATGGAATTAGTCAAACATATGCAATATCAACTTACATAAGGAGTTGGGTAATAACACTGTTAATCCCGTCAACACAGCGCTTACGTGCCGTGAAACACGGTGCCGTGAAACATTTTTTATATCCAGTCAATACTATATTTGCATTTTACAGCCATGTGTAGGTGTTGACGGGATAAATAGAATAGTAGGTTAGTGCCGTGAATGGGAAAACATATCTGGCGCGGCACGGAAACGGGATGTGCTCGGCATAGCCTCGCCCATCCCGTTTCCTGAGCCTTGCCATATATTTTTTCCCATTCACGGCACTAACCTTCTATTCTCTATTTGTTTCTCTATCGGAACCAACGTCCACCGGATGTGGGTAATCAGGCACTGATGCACATATTAAATTTCCTCATAGTACTGCAACTGAGTTACTCTCGTCAGAAAAATGGCCTGATGCTATTTAAGGAGGTTGCTATTTAAGGAGGTTGCTATGTAAGGAGGTTGCTATGTAAGGAGGTTGCTATTTAAGGAGGTTGCTATGTAAGGAGGTTGCTATTTAAGGTTAAGGAGGTTGCTATTTAAGGAGGTTGCTATGTAAGGAGGTTGCTATTTAAGGAGGTTGCTATGTAAGGAGGTTGCTATTTAAGGAGGTTGCTATGTAAGGAGGTTGCTATTTAAGGAGGTTGCTATGTAAGGAGGTTGCTATTTAAGGAGGTTGATAGGAGGTTGCTATTTAAGGAGGTTGCTATGTAAGGAGGTTGCTATTTAAGGAGGTTGCTATTTAAGGAGGTTGCTATTTAAAGGATGCTATTTAAGGAGGTTGTATTTTGGTTTAAGGAGGGGGTTTGCTATTTAAAGGAGGGATGCTATGTAAGGAGGTTGCTATAAGGAGGTTTGTTTGGCTATGTAGGAGGTTGCTATTTTTTAAAAAGGAGGATGTTGCTATGTAAGGAGGTTGCTATTTAAGGAGGTTGCCTATAAGGAGGTTGCTACGGAAGGATTGCGGATGGACGTAAGGATTGCATTTAAGGAGGTTGCTATTTAAGGAGGTTGCTATGTAAGGAGGTTGCTATGTAAGGAGGTTGCTATTTAAGGAGGTTGCTATGCTATGTAAGGAGGTTGCTATTTAAGGAGGTTGCTATTTAAGGAGGTTGCTATGTAAGGAGGTTGCTATGTAAGGAGGTTGCTATTTAAGGAGGTTGCGGACGGTCAATAGGCTACGGAGCCCCGCATGGGGACGTAGAATTATTTATTTTATTTTAATTCGATCCCACGAAATAACAATTCCCTCAATTGAACAATCCACGAACAAATATCCATGTACCATGAGGGGCTCCGTTATTATATACCAAAATATTCGTCCTGGTCTCTAAATTACCGATCCGCGTGATGCCATTGCGGCATCTGCGGAACAAAGTCGTAATTCAAGATGGCGTCCAAGATGGCTGCCAAAAATATCAAGCTCAAATTCAACATCATCATTGAGCTTATAAGAACATATATAGACAATGTTTTGTTTGAATTTCATTCATGATATATTACGACGTAATTTCAGTTGATTTTGCAAGGGAAATAGTAACATACAGCGTCAAGATGGCTGCCAATATGACTGACATGGAATTCAAATGTGCATTTTTCATCCATATTTGATAAATACTTTCAGAATATGGCAAAACTATATTGACTTTCGGTTTAATATACCATTTTAATTAATGTACTAAAACATTGTAAGCAATATTATACAAACTGATATCCAAAATGGCCGCCAAATTGCCAAGTTGTAAAATATAATTAACTTGTAAACTTGCAGGAATAATAGAACTAGACTATAGAGTAAGATAATTATGTAATATGTTGTTTTTTTGTCATAATAAACTTTCAGTACATTACAAGTCACATCGATGATTATACCATTCAGTATCTCTTCGTAGATGGTCGAAATGTATAGAAATATACAAATAACAGAGGTTGCGTAGCTTATACTTTCTAGCTTTGAGTGAATTTACACGCGAATCATCATACATATACTGCCTGATACCAGTTATGTGTTACAGTATACACATAGTAATGCACTAAACCATCTAATGAAATGTGGAATATTAAATATTCCACATTTCATTAGATGGTTTAGTGCTTCATTAGATGGTTTAGTGCATTACTAATTTGCTATCAAATTGTTGACAGTACATACCAAACAATCACATATACGGATTACTTACATAGTCTGTCATACATATTGTGCGTGATCATTACATACTGCCTGCATCAAAGATTAACTTACTGTCGTCACATTGTTCCAAGGCATTTGCAAGTGTATATTGATTGGCACATGATGATCCTCTACCACGCACATACATCCTCCAAACAACTCGGCAGTGCATCGAAAACACATACATTCCTCACTACACAAACCTTTGCAAATGCATACAAAGTATTTGAGTAACTCTGGAGCTGCTGTCGATTGGGTCATCATTACAGGAAAAAATCACCCATGTTCCGTTACCATAACCGAACTCGGTATGGGATGGCTCTTCATGAACTACTCTCAGGGCACATTCCAGTAGCCTATTTCACCAACATTGCAAAGTATACTTTTCTAGCAAAGTATACTTTCAGGGAGTAATCATTTATTTTTCCGGAAATACATTATTTCATATAGAACTAAGCAAATGAATATATTTCATGATTAAAAGTATGCAGAATTATTATACTGAATTTATTACATTATCACAGCCAAAATGGCTGTAATAATGTAATAAATTCAGTATAATAAAAATTAATAAATTTATCATAAAATTTAAAATTTCTCCCTCAAAGTATACTTTGCTAGAAAAGTATACTTTGCAATGTTGATCGGCTACAGACCTGACCGCAGGCATTGATGATGAGTGCTGTATGTGTTAAGTAGTAGACGTGTTTCTTGGTTTAACAGAATGCTTCACCTTTTCACGTCGTATTTGACGCCATACAGTCATGGACCAAATGCTACGCGCTTGTAACTGAACATTGTAATGAGTGCTGTTCCAAGATCTGCAAGTTACTGCTATTGATCATCATTCATTTTTGATCCACAGTTTAAACACAGATTTCTTTCCTTCGCCAGACAAACAAATAAATATGTTACAACTGGCTAGACAATAATGTTGTGCTGATGAACATTTTAAATCCGTATGTGTACTGAAAGTTCCCGCAACTTTTGACCATTTACGTAAAATATTTGCGTTTCCGTAATTTTCAGCGTCCATCTGACATGAAACGATGTCATATAGTTATTGGTAAATCCTCCGTCTGAATATGTTCACATTCACGTATACATAGAATAGTAGGTTAGTGCAGTGAATAGGAAAACATATCTGGCGCGGCACGGAAACGGGATGTGCTCGGCTGAGTCTCGCCCATCCCATTTCCTAAGCCTTGCCATATATGTTTCCCATTCACGGCACTAACCTGCTATTCTCTATCTATCTGAGAAATAAAGAAATTCTTCAGCCTTGCCGGATATTTTTTCCCATTCACGGCACTAACCTACTATTCTCTATATATACGGTGTATATACGGTGTATATATCTATATATGATGCATGACACAGTAATCTTGCTTCACAGTATTGCATCAACGTGGTTCATGTATGTTATAGGCTACCATGACGTAAACTAATATGCGGCTACTTTGTTCTGAGGTAATAAATATGACGCCGGAAAAAAATGTGTGACGTCAACACAATAATGATCGACGTGACGTTTTTCAAATCGCATTCGATGTATGTGCTAAAAGTTAAATAAATCGGGCAATTTGCACAGGAATCGCATAAAACAAACATCTCCATGTTTAGAAAATAGCTCTGAAAAGTTAACGTCAAAAAGTAAATATGTCAATATAATTCCAGCACAAAAATATTTACACAATTCCCTAACATTTGATTGGTCCATAGCAAGTCTCTGTCCAAAAGTTACATCCCAGTAAACTCCAATGCCGAACTACTTTCCGTAACCGTCAGGCGCAGTTAAAATAATTCTTAAGAAAACGGAAAATAAACACATTTTCTTGATGAATTTATTTCAAATGCTGGAATTATAAGGAATGAATGGCCTTTTCGTTGAATTTATCGGGGATATAAACTTGGAAAAGTCGCGGGAATACTGGACGAGGCCTTCTGGCTTCGTCCAGTATTCCCGCGACTTTTCCAAGTTTATACCCCGATAAATTCCACAAAAAGGCCATTCATTCCTATAATGTTGTCATAAGGTACCGTATATCACACGTCGCAGCTCATATACTGGTCATACAGTATCGTACTATCATGGGTCATTTTCTCAAACACGCTGTGAACTAAATAGAGAATAGTAGGTTAGTGCCGTGAATGGGAAAAAATATCCGGCAAGGCTCAATAATTTCTTTATTTCTCATCAGAAGTATATGTTATGACCACTCATTTGAACCGTCTCGCCGGGAGTGGTCACAACATATACTTTGGTTCAGAAATAAGGAAAATAGATAGAGAATAGTAGG
This sequence comes from Conchocele bisecta, assembly GCA_029237695.1. Taxonomy (NCBI): domain Eukaryota; kingdom Metazoa; phylum Mollusca; class Bivalvia; order Lucinida; family Thyasiridae; genus Conchocele; species Conchocele bisecta. Next base: position 24,229,516 of record CM055279.1, on the reverse strand, counting down.
TTAGTGCCGTGAATGGGAAAAAATATCTGGCAAGGCTCAGGAAACGGGATGGGCGAGGCTCTGCCGAGCACATCCCGTTTCCGTGCCGCGCCAGATATTTTTTACCTTTCACGGCACTAACCTACTGTTCTATTTATCCCGTCAACACCTACAAATGGCTGTAAAATGCAAAAATAGTATTGACTGGATATCAAAAATGTTTCACGGCACCGTGTTTCACGGCACATACGCACTTTGTTGATGGGATAAAATAATCTTCTGAAATATGTGTGGATAATGAATAGTGAAAAGGTATATATCACTGATTGTCATGAAGACTACTGTTGAAGTAACATTTGATGGTTATTGTCAAGATACAAGAGAAAGCAGATACATGTACAAGAGTACTGTTGCATGCATCATATATAGAGAATATTAGGTTAGTGCCGTGAATGGGAAAAATATCTGTGCCGCGGCAGATATGTTTTCCCATTAACGGCACTAAACTACTATTCTATTTATCCCGTCAACACAACACCTACAAATGGCTTTAAAACGGCAAATAAATAACCCCAGCCATCGCACATGTTCATACGCAGTGATTAGGTCGTGTTAACAGGATATCAAAAATGTTTCACGGCACATACACACTGTGTTGACGGGATAAATATTCTTCTGTAAATGTTCAGTTCTGATGTTCATTATTTCTCGCATTTAATACGGGATAGTCCAACCCGTTGGCCCGGCTTTAAATGACACCAATAATCAATTTTACTAACCAAAGTTTGCATCAGCGATGTGTGTAATCAGTTTTCCCAATTGACATTTTGAAAGTATTTGGAAATGTGCCCTAAAAGCAGTCCATGAAGAGCAGTCCCTGGCCGATTTCGGTTATGAAACAAAATGGCCACGGAACATGGACGATTGTGTGCTGTAATGATAGCCCAGTCTACAGTAGCTCCAGAGTTACTCAATGGTATGCATTTGCAAAGGTGTATGTGATGATGAATGTATATGTATGTTTTTTAAACGAACAACCATTTACTGATGTGTGTATTTGTATGACATTAGCATGTGACAGCGACAGCAAAGCAAACGAATCAACATGTACAAATCTATATATTCTTGCATATGTCTTGGAACAATGCGACGACATAGATATAGAGAGTGACGGGGGCAGTATGTAATGATCAAGCAAAATATGTATGTAAAGCTCGCATTGAGGATCAGTTCCAGCATGGGGGCTAATCCTCGAGCGGGGACCGAAAACATGACGTCTATGGCACAACTGGGACTACGCGGACAATGACCGGAAAAGGCAGGAACATTGCACACACAGAAACTTAGCAAGATTACCGCCATGGAAGCAATACAGGCATACTGTACGTTAATTCACTTCAATAGTAATGAATTTACGGTGGGTATTGAATCAACTGGACGCATGTTACCAATGCGTGATATTACATAATACATTTGAGCTTAATGTAGTTTGACCTCGATGACAAACCAATCCGACGTATTTAATAGGCGCCGGCATATTTAATCTGACGCATGTTGCCAGAATGTGATATTGAATTATAAATTTGAGCTTAAAGTCAAAACGGCATATTTGGAGTATGAGAATTTAACCCCCGTTCTGGGAAAAATAAGACGTCGTGTCTGGAATTAGACACTCCTCGGTCTTACATGTATACTAAGGAGTGCAATTAATAATACTATTTAAACGATTATTATGTACTGTTAACACATTTATAGAGAATGTTTATTACATTAGATGGCGTATTGCATGGCTGTGTGCTTAATGTAATATATTCAGAAAATGCTATAAAGATTCTCACCTTTATTTCTTCTCATAATTCTATAAACGTCGGCCATCTTGGAAGCCGTATTTAATGGTATATACATCGCTTTAACTTGTAACGTATTGAAAGTTGACTATGATTGAAAAATATAATACTGTATTTCACTGTATTCGCTTTCTATTATTCTTGTAATTTCACGAGTCTTATATAAACACATGCAACTCGACGACCATTTTGGATATACTATTGAATTAAATTGCATACAGTGATTCAGTAAATTAATTTAAAATATATTTTAAACCGAAAATAAATATATTTGTTGCGGTAATCTTGGACGCCATCTTGAATTACGACTTCGTTCCGCAGATGCCGGAATTGCATCACGCACATCTGTAATCTAGAGACAAAGACGAAAATGTTGGTATATAACAACACATGTGCCTATTTATCATCCACCTACCTGTCCGATAGCTCATGATATTTGCAGTACTATCAATAGTTTACGTCGTACCCAGGGGGTTCCGGGATTGTTTACGTCGTACCCAGGGGGTTCCGGGATTGCAACCACGGTTCAGCCACTGAGTTTACATAGATCACAGTTTACCACCAGTTGAAGTCTAAATTTAGATGCCGTAAAACACAGAAAAGTGCTTTTCGAAGAGCTGGACAACCCCCTAGTTGCGAACGATAACTCTTGCAATTACTCCCGTACCGTACATAGCTAGCTACGCCGAAATGGACCTTTGGACAAACATAATGGTTCTTTGGACAAACAGAAATTGGTCTTTGGACACACAGAAATGGATATTTTGACAAACAGAAATGGGTCTTTGGGCAAACAAAAATGGACAAATTTGACAAACAGAAAGGGATTAGTATAGGAATGAATGTTCTTTTTGTGGAATTTATCGGGGTATAAACTTAGAAAAGTCGCGGAAATACTGGACGAAGGCCGGAAGGCCTCGTCCAGTATTCCCGCGACTTTTCCAAGTTTATATCCCCGATAAATTCCACAAAAAGGCCATTCATTCCTTATAATTCCAGCATTTGAAATAAATTCATCATGTGTTTATTTTCCGTTTTCTTAAGAATTATTTTAACTGCGCCTCACGGTTACAGAAAGTAGTTCGGCGTGGGAGTTTACTGGGATATAAATTTTGGACAGAGACTTGCTACGGGCCAAGCAAATGTTAGGGAATTGTGTCAATATTTTTGTGCTGGAATTATTCGGTAATAACGTCCAACATGTATTATGATCGTTAACATATGATTTCGATCTTCAAAATAGATAATTTCTATGTTTATATTGTATGAAATGTTCTGTAATCTGTGGTTTATACATTACATATTATCGATCAAAATAAGTGATAAATCGTGTTATAAACATTACAGTTTATTACTAGTACCATTAATTCAGCCAACATATATTTTAAAATGGCAACATACACCATTTGGTTGAATAGCTGAAACCATGCCAATTGGATTGTAATGTAGTTATCAAGGTGTATGATCACGTGGTACTAAGAAAACAATAAGTACCGTTTCAAAGTACATATTCTTTTATAGTTTCCTTATTACGGATTTTAATGTAATATGGCGCATCAAACGCGTCTTGTTAAGTAGCATTTGGTGGTCTCTTTATTTTCGCCCAAACTTCTGTCGTTTTTGCGAAGAATCGATTTCCGTGTCTCCGATTAAGCTACTACTTTGGAAGGTTTATCATGCAGAAATAGATACAGCAAGTATGTCTAAACACATTCAAGGTGTATGATGACGTGGTACTAACAACAACAACAAGTACCGATTCAAAGGACGTATTATTTTATAGTTTCTTTATTACATAACGGATTTTCGCCCAAACTTCTGTCGTTTTTGCGAAGAATCTTCGCAGAAACGCCATAAATCTGTGCCAAACTCCATAGACCACCAAATGCAGCTCATGAAGACTCGTTTGCTGCGCCATATTTCATCAAAATCCGTTGCATTATTTAGGAAAATATCAAATAATACTTACTTTGGAGTGGGCGACGTTGTTGTTGTTGTGACCACGTGTACCACGTGACCTTGGTTATGTTATTGGTTGCTACTAAATACATGTTTATTACATTTTCAGGAAATGGACATGGCCCCAAGCGTGACACACCTGACCTTTGCCAATTGTATAATAATGTATACTGTCTTGTAAATAAACACAATACAATCCAAGCCATTGTCACGCTGTCGATGAAAGAACGGTGCAGGTTTCTAACAAGCAATATACATTTGGATCGTTATCAGCCTACAGGGGCCCGTTTCACTAAACTTCGTACGAGTAAAATGTTCGTAAGTGCAAATTTAGGATCGTCTGGAAATTTCAATTGATGGATCATATGCTCAATACATGTACATCAAATAATTGTTTACAAGAAAACACTGTTAATGTGAAATGTACAGACTATCATAATGTTGCACTTACGAACATTTTAGTCGTACGAAGTTAAGTGAAACGGCCCACAGGAGCGTGCTACTTGATCAGAAGCTATACTGAGTTTTTTCACAAAACGGAACTTTTCATAAGACTAAGAAACATTTGATTGACCAAGCATCCAAAGCTCTTTTCGGCCTATTTAGAAAGATTAACAACTTGTCAACTCCAGTAGACTGTCAGCTTAAGTTATTTGATCAATGTATCACTCCAATTCTCTGCTATGCCTGTGAAATCTGGGGATTTGAAAACATTTCGGCTATAGAAACAATTCATTTGAAATTTTGTAAAACTGTTTTTGGGGTAAAGAAATCCACACCAAATTTCATGGTTTATGGAGAACTCGGCAAATTTCCGCTTATTATTGACATTAAATGTAGAATTATTTCGTTTTGGGCAAAATTAGTTTCAGGGAAGCAGAGTAAATTATTGTTTCTTATGTATAAGTTATTATATACACAACATGAAGCAAATGTGACTCATTTCCGATGGATTCAGAATGTTAAATCTATTTTAACTGAAACTGGAGTTCCTGGCGTATGGCTTAGCCAGAACGATGTTAATGCTATCTGGCTGAGCCACTACGCCAGGACTCAGCTTCAGAACCAGTTTATTCAGTCATGGCTCACCAGCATCGATTCATCTTCACGTGGAATTACGTATAGAATCTTTAAAACAGAGTTTGGATTAGAAACATATTTAATTAATCTCACGGAAAGGTTAAGAAAAACATTGACCAGATTTCGAACTTGTAATCATAGACTGGCGGTCGAAACTGGTAGATGGACAGGTGTGCCGAGAGCAAGCAGGGTCTGCAACAAATGTGGCGCTGGTGCTCTCGGTGACGAGTTTCATTTCCTTTTCGAGTGAAGTTCGAAAACGGTATATCAAGCCATTTTATTTTAGAAGACCAAATATTTTAAAATTCGCACAGCTATTTGAGAAAAAATCTGGAAAGCAATTAAGAAATTTAGCTATTTTTATAAGAAATGCTTTATGGTTATAATGACTAGTGAGCTTATACATATGCATTTTGTATTTTTACCCATCGTTGTATTATGTAATCTATTGTATACCTCGTGTGTCACGTATGTGGCTTAGAGTGAATAAAATGTATTGTATTGTATTGTATTTACCACAAGTCCCATTTCTCCCGTCAACACAGTGCGTATGTGCCGTGAAACACGGTGCCGTGAAACATTTTTGATATCCAGTCAATACTATTTTTTGCATTTTACAGCCATTTGTAGGTGTTGACGGGATAAATAGAATAGTAGGTTAGTGCCGTGAATGGGAAAAAATATCTGGCGCGGCACGGAAACGGGATGTGCTCGGCAGAGACTCGCCCATCCCGTTTCCTGAGCCTTGCCAGATATTTTTCCCATTCACGGCACTAACCTACTATTCTCTATCTATTTTCATTATTTCTGAACCAAAGTATATGTTGTGACCACTCCCGGCGAGACGGTTCAAATGAGTGGTCATAACATATACTTCTGATGAGAAATAAAGAAATTATTGAGCCTTGCCGGATATTTTTTCCCATTCACGGCACTAACCTACTATTCTCTATTTCTCCGGTCATAACTCACATATATAGAGGATCTTACATCAGTGATGATTTAATATATTCATTAAACGAGTTTACTGAGTTCATAAGAAACGAGGCTGTGCCGAGTTTCTTATGAAATCAGTTGAAAACGAGTTTAAGGTATTATGTCATAGATAGATACACGTGGTTTCAATGATACTTGCTTCATAATAATGATGTGATATATGAATATAACATATGTGAATATTGTCTCGTTACTGTATACTATATGGTACATTGAGTTGCCATCTCCGCCATCTTTGGTACTGTCTGTAAATAAATACAATGCAATCCAAAATGCAATTATATTTCCCCACAAACCACATTGTTTCTTCATCACTATACCGGTTAACCGTGACCAGATACTACACTGTGCGTCACTGCAAGGAAATCTAAGATGGAAATATATGCTGAGAAACTGTAACTGTAAATAGTAAACCATTTGGGAACATACGCTGCTGGTCATACTGTACGGAGCCCTGCAGGGGACATGGATTTTATTTCATTAATTCGTTCCCACGAAATAACAATTCGTTCCCTCAATTTAACAATTCGTTCCCGTGGGAACGAATTGTTATTTCGTGGGAACGAATTATTAAATTGAGGGAACGAATGGTTTTTTCGTGGGAACGATTGTTATATCGTGGGAACGAATTGTTAATTCGAGGGAACGAATTGTTATTTAGTGGGAACGAATTGTTATTTCGTGGGAACGAATTAATAAAAATAAAGAATTATACGTCCTCTACGGGGCTCCGTAGTAATGTGCGTATTTGTGCTGTGTTGAATGGTATGCGGTCACCGTTGTGTTCATTTCATGTTACTACCATGAGCTATTGATTTATATATTCGTTTTCATTGGTTCATCGACCTCATTCAGGTATATTCAACAGCCATCCAAAGTATGCATGTGAATTGCGCGTGAATTAATCAGTGCCTGGCTACTCAAAACCTTTGTTAGATTAACAGTTTGGGCCCGGTTTCTCAAAACCTCTGTTAGTTTAACGGACGGTCAAATCCTCAAAACGGTTAAAGGTACATGCCCACTCAGTAGGGACAAACATTTATGTTCTTTATTGGAATTAAATAAGTGTATAATTGTGTCACTATTCCACCAGTTCAAAATATTACAAGTGCCAGCTATACAGACATAATCATTTAGTAATATTTATTTTACTGATAGTGACGCGCGTTGGTATCAGGCTATTTTCATATGCAAATGGGCATAGTATTTTTTAATTATTTATACTAATTAAATGCGTCACCTGAAAATATAATATTTTCGACAGATTATAAATATGATAATTGCACATCAAACAATATGTACAGAGAATAAATAGTAATGTTCGTTAACATTTAAAGGAACACGGTTATCGCCCCTGATATCAGTGTGGAAAGTTACGTCTGATATACAATGTACGATAATGCCAATCAATACGTGGGGTAATGGTGAATGAATGTATATTTTGCCAGAATATGTCTCAGATGATGTCTCTGATATAAAGAACATGTTGTGCCTACTGAGTGGGCATGTACCTTTAATGATTTAACAGTCCGTTAAGCTAACGGAGGTTTCGAGCAACTGGGCCCAGCTTGTTATGACGAACACTGTTATGAACAGAGGTTTTGAGCAACTGAGTCCGGACTGTTAGGATGAACAATGTTGTGAACAGATGTTTTGAGCCGGGCTTTTAAGGTGCACACTGTTGTGAACAGCGGTTTTGAGCAACTGGGCCCGAAATGTTAAGATGCGCAGGTCGGTTTGTGACTACGCATGCGCGCATTCTCACATAGGTACGTTGTTCGCAAATTGAAATAAACCTCTCCTCTTATTAGATACAAAACTACTGACATTCATCAAGGAAATATTAGTACATGATAATTATTATAATTAGGTACGGCAGCTGTATTACGCAAACGGAAATGAAATTTAATTTGACAGATGAGGTCAACCTCAAATACCAAATTTCCTGTCGGTATATTAACATTATAGCCGTATATTAACCCTTAGACCGCTACACACAACAATTGTCGTCTGCTGTTGCTGTTATATCTTGCCTTATTTCTCAATAAAAACATGGTTTGACAGAACTTCAGAATCATTTCCAATGGAAATGATTCTAAAGTGCTGTCAAAGCATGTTTTTGATGATAAAAATGTAAGGGTTAATATTATACCGCGAAACTCTAGGAAAATACACGTATGTGTCAAACTCAACAGGTGACCAGTCTAGCAGAGTTTCGCTATCACACCACTGTCTGTTCCATACGGAGCCCCGCAGCGGACGTAGAATTGTTTAATGGCCAAAAGTTCGTCGGCAAAAAATAACGTGGAACTACGGAGCCCCGTAACGAATTGTTATATCGTGCGAATGAATTGTTAATTCGAGGGAACGAATTGTTAAATTGAGGGATCGAATTTTTTTTTCGTGAGAACGAATTAATAAGAAAAGTCCATGTCCCCTGCGGGGCTCTGTAGTTTCACGTTTTGTTGCCGACGAACTTTTGGCTATTAACACATTCAAGCTGAAACATGTTTTAATGCAAGTACATTTTCATCAATTACAAAAAGGTCACCCTCCCCAAATGAAATTCCATCAAATATTGATTTTATTGCGAAAAAAACAATTGTCCGATTGAGAGTTTAACATGGGACAACAAGGGCTGCTGCAAGATGAACAACGAAAACGTTTCGAAATTGATTCCGAAACCTGGCGACGTCATTTACGAAAACTATCGATGTTTTTACATAGGGTAGCCTATGTATTGGAATCGCGTCGGACGGTTAGCCACGCCCCAGACCCCCCTCGATGGGCTAGTCCGTAGTGATATCTTGGAATAACCATAACAACAAAATGCATTGTGGTACTCAACGTTTAACTGTCATACGCAACCGCTAATTGAAAATAATATTATTAAAAACTACTTGCACTGAACAATATCAACAACGGATGTTCTACGTACAAAAATACATCGGACTATTTTGGTACGCGTTCAAGTTGTTATTTGTCCCCATTTGCGTCACAAATCGTGCGGTCATCGCTAAATTTAGTAACACGCTATAGTTGTCGGTACAGTTAACTCCCCTCCGAATACTCTCCACCGGATAAACACGTGTAAACACGCGACGCGTTCAACACACAAACGATATCAAGGGGTTACAGCTACCTGTTGACCCAGATTTGTTTAATGATCGCGATTGTGTCGCAACAAAACTCGCACGTGTGGGTCTAACTGATGTTAATCCTCATTCTACCGATGGATTTACTGCGGATTTTAGTGACATTCCCGAATTTTGCCTGATTGACATTTGTCTATGGTGGCCAATACACGCCAACATGAGTGTCAATTCTACGTTCAGGGAAAGGGGTCAATAAGTCGGTAAGTGATAAATTACAGGCAGGGAACAAATTAATGACAGTATAACACATCCAGCGTAGATTAATACCCATATTAATACAAAAAAAAGATTCTAACAAGTTTGGGCTTCCATACATTGAAAATTTTGTCAGCGGTTTCCCCAATGTTTCATTTATATGTTTTAATATACTCGATCAGGGGCCAACTATTTCATTCACAAAACAGAAGTAAACATGGCGATGTCAAAGTAATGCAGAAACGTTAACAAAAATCCTGCTACAACATTGTTTTGTACCGACAAGGCATTTTCAGGCGCGACACCGCTTCCGTGGCGGAATTATTGTAGTACCCTATGTTCAGTACATTAAAAATTAAATTATAATTGAACAATAAATTACACAAAATGGATGATCTTGCATTACGTGTACGTGTATTGATGGCTCAATATGATATTTCGTAAAGGCGTTTACTGATGTAATCACAAGCGAGGTTATGCCGAGTCAACTTGTTTAATAAGTAAACGATATTGAGTCCATAATGAATTATATATATAATTACATGCAAACAAAAAAATGGTCAAAAAGATCACATTCAGTCTGCCGGAAAGAAACACAATGAATGGTCAAAGGGAAACATATGTAACTACACGGTATTCACATCGTGGGCCAAAGTATAATGCAAATGCATTATAGTTTGGCGCTCATGTTGAATGTGCATGTATTTACTAGTGAATCAATACTGATCCTGTCAACAGTGCGTATGTGCCGTGAAACACGGTGCCGTGAAACATTTGTGATATCCTGTAAAAACGACCTAATCACTGCGTATGAATATGTGCGGTGGCTGGGGTTCTATTTTTGCAATTTACAGCCATTTGTAGGTGTTGACGGGATAAATAGAATAGTAGGTTAGTGCCGTGAATGGGAAAAAATATCTGGCGCGGCACGGAAACGGGATGTGTCGCCCATCCCGTTTCCTGAGCATTGCTAGATATTTTGACCATTTCACGACACGAACCTACTATTCTCTATATACTGCACCACTGTTTGTCGTCTTGTGATACATATTGTGTTGTATTATAGTGTATACTCAAGGGCCAATATGTTTTTTGCTGAATAAACATTAACATTGTAAGTGTTGATTTAATATTATATTTATTAAAATAATTTAGCAATTCATAAGGAACGAGGCTATGATATAATATGTACTTTATTTATTAAATAAGTACGGCATCATATATTGCATCATATAAGTTATACTGACCGCCATTTGCATACGCCAGTTTGTGCATCTACACTGTGTAATGTGATCTTCCATGGTGTATTCCATGCCACAGCGCATTTACCGTGCAAGACATCCTACTGGACTGTATCGACTTTGAATGTTTGCTGAGCTTTCTCCAGCTTGTATCGGAAGATCTGATTTTTATCAGTGTACACATGTTTCTCATTTCTATAATTGTATCATTGTATTCATGTTACTCATCTCTATTGCTCATCATATCTTTATGTTTACCCTAATTACCTGATCGCCTACCACATCTAACATACTATTTTACTATTAATTGTATTCTTCATCTCATTGCTTGGCCCTAAGTGGTACTTTATTGTGTTGGTGTGCCGTTAACACTGCGCGGGAGACGAAATTTGTCGTCTGCTGTTTTTCAGTTTTGCCTTAATTCTTAGCAAAAAACCTGTTTTGACAGCACATGAGAATCGTCTCCATACGTTGCCATACGTTTCATATTGAAACTAAAACATTTCCAGCAGACGACAAAATTTAATTCAGCGCAGTAAGGGTTAACCCTTTGAACCCGAAATCCCGCTATAGCGGTTTATGCAAACAGTGCAGATCCAGATGAGCCGGCTCGTAACGAGCCGTCTCATCAGGATCTGCACTTTTTGAAAGTAATTTTTATATTTTTGAGAACAAACATACCCCCTTTTCATAAATGGACTAGTCTGAAAACCATTTTGTGACGGTTGGATTGGTTACAAAATTAACATATCAAAATTCATTCCTGTTACTTAGGGGTGAAAGGGTTAAGCACATTTCCATTCATTTAACTTATCAATCTCCCTATTTTCCATTCAGGGCCTCCCCTATCCTGCTAGCTGTAGGATATTCTTTTGTGTTGATCGGCCGTTAAGCACCATTCCATTCCATTAATTTGACCTGCATGTAATACCAGGAGTTTCAGATCTTTCATTTTGGATACGTATATACTGTAGGTTAGACGATACCAAATGGCAAGAAATCCCCCAGGGGCAAAAATAGTCCGGTATAAAAAATATAGTGCGGGTGTTTTGAGGTCACAGACACCGTTTGCTTTCACATCTTGATCCATTACTACTAGTCTGACGGGCCGGTAACCTTGCAATGTCTGGCAACAAGTATTTCTTTGCATTTTTCGATAGTTCCCATTGTTTCAATACAATTTTGCCTGGGTGGGAGCTTGTTGGTCGCTTGGCTTTTTTAAAATCCAAGATGGCCGCCATAAAATACATAAATCTAGTTATCATCATACCATCTGTTCTAAGTACTGTAGAATAATGATCTTTGTGTCTCTCTATATGCTTTCAAAATTGAGGAATACAATTATGAAGTAGTTTTATGAATTTGAAACCATCTTGATGATGTAAATCCAAGATGGCCGCCGAATTTCACACAAAAACCGCAGAAATCTATATTAAAATATATCTCAAAAGTTGTAAGTACACTAAAGGCATACTATCAGCACCTATAAGTATGCATGTAAGGTGAAAGAATGAGGACATAATGTTACTGGACCATTTGTAGTTAGTTTAATGATTTAAAATCAAGATAGCCACATCACCAAACAAACACATGTAACAGTCAAAATCGTTTGTGAATTCTGTCTGTGGGTTTGCGAAAACCGATCAAGTGGTATAGAAATTCAAGTCGACACCGGTTGATATCTGATGACAATACATTCACAGCATATTGAAGGTGTCGTAGCAAGGAGGCCTCCAATGATTTTGAATACCCCATGTTATGGACATGATGGATGAAGTAACTATACATTAGTCCTCTATTGAACCATTCTCGTCAGTATCAGTGTCTATATCTTGGTAGGCTGCATCATCCAAAGCATGGTCATCTGTTTCTGCTTCCTTTGTGTTGAACGGATTAGAGCAGGCCCGGCCACTACCACAAGCACAGAACATCGTACAAACAAGCTGGCGCCCCATGCAGCCACAGTTCCCACCTCTGCAAGCTCGTTCTGACACGCAACCACACCTGACCAACTTGAGAATGTGTTCCGGAGCGTAGGGTATCCCATCTGCCATATTCCGTGGGTTTAGACATTTGTTTGTCTCGTCAACTTCCCATCCATAGTCTACTGCATCAAGAGCCGCCGGTGGATCCCCACTCATGGCATTGTACCATTGAGCAGTTTGGTAATGAGCTCTACGTACATTCTGTTCAAAAGCTTCTGTCGTTGGGGGCAAGCTTTGCAGCTTCGGTGCCATTGTTGACTTCCCAGCCTTCTGGGCCCACTGGTGTTTGCGACACTCTGTCATCGAAGAGCACGGTGTCTTCAAGCCATAGCATGCTGCCATGAAAGTTGTCGCCTGCTTCATGACGTTTGCGATGTCTGCCGTTGGTTGACCGAGCTGATCCAGATCGTAGCCTTTTTTTGCTACGGCGATTGCTGTTGTCTTTCCAATTCCAAACGTCGCCGCCACCGAATCACAACCAGTGAGAGCATGTAGTGCCAATATTTGAGGAATTATATCTGAATTAGTGTCAGCTGTTTCCTTCATGTCAATGCAAGAACGACCATGGACAGGTGACTGCATCGTCAGGGACGATTCAAGCTTCTCAAGGGAATAGAAGTGGAGAAGCAGGCAAACACGTCAGTGTCGTCACATACCACATTGACTCTTGAACCAGGATCTTCCTTTGCAACGCTGATAGCTTGCTGTGTGATGATCATGTCCGCCTCTTCGTGTGTGGATGCAAGATCCAAACGCGGTATTTTGCGGCCTTAAATATCTGAATGGGTACTGCATCATCACCTGTAACCACCAACTTGTGGTTTTGTGTTACATTCTTCAGGTACTTCTCATCGTGAAGGATCTGCTCACATATGAGTTTGTTGAGCTGCGTCTTGTTGGTGGAGTTCTTGAGAACCGCATCGCGTGCAGGCAGGGATGTGTTCAGATTCAGCTGGTGGACACGTGTAGCGGCAGCTCGTGCGAATCTGGTGCTGCTCTTGATTGAGTAGTCGCGATATCTGTCAAAGCTCAGGAATACCTCAGCCACAGCCAAACGACTTGAGAGCCACACTTTGAAACCTGAAATGAATGTCTCCACTATTCCATGTGATGGCCAGTCAACTGTCCACAGTACAGCCGACACATCCATTATGATAGATGTTGGGTTGTTATTCAATCGCTGTGAAACCTCGACCTGCATGTTCTTCTTTAGCGCCGACTTTCCTGTAGCGACCCGCATGCGGCCATCAGCATGAAACATCGACGGAGGGTAAGCGGTTAGCTCTGTGGCAAGGACTTCTTGCAGATCGAGGTCACGCTGACTAACTAGAAGGCCGATAACACGAGCATAAATTGCCTCCTGGTCGATGACGTGATTCTCGCCCAATGTGAGACGTTTCTTTTCAGCGAAAGTGACTACTTGTTTTGTGAGTGAGCTGTAAAAGCCGCCTGGCCACGATGCCTCGAATTATTTCAACTGTTCGGTCCCAATTTCCATGGATCTGTCTACGTTGACATTTGGCTGAGCGAGCAGACCACTCCAGATGTGGATTAGTCCTCCTGCTACATGGGTTTCTGGGTCCATTGGGTCAATGCGTGACTCCAGAGCTGTTCGAAGTGATTGGCGATCACGTGCATCTTGAACAATTCGACCTTCCGACTCTTCCTTGTGGATCGTCTTCTCTTTCACGTCATCACCAGACAGCTTCTTCAGATCACCGGTTAAGGTCATGGTGGCATCCATACTGTACTCCCATGTAGCCATCGTTTGGTGTTTGTCTGTGGTTCCAATGATGCCACCGGGTCCGTGTCCTTTCCTCATCCAGTTTGTTTCGATGAACATGTCACTCCACTGTCCATTTTCAAGACCAGCCATGTGATGGAGCGATTGTTCTCCTCTGCAGAACGGGTCCAGGATCTCCGGTGCAAGCCATGTCATGGAACGCACATAGTACCGTACCTTCCGTAGTTGTACTTGTGTGCCGCACACATGTAGGGCAGCATTTCTTCAGCTGTTTTGATGTGAAGGGGCCAGTCACCTTCGTAAGATGCTCGGCAGAATCTCATCATCAGAAGAGTTGGCTTCACAATGTTGTTGATCCACATCTTTGCGGTACGGCTTTGAGACGCGAGTACATTCAGGACAACTTCCAGTTCATCCATACATGTCAGCTCCGGATTCTTGACAAATACTGGTCGGAGAAGTTCTTCCGTGAGAAGGCGCAGCGCTCGGACATTTTGTGGATATTTCTTCCCTTGCAACATCTTCTCCACAGAGCCGAACGATGTTGACAATATGTCTTTCAGGCCGCTATCTGCCATCAGGGTTCCGATGCAGCTCACAAAATCCATAAGGTAGTGCATCCCACCAAGAATCGCAACTATGTTTGTCAGCAGTTCAGGTTGGTGGAAAGTAATGTCCACAACGATCTTGTAGATCTGCTGGTCACAGGTTAGCACCATAATGTCCTGGTTTGAGTTTCTGGTCACATCAAATCCTCTAGTGATTGCTGTGAGGACGGTAGTTGGATCGCTTGCCTTCATGTTGATCAGGGGAAGGTAGACCACTGCTGACTTAGGAGCTGGACTCAATTGTGTATTGTAGCCATTGTACTCTGGTGTGTTGGCTTTGAACAGCACATCCTTGAAAAAATGGAAGTCCACATCTCGGGCCCTGGCCAGTGATACATTTGTGGCTTTTACAAAGTCATCTGACATGTCGAAATGGTATGTAGCGGCCAATGGCATACTAGGTTTCTTTGGCCCCGTATACTCAACAACCGGTGTCTCACATGGGATAGGTATTTTCATTTTGTCTTTTGAGAGACGTGGGATTGTCGTTTCTACACCATCTACACTGGCTAGACATTTCTTCCACGGGCTGCCAGCATTGCCATGTAGTGGCATTCAAGGCGACAGTTCTGCGAACTGATAACGGCATCAAAGTTATCAATAATGATTTGCACGAGTCCACCCTGGCTAATGTAGTTAATGACTTTTAACTATTCATAGGTTTGTTATTAGCACATAGAAGTGGATAGAACATGGGTAATTACCTGAAATATATCCCAAATAGCAGATGACAGTTCTTCTTGTTGTTGTTGTAAGCTGTAGGTCTTCTAGTCCCCCGCTGACTTTTCAGCTCACACTCGCAAAGTAGACATTTGTTGACCATTATGATGGTCAATTTTGGATTTCTATGCAACAAAATATTATTTTCACACCAGAAACATATTCGTCTCCCCAGAAAACCTATGTGGGCGCGCCAAGATCACCTTCATACGTCAATTTGGTCAGAATTTGTATCATTTTACAGCATTTTTGTGACTATATTGGCCGCCATCTTGGATTTTGTACACATTACTAACTCGAAACATAGAATTCATATGAGAAACCTAATTCCTGACCCAGAAAATCCATATGTACCCACTAATATCACACCCCTAAACAAATTTCTTCAGATTATATGTCATTTCTAGCAAAATTGATATTACACGGCGGCCATCTTGAAAAAAATGGCGGCCATTTTGAAAACAATGGCGGCCATTTTGTGTTCCAGGTCAAAGATTTATACTCAATATGACACATTCAACTTCTGTACCAATTTAAAACACAATTTTGCTGTTTTGCTAGATTTTGCTATTTTGCGGCGGCCATCTTGGATTCTGAAAAAGCCAAGCGGGTGGGAAGTTCCCACCCAGCCAAAATTTTATCTAGGCACCAAGTCCTATAAGAAAATAGAAAAAAATGATTGTTGCCAGACATTGCAAGGTTCAATAGATTTTAGTCGTCCTGCCTCTGTACTATACCCTGTTTCATTTGAAGAACATTTTGGGGTGCCTTTAACACCAGTTTTCAGCATATTTGTAGCATTTAAAAGAAAACACTGGACGTGTTGGTCACGTGATGTAAACAGAGTTTCCGTGGCCAAAAAATGTAAACAATATTGGAGGATATGACAGGGTTGGATTTTTCTTTCTTAGGAGTAAGTGAACCTTTTGTTTAGTTCATACAGAACCAGTACAGACTGGCTGCAGGTCATGTACAACTGGGTTCCACAGCATCCATACGAATAGTGAAAGTAGGAGAGACTGGCCTTATTGGATGGCATTCGGATAAATGATATAGTAAAACTATTTGGAGGTGTCTAACCTGTACAGTGTATACCCGTTTTTGAAGCGGATATCGTTCAGATAAAAATGTTGCATGAGTTCAAGGTCTCAACCATATTAACCCACCGGTAACTATGGAACGTCATAGCTGTCTTATGCAGGCTTACACCATTATGTAATGCGGTTACGTCATTATGACAATCGGTTTTATCATTACGTCACGCGGTTCTATCGGTACCTCATGTGGTTTCATCATTACCTCACGTTTCGTCATTACGACATACAGTTTCATCATTACTCCATGCGGTTCCGTCATTACGTCATGCGGTTTCATCATTACGTCATGTGGTTTCATCATTCGGTGGTTTCAGCATTTGGTAATGCGCAAACATTACTTTATGAGGTTTCGGATAAATTACGCGGAGGGATTTGACACGTAACACCGGACACTGAATATCATGGTTAGTACACACCAACTAGTTTTACATTAGCCCAGCCACATATTTCTGTCTTATATACTGTGTCATTCCTATGTATTGTTTGATTTTCTCATCCTCTGGGGCTACAAACCAAACAACTACATGTAGTTTGAAGTAATAACAAGAAAATGTGGCCTGTCGGCACACGAATGCCCCCGGTGGCAGATCGGAGAAACTGTGGGAAAGTAATTTAACCAAAAGTGGTAAGTATTCATAAGCACAGTGGTGAAGGTCAAATGGCGAAGGTCATGTTAAGGGCAGCATGATTATATGGCACGTGTGCACAAGTATGATGTATTGAAATATTAAAGTAATCCTTCAAGGGCTGTAGAAGTTATGACAAAATTTAGAACTTATTAAGATGTGAAAAAGTTCAAAGTTGTCAAGGTCAAAATGTCATGGTCATATTAAAGGCAGCATGGATGTGTGGCACTTGTCCATAAGTATGGTGTATTGAACTATTAGAGTAACCCTTCATAGTCCCTCTGACAGCTGGCCAAAATGTGTTTGAGTACCAAAAAAGTGGGCAAGTTGCCACTATATTTTTCACTTAGTGTAAACTGTTACCTGACAGAAAAAAGGTGATGGCCATCTCAATTCCACAGCTAAACATATTTTGGCGGCCATTTTTCAAAATGGCTGCCGTATTTTTAGCAAAATTCTAGATTTGCCTATAACATTTTTTCTGATGGTCTGAGACCAGTGTACCCCAGATGAAATATGTTCAGTATGCTATTTTACATACGCTGATGTACATTTAATTGAAAACGGATAGCGAAATACTGAGGAAAATGAGAAAATCCGTCAGAAATTTACAAATTTCGCACTAAAAAATGATTTTATTGAAAAAAACAAATTTTGTTCATGCAGTAATTCATACATATCAGACATACCTCTCCCAATATATGTGGCTGGGAAGAGACAAAGCCCTCCTCCAGTTGTACCATCTGAAATCACTAGCGCACTTTCAGCAGCAAGCTCAAGTGCACGTCAACGGGACTTACTATGGATAATGGTGCGTGCACATAACACGGAAGAACAAGTTAGTTCGTGGACAGGATTCAATATCCTTACCAGAGATCACGTATAAGTTAATCCAGACACGATCGGGTACCTGCCGACAGTGAATGCGCCAGCAACAGAAGCTTCAACGGTGCAGGAGGTTTTACAACAAACCAGCACCATCAAGTCAGCCCTACATCTTGAAAAGATCGCTGTCGTCTTTGATCAGGCATTGTTTGCGAAGGCAACGGAAATTGCATGGCGGTATCCGGAGAGGTTTGGAAATATTGTCTTGATGATGGGAAACTTCCATACCATCTGCAATCTGATGTCGATAGTCGGCAAGATGTTCAGTGACGCTGGGCTTCGTGACCTGACAGTTGAGTCTGGAGTCATTGCGGAAGGATCCATTGCAAAAGTCCTTGAAGGAAAGCAGTACAATCGAGCTGTCCGTCTCCACAAGTTGACGTATGAAGCTTTGATGAGGCTAACCTGGTCGGGTTTTGAGGATTCAATCAAGCACACTCACGTTGAGTATCTCCCGCTGCTGAATGACACTGTTGATGTACTGTACAATTTGGGCGAGAATGTGAGCCATGCGACACAACTAGCTGCTTTGACCAATGAATCATGCATACATATGATTGGCCTATTTGGAAAGTACCTAGAAGAGTTGAGACATGGCAGAGGACCATTAGCGGCATTTTGGATGACCTATGTAGAGATGATTGAACTTCTTCTCGGATTGATCCGAGCTGATAGAGAAGGTGACTGGCATCTTCACATTGCCTGCATCCGAGACATGATCCCCTGGTGTTTCGCTATGGACAAGAAAAGCTATTCTAGATACCTACCTGTCTACTACGCAGATATGACCAGGTTGCAGGAGACAAGTCCAGATATATACAATCACTTCCAGAATGGGAGATTCTCAGTTCAGCTAAGGGATACGCATCCCTTTGCCAAGATCGCCGTTGATCAGACAACAGAAGAAACCGTCAATAAGGATACACATACAGCTGGCGGCACGCGCGGATTCAACCTGAATCCCGGTGCAGTTACTCGCTACTACCTAACAGCCGATCACAGAACGTTGGCGTTACGGGAACTCCGACATCAGATATATTTGCAACTTCCAGGCAAAGTAAGTCACAAAGACCTTGGGAAAGCGCGAATAAAGAGGGACGACTCGGACGTTGCTGCATTAGTGGATATCATGGACAACAACTGGACGAATCCCTTTGGTAGCGATCCATCAGACCTCGTTAGCTTATCTACCGGAACAGTTGCTACACCTGAGGTTTCCACCGGTCTACTTACAGCTCTGAAACAGGGACAGGGTGCTTACACAGCATTTCAAGATCAACGTTTGGAAAAGGGTGAAGGCTTCCATGAGCCAATCAAGAAACTCAAAGTGAAAACGTTCAGTGACATGAACAATAAAACAGCCAAAGGTCCGTCCAAAGAAATTGTCCTGAAGGCTGATCTTAAGTTGTTCGGAAACATGGTGCTGATTGCAGAAAACAGGCAGCTAGCGATGCGCGATGTCCTATGTCACCCTCTTGGTCCATTGCCATGGGCATTAGCAAACACCGATGACACAATGAAAAAGACCAACAAAGCTGTTCTGGCGAAACATCTAGAGACCAAGGTATCGCCGGCTGAGGAAATCCCCCACCCATCTGCTACACTGATCGATGCAATGGCACTAATCCACAAGTTTCATGGTGAGAATCGTACATTCAACAAACTTTCTGATAATATTTTCTCACAGATGATTCACGCCAGTGCAGAAAATGAGAGGATTGATGTCATTTTTGATGTGTATCAAAGTCACTCTATCAAAGCCGCAGAACGAGCTCATCGTGGTTCAGAAGACGGCGTCGCCTTCAACAAGATAATGGCAGGACACAAGATACATAGCTGGAGACGACTCCTGGCAAATACGGAGAGCAAGAACAAACTCACAGAGTTTCCAGCTGAGAACTGGAAAGAGCCAGAGAAGAGAGAGAAACTTGGAAGTAGATCCATATTCGTCACCTGTGGTGATGTCTGTCTGAAGCTCACACGCGGAGGCTGGGAAATAGTTGAAGATCTGAAATCCAACCAACAGGAGGCCGATACACGTTTACTGCTGCACGCGAAACATGCTGCAGACACATATCCATCACTGGTCTTCGTGAGTGACGACACAGATGTATTCATCATATGTCTAGCATTGAATGGAGATTTCAACAGCAAGCTATTTATAAGACGTGGTACAAAATCGTCGATCAGGCTTTTCGACATCACCAAACTTGCTACAGCAGTTGGACCAGATGTTTGCACTGCCCTTATGGGACTTCATCCGTGGACCGGATGTGACACGGTCAGCGCACTTGCCGGGCAAGGAAAGTTGAAAGCATTGAAAATACTGCTGACTCACTCAACGTACAGGGAGGCGTTTACGTCACACGGCATGGATTGGCACCTCCCCAACGAAGTATTCTGTGTCATCCAAGATTTCACCTGCCAGCTGTACTGCCGCAACACTAAAACAAGCGAAGTAAACGAGTTACGATATCAACTATTTCGCAGCAGAGTGGGGAAATCGAGAGCGGTCAACTTCCCCCGTGTGAGGATACACTGCGTCAACACACACGTCGAGCAAACTACCAGGCTGCAGCTTAATTAACTGTCCGGACATTCCCATCCTCAGTGAAGAACACGGATGGACAGTAAGCGACACCGGGATTCCAGTTATCAACTGGATGACGGGCCTCCCAGCTCCAGAAGTTGTGTTAGGTCTTCTGTCCTGCAAGTGCAGCAGAGTATGTCGATCGCCAGACTGTACATGCATCGTCAAATGTACAGAAGCATGTAAGCTACTGACGTGCACCAACATGGCGAATGATGACGAACAAATTCATCAGGGTGAAAATGCTTCATCTGACAGTGATGATGATTGAACCAGTATTGCTCAGATACAGGATATACATAAGCCATGTTCTCTCAACAATTGGTAATATTGCATTTGTAACTAGTATTAATCCACAGCTGGATGTCGATCCACACTAACCAATGTGATCAAGGACTTCTGTTAGCCATTTTGTAAGTGAATCCATTTGAGCTATGTATGGAAATAGATGCCTTTAATCGCATATAAGAAGTTGTTTTTCGAAATTGTTTCAAGATCTGCGATATATTTTGTAACTGGCGTCAATTGTTGACTCAATCCTCAGAGCACATACAGGTATTGTAATGAATGTGTCAACATTATACACCATTTACGGAAAGTATCACATTTTTTGGAAGAACATATGCGATTTAAGGAGATGCGACAAGGCAAAAATTATCATACACTGGTCCACTCACATTCTGGTTAAGTCCACAATATGATATTGTTTGTTCACACCATACAAATGCAATAAGACCATTTTGTTTTTGAACCTGGGCGATGGTCTGACAAAACTTGACGTATTGCAATTGAGTTTAATGAATAAATGTGTCTCAGACAAACCAATTACTAGTAAATAGTACTTAAGAAATATGCTAAAACACTGGCGGCCATTTTGAAAATTGTCTCGACACCAAATGAGGCAATGTCCATTTTCATACAATATAATATGGAATATGGTATTATGAACAGTATTATTTCCAAACAAATGTGCCTCGGACAAACCAATTAAATGTTACAGATAAATTTAAGAAATATGCTACAATACTGGCTGCAATTTTGAAAAATATCTCAATACCAAATAAAGCAATGGCCTTTTTTTCTTCAATATATTATGTAAAATTGTATTCTGAACAGTTTTTATCTGTAAATAAATGTGCCTCAGATAACCCAATTAAATGTTACAGACATATTTAAGAAATACGAAAAAAAACTGGCCGCCATTTTGAAAATTATCTCAATACCAAATAAAGCAATGGCCATTTTTTCTTCAATTTATTTTGTAAAATTGTATTCTGAGCATTTGTTATCTCGGAATAAATGTGCCTCAGACAAACCAATAAAATGTTAGACACAATTAAGAAATGTCCTAGAATACTGGCGGCCATTTTGAAAAATGGCCGCCAAAACTAGTTTAGCTGTGGAACTCAGACGGCCATCACTTTTTTTCCGAGTCGTGACATATAGGGCTAATTGAAAAATATAGTGCCGACTTGCCCACTTTTTTGGTACTCAGAGTTCACCTGTCACATGGACTATCACGGGATATAGACGCAATGACAGACTTGAGAAACTCCGGCGAACTGCTTAATGTGTCAACAAGTTAAAAGTTGTGAGGTCAAAAGGTCAATGTCATATTAAGGGCAGCATGTATGTGTGGCATTTATCCACACGTACGCCGTGTTGAAATATTTAAGTAATCCTTCAAGAGATGTAGAAGGAATGATAGAATTGAAAAATCCGGCGAACATCTTGTGAGAAAAAGTTCAAAATTATGAAGGTCAAAATGTCAAGGTCATATTAATGGCAGCATGGACGTGTGTCATTTGTCCAAAAGTATGATGTGTTTAAATATTTAAGTAATCATTCAAGAAATACATAAGTTATGACAGAATTGAGAAACTGTTTAATGTGAAAAACAGTTCAAATTTGTGAAGGTCAAAATATCAAGAGCAGCATGGGTGTGTGACATTTGTCCACAGGTCTACTGTGTTGAAATGTTGAAGTAATCCTTCAAGGGATATATAAGTTATGACATAATTTAGAAACTTAGGCGCACTTCTTAATGTTCCGGACACACGGACGGACGGATGGACTCACGCTCACACGGACACACAGTCCAAACAATATATGCCTCTGGCTCTACAGAGACTGGGGGCATACAAATTTGCACTCAAAAACGAACTTTCTATACCAAAAATGCGCGTACGTGACAGTAGTCTGGTTGGTCATAGCTCTGGGCCTTACTAATATACTTCGCTATTCACAGCTATGTCATATTCCCTGATATAGTATGAAGTTTGGGGCCAAGGGATACAGTAGTGTTCATATAATGACCGTTCAACTCCAGCCAGTGACTTGTCTCAATTCGCGCCAACTCGAACAGATAGACAACTTTGAAGTATTCAACAAGAGACAATGCAACAAACGCTTCACTATCTGTTGTGTAATATGAAGAATTGTGCTACATAAGGGCATGTTTAACATGTATAAAGTCATAGACCGCATGCACGAATCTATCAACATTTTAACCACAATTTGTTTTTTTTTTATTGTGAAAGGATCCCGCCTTGGAACGGTCAGTCAGAAAAATGGCTTTATTGCTCAGAAAAGGCAATACAGTTGGTTTATGCCACAACTAGTGTATGATCATATATGTGAAAATATTGTGAGGTTAGCTATGTTTGAAGACTAGGTTGACAAGTTTGTGTCACCAGGGTATATTTGAGGACTTGATCCGGTTTGTCGATTTTGACCGAAAAGATAAAAACAAATTATATCAAGTAACAATTAGTGAATTACATTACAAATCATCTGAATATTAATTGTCATACCACAGATAAGTTTCTCGGCTTTTGATTGGCTAGCTTGCCTGTCATATATATTATATGACCTGCCAAGGCCGTCGGACATAGAGGAATTGTGATTCCCATCAGGCGCCTCGCGTCCAATGAAGACACATTTTGCAAGCGTCTAGCGATTGCGAAACGTATTCCTCACTAAACACAATAAAACCCCGAATTGATCAATAAAAGTAACAAATTGTACACTCAAAACCAGTCTTTATTGTTTATTTTTCCATAAATATTCTTCGCTCATCAACATATGAGCGATGCCGCTACAAACTGCCCCGTTTAGTGTTTTCAAATCTCAACACACTTGGCTTTGTTACATGGCTATATTTAGCTCACAAACTATGGGTTCCACGCACGAAACGCGGCGTAGCAATGACAGCGAATGTTTGGGAACCAGTCGCATTCTTGTAGAGGCGCCAAAGGGAGAGCAGATCGATAAAGCAGTTGAATATAAATCAGAACTTTTCAATGTAAAATGTGGAGCGCCGTGGCGTAATGGTTAGTGTGTCGGACTACTGGTCCAAGGGTCATAGTTTCGAGCCCTGACTAGCGGCGTACGTTGTGTCCTTCAGCAAGACATTTTATCCACACTGCTCCAGTTCACCCAGCTGTAAATGGGTACCGATAATTCGTAGTTGCTCTGTAAATACGAATTACCGGCTTCTCTCAAAAATCTCTTCCTCCGTTCTTTCTCCCATTCTTGGGAGACGGCATGCAAGGTCCTAGAGCCAGTGCCGCTGTTAAATGTAAGCTAACAAAAAATAAAAAAATGTAAAATTAGTTTCTGTGAGTACTTACCTGTTATATGTTGCTATATAGCTTCTATTGGGGCTACACATTCCGAATACAATTTATTGACCCGCATCTAGTCCGCACTTACACCTGTCCCATCCCATATCGACCGCACGGGAGACTTCCTCTTTGCGATAGAACAAATCTCTCACCTTGCGGGGTGGGAGGTGAGTGCTAAATACATATAACAGGTAAGTACTCACAGAAACTAATTTTACATTGAAACATTCTGATTTCTGTATCATACTTCCCTGATATATGTTACTAGAATTTGTCTCCAAGGCGGGAAGGTAAGGTGATACATAAATCAGAAAATAAAATTAATTCGTTCTGTGAATACTTAACCTAGGATCAATAAATTACTCACCAAATCCTTGTAGTTGACTGCTGGGCACCGTCTTAAGCAGCCCCCCCCACCCTTTATTCGCTCCAAGAAGATGCCTGGGCCACTCTAGTGATGCCAGTAACGTCTTCTGGTCTGCTTGAATATCGTCTCCATCCGTAGTCCATACATACTGAATGTTACTAACTCTTAGCATGTTAGCGTAATGTCATCCACAATGTAATGTCTCACATATAAGACTCACAGTCTCTATACTGAATCTTAATCATGTCCACAAGTCTCTTAATTTCTCACTCACTTTCTCACAAACATTACTTACCACCTTAATAATGCATTTATATATTGACAAACACATACTATCAATAAATACAATACATAGTATCATTGACCCTAGATGACTGATCATTTCTGTCCTCGAGTGTCATGACAACTCGAACTCGCTGCGAACTAGATCTTTTATTACTGCCAATCTGAATATACTACCAACCCACCCGCGACAATCCTGCCAGCCGCGACTAAGGGACCCAATGTGTAAATATCCGCACTCTGCGACGTCAGTGTGCGCATGTAAAACTGAGAAAAAATGGAATGAGATCTCCATGATGCCGCTCCCATTATCTTATCCATGGGCACTCTATTAAGGAAAGCCCAAGATGTAGATACTGCTCTGACCTCATGTGCTTTGACTTTTTACTTTCTGAGTGTCTTACCCGAAGTGGATCGATATGCTCTGCGTATCGCTAGAGATATCCATCTTGAAACAGACGCTTTGGATATATCCTGATTACCCCTGCATGGAATAAACAGTCTCTTGCGTCTACCGCTCAATGGTTTAGTCATTGCGATGTAGTTTTGTTTGTTTGTTTATTGGTGTTTAACGGCCAATTAACAGCTAAGGTCATGTAAGTCCGGGCAAACGGGTTCAATCCCATTTTAACCTGCTGCATTGGGGGGAAAATCCCAAAATGATAACGGAATATTTACATCGAGATAAAATATATTCAGCCCTGAAATTAGAATAACCTGACCTGGTGCCAGCATTGAGATGTAGTGCCGAATTGCCCAGACTGGACATAGTGTGGTTTCTGTCACGGATAACTTACCTGATTTGGACAGGGCCGGAATAACGAACGGTATAAGATGCTTACCTGGAACCTGAGTTTTAGCAAGGAAACCCACTTCGCAACATAGAGTAACGGAATCCTTACCAAAAAACAGATTCTGATCTTCCATCGACAGGGCGTGCAATCCCACCCCCTCCTTTTCGCCGAAGCGAAAGCGAGGAGGAACACTGTCTTGACTGACCATTCGAGGAGGGAAGCCTGTGACATGGGCTCATACGGAGCCTTGGTTAATGCCCATAGAACTACTGCAAGATTCCATTTAGGGGTGATTGTTCTAGCTACTGGCCTTTCTCTGGTAAAAAACGCAATCATCGCCGATAACCTAGGATCTGAACCTATGTTGCAAGTCGGCGCCGGGCTGAACTTCAAACAGCTGACCAACGCCGACCTGTATCCCTTAATAGTTTATGCTGACGACTTCCTGTCCTCAAACAAATATCTAGGGAATTCCACTACTTCTCCCATAGCTGGACTGACTGGATTAATTTGCCTCTGCTTACACCAAATAAAACACAGACCCTCCATTTTCGTCGCAGCAAGCTGTAGTAGAGGGCCGCTTTGCCTGCGCAATGGTTGCTGCAGCTTGCTGCGAAAACTTGTCCTTTCGGATACTCTTCCTGATAGCCTCCATGCGCGAAGGTTCAGAATGAGAGGATTTGCATGTAGTGTCTTCCCCGCATGCAGAGACAGAAGCCTGGGAGACACTGGAAGAACCACCGGATGGTCCACTAGGAGCTGCAGTATGTTGGAAAACCAACTTCTCGTTGGCCAACACGGAGCCACTAGTGTGACCTGGCAGTCTGATAGACGAATCTTCTGCAAGACCAGAGTCAGTAGGACAAATGGAGGAAATGCATACCCGTCCACTTGGTTCCACGACAAGGACATTGCATCCACCCACCATGCTCGGGAGTCCGGTACTGGAGACACATACATTGGAAGCTGATTGTGCATCCTGGTTCCAAACAGATCCAACCAGTGGTGGCCCCACCTGTTGATTACCTCGTTGGCCACTGTCTTTGACAGTGACCACTCGGTAAGAACTGGTGACCCCACCCTCGACAGATAGTCCGCTAGAATATTGGATTTCCCCGTAATCTGTCTCGCCTGCAGTACTATGTCGTTCTGGTGACACCAAATAAGCAATTCCCTGGCCTCCAGACAGAGGCTCACAGACCGAGTGCCTTGTCTGTTCAGGTATGCCACTACCGTAGTGTTGTTCGTGGCTATCTGAACTGCTTTTCCCCTTACCTGGGAAAGTGCTTTTGCTAGGGACAACGTTACCGCCCTCAACTCCAGCATATGATGTGGCACCCGGCCAATTCCTCCGACCATATCCCCGAGAACACCAGTCCCAGGGGCTCCAGGTGAGTTCCCCACCCTGAGTTGGAGGCGTCCGTGGTCAACACCAACTCTGGATCGGGAATTGACATGGGAACCCCTTGGAGATACCACGTTCTCTGAGCCCAGCGTCTGAGATGACGCTTGAAGTCTTTGGACAGCGGTATCAACCTGTCCAGAGGGTGATAGTGCGGTCTCCAGTGGAAGAGAGTGCGGTCTCCAGTGGAAGAGCAAATATATCTGCATGGGTCGTAAATGTAAACGCCATAGACACATCATATCTGCTGCTGAGCTCAAGTCCCCCAGCAGTGACAATATCTCCCTGGCTGGTAGCTGAACTGAGTCCAAGACTTTGAATACCAGCTTCAACATCCTGTCCACTCTGTCCAAGGGCACCCTGACTATCCCCAGCTTGGTAAGGAAATTGATCCCTACATAGCAGAAGTCCTGAGTCGGTACCAGTTCCGACTTCTCTTTGTTGGGTATGAGTCCCAACCCTGTGATCAGATCCCAGAACACACGTATATTGAGTAGCAGTGTGTCTCTGGACTGATCGTGCAGTAGCCAATCGGCCAGGTATTGTAATATGGAAATACCTCTTCGCCGGGCTTCTGCCGCAATTACCTCCATTAGTTTTGTGAACACCCTTGGAGCCGTGGTTATTCCAAAGGGTAGGACACACAACTGATATACCCTGCCTTCCGATTGAAAGCGTAGAAACTTTCTGGATGCAGGGCAACATCGGTACATGAAGGTAACCCCACAATTGCGTTTTTCG
Organism: Conchocele bisecta; assembly: GCA_029237695.1. NCBI lineage: Eukaryota > Metazoa > Mollusca > Bivalvia > Lucinida > Thyasiridae > Conchocele > Conchocele bisecta. Next base: position 24,201,597 of record CM055279.1, on the reverse strand, counting down.
CCACAAGGGATTTCACTTCCGCAACTAGTGACTCCCTTTTCCGCGAATCCCTGTATGGTTCCCACTTTGGTGGCATCCACCTCAGGGGAGGGTGGAAGGATTGATGTTGAACGGAATGAAATGTCCATTTCCCCCTAACTGGATGGTCCACTTGCAATCCGTTATTTCCTTCCAGCTTGGAAGGAAATCGGATATTCTCCCTCCTATAGGCTTGTAGGATACGGGAATGAACCAGTCCCCCAAACGCAAAGCGCCCCGCGTATCCCTAAAAGGAAGCCCCTCGAGGCAATGCCTGGCGCATTTTGCCTTGTAAAGTTCTCCATCATCTTCGAGATGGATGATAACAAGCTCATAGTCTGGCCCCTCGAAGATGACCTGTCATCTGACCGTGACCTAGACCTGTGTCCGCTATGTCCATGACGATTTCTATGCCCGTAACTTTTACGAGACCTAGAACGTCGTCTGTGTTTTCTGGATCGATACACCCTTGGGCTGGTAGACGAGCTCCTGGACGACGAACTAGAATTAGACCTAGTTCTCTTCCTAGACGCACGAGATCTACCCGTCCTACTCGGTGAGTTTGAGTGCCCGTGAATGACGCCATCAGACTCCCCGCAGGACGAATACAGAGTGTCGGTAGGCCTGTGCCCTGTACCTCCACCCTGTTGTATATCCGTATCCAGATACTAATACTGATAGCTCTCTGAAACGGCGTGGTCAAAACCAGCGTCGCCGATATCAGTGGTTATGTCCGGTGTCCGGTTTCCGGTTTCCGGTGGCCGGTGGCTGGTGTCCGGTGTCCGGTGTCCGGTGGAACACGCTTGCATTCCAGCGAGGCGCGATCAATTTGATTGGCATGTACTATACTAACATCGCCTATCCGCTTGACGCTACCTGCCCTGTCCGGTGTCCGGTGTCCGTGTTCAGCGGGTAGCGGACCACCCAGAGCAGAACTGGCGACGTTGGATACCTCAGTCATAAGAGACACACTGCCACTATCCGGATTTGGACTTGGCGAAGATTCAGAAACAGTCTTAAGTTTCTGAATATTGCCCAGCGCTGACTGTTTCTTATGCTGATAAGACCTCATAGCCAGCGCCTGACTCCACAGTGCCGAGACATGACACGGTTTCTCCCGTGAGCAACCGTTCTGTTTCTGACAATATCGAAAACAAATGATTTCATGGGAATCCCAATTTCCCGCTCTGTGACCACAACCCACAATTCTCTGACCCGCACTGGGCTTAGGCGTCCCTTTGCCCATAGTGAACGCGGCACAGAAAACTTGTACAAAATATCGAACGAAACAAAATCGGAAAAAATAAATCTTTGTCGACTATAGGAACGTCCGACAATAGGAAAATCGCGAGTTCGCGCTCTGTGGCCACACAAAGAAAAAACTCGAAATGCTTTCGAAAATGAAATATTTTCGACTAGCAACAAAAGAAATGAATAGCCCACCCTCTATTACATAAGTTATTGCCTACGTAAAGACAATAATCATGAATAGAGCGTATAAAACAGCCAAACGAAAAGGTGCACCAAAAAGGATACTTTCACGTCAGCCGTCCGAAGCAAAGAGGAAGTCTCTCGTGCGCGCATGCGCGGTCGATATGGGATGGGACAGGTGTAAGTGCGGACTAGATGCGGGTCAATAAATTGTATTCGGAATGGGTAGCCCCAATAGAAGCTATATAGCAACATATAACAGGGAAGTATGATACAGAAATTAAATTACACGATATAAAAAAACTATCATAAAGTCGTTTCCGATGGATTTCTTACTCCATATTTCGTTTGTTTTCGATTAATAAAAAAACATAATGTTCATTTACGCCTTTATATTAAGACTGACGGTAGAAAATCGAATCTCGGATTATTTTTCTTCCTGAAAAAAAACCGCAAAGATCGAAAGAAGAGATATGTTTATACGGCCAAATAAATGATCTGCGGTATGACAAATACGTTATTGTGATTCTACACAGGATATATGGTATAATATTGCCCGTCTGAAGGTATGTTCACCCTCGGCTATCGCCTCGGGTGAACATTACGTCCAGACGGGCAATATTACACCATATAGCCTGTGTAGAATCACAATAACTTATATTATAGACATTAAAATGAAACTTGTCAGCAAATACTGTTACAGTAGTGATAACAGAGAGCTTTCCAATGTGTACGTAGGCGGTTCAGAATAATTTCGTCCAGCGAAGCTTAATGGGCAATATTTTCTGCGATGCGAAGTTTTACCGTTTGTTTACGTCGATGCAATTACTGTTCTTCTCGAAGTATCGACATATTTAAGAATGCATATCCTTGAAGTAATTATTCTCCAGACAGCTGAATTCACTATGTGGGCCTTACTGATGCTTGAAGGTCCACCACCAAATTGATTTTTCCTATGTTTACTAACCAATGACCACACGTTTTTTGTATGGATGTATTTTCCCATGACATGCACCCATCCTGCTCTGGATATTCACTAATTAAAACATAGGTTTAATTACTGTTAAGAAAGATAAAGTTAACCTCCTGTGACCAGCCTGGTGATGGCGCAAAAAAGACAGCGGCTGAAATTGAAACCGCCTCACACGATAAACATGCTCCGACTTACAAAATAATCCCAAAGGGTATGCTTGAAACTGATGCAAATGTTACATTAACATGCATGTGACGTAGATTAGTGCATCAATTGACTGGTTTCTGCAAGAAAATAGTGTCTATGGCATAACAAATCTGCCTTATTTTTTTAACGTACTACTTTTGACTATTACACCGCGCATGAATACCCAGTGATGGATCATGAGAAAATGTAACATATCGAATTTTCAAATTGAAACCAGCATAGCTAGGTTGGTTTTTAGATTGTTTCCATAAGGTACCTTTCCCCATGAATTACCCAGTGTCGGTTCATAAGAAAATGTACCTTATTAAATGTTCAATCAAATTGAAACCAGCATAGCTTGGCTGGTTTCGAGATTTTGTTCATAAGGTACATTTTCCCATTAATTACCCTGTGTCGGTTCATAAGAAAACGTACCGTACTGAATTTTCAATTTGAGAAACCAGCATATATAGGCTGCTTTTGAGATTTTTCCATAAAGTACATTTTCTCATGAATTGCCCAGTGTCGGCCCATGAGAAAATGTACTTATGAACTTTTAAAATTGAAACCAGCAAAGGTAGGCTGGTTTTGAGATTTTTTCCATAATTTACCTTTTCCCATGAATTACCCGGTGTCGGTTCAGGAGAAAACGTACCGCACAGTCTTATTGTATTTGTGTCACGACTTGACAAAACTTTCACTCACAGTCCATGATACTAATGTACCCAACATGTTGCCTTGAAATATCATCCCTCCGTATTTCTTATATTAACATGATACACATGTTAGCGTGCATTCAGTTTGAAGCTTTTCATATTCAAACAACAGAAACGTCGAATGTTCACGACATCGTCTCGCTTACAGCTGTACTTGGACCACATGCTGAAAAAACCGGACTTCACAATATCCTGTCGGTGATCGAGAAAGGAATCCCCAGTGATTGAATGGCGGACATCGTTTGTTCTGATCAGACGGCGCAAATGCACAGATGGGACTGACCTGTGGCTATACTAGTCGTAACATCTATGGCTTTGTTGTTGTTATTTTTGCAGGAGATATGTTTTTCTTAAAATCGTAAAGTTTTCGCTAAGTTTTAATTTTATACATTATATTAGAAAGAAAGAATTGATCAATAGACTGAAAATTCGCGTCGAGTTAACCAGATCTGAAACATATAGTTGTGCGGGAAACTGGGCCCAGGCTACATAGGTCTACAAATATGCTGCCGATTATCTGTATGTAAATAAAAAATGTTTTCACCTGTAAATGGTGGTCGATAACAGTTAACGTGGACAGTTATATGTCAACTGTGTCAAAGACAATATTACGTCAAAATAAAGGAACATAAAAAACACATGTCAATAACAGAAAAACAGTTTTATATGTGATATCAACATAATAAGCATTGCAATCATAAAGGACATATCCATGTCGTTGGTTACGTCGCATATATACTGTAAAAATGGACAAAAATCAACTGAACAGACAGCGATTTCGATTTTAAAATTCTTTAATTTACATTAGGTTACTTCAGATATAAACAGCATTTATTCAACCCCCTTTATTATGCTACATGGAGCAATGGTTGCGGTATAAAACTCTTTATACCGCAACCTTTGCTCCATGTAGTATAATAAAGGGGGTTGAATAGATGCTGTTTATATCTGAAGTAACCTAATATACCTGAAGTAGCCTAATATACATAAAGTGACGATTTTGCCTTTATTTTTTCACCTTTAACCCCGAATCACGGCCTCTGATTGGTCATTCTCCACAGCAAATTGAAGATGGCGGCGAATTTTAAAATCGAAATTGAATACGACCTTAGCAGAGCCTCGCCCATCCCGTTTCCTGAGACTTGCCAGACATTTTTCCCATTCACGGCACTAACCTACTATTCTCTATATCTATTTTCCTTATTTCTGAACCAAAGTATATGTTGTGACCACTCATTTGAACCGTCTCGGCGAGACGGTTCAAATGAGTGGTCACAACATAAACTTCTGATGAGAAATAAAGAAATTCTTCAGCCTTGCCGGATATTTTTTCCCATTCACGGCACTGACCTACTATTCAAATGTAGTAGCATCATACATGTGACTGAATTCTATATAAAGTATATCTGACCATGTTATTCTTAGTGTATACTATGCAGACTATTGACTTGCCATCTCCGCCATTCTAGTTTGTACATGCTATCGGACAGTTTTACCAGTGGGAGCGTTTGACACATACAGCAAATAATATGGCAGAAAATTTAATACAATTTGGTGCAATGCATCACAGATATATATGACGACAACGTCTATTATTTCAGCAGACACCAGCAGTATTATTTCGACAGAAACCACAAACAGATAGATATCTGAGCTTTTCTACCGTCACTCACAATATATACAGTGGACACTTGTGTGGACCCAGGTCTACACGTGCGTCCGTGCACTCTGATCAGGGTTTGCACTGTTCGTTTCTCTTCCGATCCTGCACTGTCACGCGGCGACCGCGAGTGGAACTCATTTTCTTCTGTTTTTTTTTGTTGAAATTTATTTTTGTTACGCTCAAATGACAAACGAAAGTACACCGCATTTAGATTGTTTTTGTCTTGTTCTTTTTCTTATATTTCTATATGTGTGGATGTGGTTATAGCGCTTATAAGGTATATAACCAGTGAAGCCCCATATCAGCCTGCGCATTCGTGAAGCCTGATTAGGAACTAAGCTGTTTAGCCCTCCAGGCAATAACAACATCCATTATGTCCCCAATAGACTATACATGTATCTGTCATGATTAAACGACAGGGATGGGTTAGCAGATTAAGATCGTTTTGTTTCCAATATAGGAATGAATGGCCTTTTTGTGGAATTTATCGGGGTATAAACTTGGAAAAGTCGCGGGAATACTGGACGAAGGCCGGAAGGCCTCGTCCAGTATTCCCGCAGACTGTTTTTGTTTCCAATATAGGAATGAATGGCCTTTTTTTGGAATTTATCGGGGTATAAACTTGGAAAAGTCGCGGGAATACTGGACGAAGGCCGGAAGGCCTCGTCCAGTATTCCCGCGACTTTTCCAAGTTTATATCCCCGATAAATTCCACAAAAAGGCCATTCATTCCTTATAATTCCAGCATTTGAAATAAATTCATCAAGAAAATGTGTTTATTTTCCGTTTTCTTAATAATTATTTTAACTGCGCCTGACGGTTACGGAAAGTAGTTCGGCATGGAGTTTACTGGGATATAACTTCTGGACAGAGACTTGCTACGGACCAATCAAATGTTAGGAAATTGTGTAAATATTTTTGTGCTGGAATTATAGTCCCATAAACCATTTTCCTCCTATCGTGGCCAAACATACTGAATGTATTGTTTTTGTTGTATTATGTACTATAATGAATTTCTCATGCCATGCTCATACATGTAATTTAAACACAATATAGACACTATTTTAATTATTTATAATGTTATCCAGGTTATTTTACATTTGCCGCTGATATTGCTTTCTGTAACAAGGCGGCGTCAAATTAAGTCTGTCCTGGTCGGACAATGCCTAATATAAATTAATAAATGTATCCTTAAATTGAAAATTTCTCCCTCAAAGTATACTTTGCTAGATAAGCATACTTTGCAATGTTGGTGAAATCTGCTACAGATCAACCTACACATCCGCACAGTCTGGTCAGGGTCCACAATGTTCACCATGCTGTCAGTGAAGTTCTTATTTATAACACAAACACAGCTCAGGTTGAATGAGTCTTCTAGAACTTCAGGGACTAGACTGGTCATAAATGACATACCACCCAGTTCTCTATTCACACGATATGAAAATCTAAAGAAGCATGGCAGGTGCTCGTTTTCAATGGCGCATAATATATGTGACTCGTCAACCGAAATGAACATGTGAAAGCCATAAATACTTAGCGTGTGGAAGGGTTCATGTCTTCCTAATGGTGATATTTCGCCCGTGTCATCACTGTAACTGTGACACTTTAAAGTCATTTACGAGGCGTGGTGGACAATGTATGCTGTAGTCTTAAGTATGTCCAGTGTCCATCTGGGTCCCGTTTCACCAAACTTCATGCGATAAAATGTTCGTACGAAGATTGTTATTAATTTACTTATCACATTAACAGGATTAAACTAATGTTACCATGTTTCACCGATATGCACACTTCATTGCACATTAACGCATATACTAGAGATTTTCCACCATTGGATCTCAATGTAAATGTTATTCTACAATTACATTTTGCACTTATGAACTACTTAGTCTTACGAAGTTTAGTGAAACGGGCTCCAGAGATGCAAACAAAATTTACGGTCGCCATCTTGAATCACGGTCATGTTCATAAAATTAAAAATTGAGTCCAAAATGGCTGCCATATAGACATAAGTGTAATATAAAACGTGTTGTAACTGCAGTACCAACTGGTTAAAATGTAGTACATTGAGGATATTCATTGTTTATCGCAACAAATATGACTTATATGTTCATCGTATGGTGTAAAATGTCCATAGTTAACGGGTGCCGTTGCATGCGTGAAATATGGACATTTCACATCATGAGCTGAACATATAATTATGTCCTATGTGTTGCAAACATATGAATATTCTATTTATTACATACACAACCAAGCTGTATACTGTAATAAATATGTACTGACATCTACAGCGTTCGTTAGTTGTGGCAGGTGAATATGGATACTGAAATTACTGATATTTTACCTGAAGTTGTTTATTTCCATCGATGAGAAAATATTATAGGAATGAATGGCCTTTTTTGTGGAATTTATCAGGGTATAAACTTGGAAAAGTCGCGGGAATACTGAACGAAGGCCGGAAGGCCTCGTCCAGTATTCCCGCGACTTTTCCAAGTTTATATCCCCGAAAAATTCCACAAAAAGGCCATTCATTCCTTATAATTCCAGCATTTGAAAGAAATTCATCAAGAAAATATGTTATTTTGACAGACGGCAGCCATTTGTTTACATTGAAAGCACTGACAGCACACCTGTAGAAAGTAGTTCGGCGTGGGAGTTTACTGGGATATAAATTTTGGACAGAGACTTGCTACGGGCCAATCAAATGTTAGGGAATTGTGTAAATATTTTTGTGCTGGAATTATGACTTTCATCATTTACATCGCATAACTATTTAATTATTTGAAATATAGTTTGATACAAAAACAATAATATTTTTGCAAAAAAAATGAGAGAAACGTATCTTCTCTTTAGATTTACCTTCATGTCTATAGCTTGTGAAAGCTTCATGCGATGAAGCGCAGATACATCTGATAATCATATAATAGCTGTTGTCGGTGACGCCAGCCTCAAACCTGCAGTCGTTACTCAGTATTTTAAACTTTATTTGTACAAAGTTTGTTTGTACAACTATTAGAAAAAAACAGCATGTACACACGTGTTTTCATTTGAATACACTGAGGCGTGATGGCGATTCTTAATGTGGAATGAAATCAGTGTACCCGATGGTACATGTAATCCACGTGTCCGATCTGGCGACCACCATGCCAGCTCACGTATTGCCCCGGCCATGGATCGAACCAGGGCCACATTGATCACAAGCGCGCTCGTTACAAATTTCCCGAAATAACGATGACGCGGCTGTCGCTATGAAGACGGCAGATGATAGTACATGATGTAATATGCATGTAGTATGCACTGATTGCATTACAAAGGTCCAATGTGGCTGCAGGTATGAATATGGCGTTATGAAATAATGCTAGTATGCAAATTCTCCACGTATACTCACTAATCTTTAGGACAAGTTAAGCCGAGGCCTGACCGTATATTTGCGTAATGCACGCGAATGAAATTAGTTATATATGATAAAACTCAGGCACAATTTATTTTAAAAGCGTTCTTTTACCGCTGACGGCAAGTAAAAATAATGACAGATTTAAATTATGTTTTATAATATAGAACAAGAGCGCAACGAGGGTATATTTTAATTTGGCCCACCGGCGGATTAAAGGGACGTAATGCATGTGCGCTAATTGTAAAACTGCTGACTGCATATAGCCATATACATGACATATGTGGCTGGAAAATGGGGCTTAAATCATTTGTGGCGACTGATCTGCTTAGTTAGAGCCTAGATGGTGCACTTACCCTGGAATCACGTCTTTGAAGGCGTTTCTCTGCATTTTGTTGATGTCAGTAATTCTACAGATAATTTTAGACATCGTAATTCTTCTGATCTGTTTCAGTTGCTCTGAAAAGAAAAGAAACAAAAAGTATATTTAATCCGCAATTGGAGAATATATTGTATATGCTGCCCTCCCAAGTCAAACTGCCGTATTGTACAGGGTCAGCATAGCATCATAGAGCAGATATTGCAGTTTAACAGATACTGCCGTTTGACTTGGGATGATTGCACAGGGTCAGCATAGCATCATAGTGCAGATTCTGCAGTTTAACAGATACTGCAGTTTGACTTGGGAGGGCAGTATGGCTGCCACTGGATAAATGGGGATTATGGACTTTTGACCAGTGTATATCTTGATCACATACATGTAGCACTCTCATGCAGCCCGATAGCATCTACACTGCCTGTTAGAAAGTTGACGGGTGTTTCACTTACGGAATGGCGAACAGTGTACATCCTGTTCAGACTGTACGGATATACAGGCTGATCTGGATCTACACTGCTCGCAAAATCCATAAACCCCATTTCTCCAGCCACAACCACATATGGATAAGGACGTATTTACTCATGCATAGTACACAGTTGCTATAGTCGATGCATTGTTATGATTGATACAACACAAACCCCCTCCTGCTGATTAGCTCCCTTGCCTATTTATCCTAATGCACTATATGGACAAGGGAGTTAATAAGCAGGAGGAAGTTTGTGTCGCCATTATAATATACTTTTGTTTCCTGCTATTTCTTTATTGTTTTGTCTATCGAATACTCAGACCAACTTACATGTGCATGAAATGTGAGCATACTGTGAGACGCTACATTAAATAAAATGAATAATTTTAATAATAATAATAATAATGTTATTGTATATGTATAGAGTGTAATTTAATACGATCCACGATATGCTGTCGTTATACGTTTTCGTTTTTATACGCCTGTTTGAAAAAACGGGACGTATTATGTATTCATCTTGTAATTTCGGGCGGCGGGCGGGCGGGCACAGCTTGTCCATGCAATAATTAGAGTGCTACTTGACGGATTGTAACCATTTTTGGAATACATGTTTATCACGGCAAGCCGAAGAAGCCTATTGATGTTCATATTGATGACTTATCTCACCTTGTATCCTTGTCCACGCAATAACTCAAGTTCTACTTCACCGCTCGTAACCAAATTCGGCATACATGTTTATCACGGCAAGACGAAGAAGCCTGTTGGTTTGAAAAAATTCCGATGACTTATCTCCCCGTTGGCGGCCATTTTTAATTTTCGCACTCTGTATCCTTGTCCACGCAATAACTCAAGTTCTACTTCACCGATCGAAACACCGGTATACATGTTTATCATGGCAATACAAAGAAGCCTATTGATTTTACGCAATAACTCAAGTTCTACGTGACCGATCATACCCAAATTTCCGATGACTTATCTCCCCTTGGAGGCCTGATGACGTCATATCTGGCAATTACTATGGTAGAGTAAACAATGACCATTGTTTGATCAACTTGTTTTCTTCAAGGAAACGGTATTCGATTGTTTTGATGTAAGTGGGGTGTGCTGAGGGAATTGGTTAGTTTTAATTTAATTGGGGAGTTTCTTGCATTGTATTAAATAGGTCTGTTGTCATGTATAGTAGATTATCGATCGTTTTATCGTGATTTCATGAATTGATTTTGACAAGTCGGATTGTTTTAATTTAACAAATTGATTCCAGAATTGCTGATTATGTACAGTTTGTGCCTCTGATATTTAGCAATGCGAATGTGCAGCATCTGGGTCTTTCTGGTATTGCTTGTTTGAAATTATAATTGATACAATATCTTAGTTTCCACTAATTTAGTGAAGCAATAACAGTCTGAAATCTTGTTAATAGTGTATAGTAGGCCTACTGTTAAATACATACCCTCTGAATTAGCATAGACTAGACTGAGACCATAGTACCCGATATCATATTTTATCTAGTCAACACAGTGCGTATGTGCCGTGAAACACGCTGCCGTGAAACATGTTTGATATCCAGTCAATACTATTTTTGCATTTTACAGCCATTTGTAGGTGTTGACGGGATAAACATAATAGTAGGTTAGTGCCGTGAATTGGAAAAAATATCTGGCGCGGCACGGAAACGGGATGTGCTCGGCAGAGCCTCGCCCATCCCGTTTCCTGAGCCTTGCCAGATATTTTTTCCCATTCACGGCACTAACCTACTATTCTCTATCTATTTTCCTTATTTCTGAACCAAAGTATATGTTGTGACCACTCATTTGAACCGTCTCGGCGAGACGGTTCAAATGAGTGGTCACAACATATACTTCTGATGAGAAATAAAGAAATTCCTGAGCCTTGCCGGATATTTTTTCAAATTCACGGCACTAACCTACTATTCTCTATGTATTGCATATTTATGTCCATTAAACTGTATACTTGTAAATCTTGCCCCCTATAATGTTTCATTCCCTTTGACTGTGTGTTGTAAACAATTAACATGGTATGACGTTGTGGTATCCCATGTACACGACACGATACGATCGTCGTCAAAATACTATATTGGTTTTATGTAATACATTTACCACGAACATATATATAGTAAGGAGTTACATATATATGTGAGTATGGTAACCACACTCATGCAATAACTAACATAATTATATTACTTTGTGCTGATCATCGATCACGCTTAGCTGTTCTGTATTTAGCTTAATACAATTAATACGTTTTTAAATGTTGCTTCAAGCCATAACTCGAATAGACCTTGGTGTATTTCGCAAAATGTACTTTGGATGTGTAATACCACCGTGGATTTAAAATTGTAATACATTAGATTACGTGTAATAAATATGTACATGAGACATCTATATAAATCATGCTAGGTGACAAGTACAGGTTCCATGTATGCTACTGTATAACTATCATCTAACATTTGTGATAGTTTAATATGGTATTTACTGTACGAGTAACCTGTACCGTATGTATATTTACCTGCTGTGAAAGCCTGAGGTCCATCGTTTTCATAGAAGAACCTGTCGCCTTCTTTCAGTGATTTGAACTGTTCTCCCATTAGACATGCAAATGTGGGGCCGAGATTTCCACCTTTGACCGACTTCTCTGACACTCCCGCAGGAAACAAATCCATGTCGTTAGGAGATCTGAATAATAATAATAATAATAATAAAAAGGGCATCGTTCTTACGAACTTCAAGCTAATCGCCTCGCTGGCAGCTTTGTTAATAATAATAATATTATTATTTTTAACGCATTTGCCTTACACACAGCCTTACAAACAAGGTGAACACAAGTCATCAGTGACCTCGACCTTGTGCAAGCGGACGTGGGTCGTATGCAAAACAAAACACCATCCCTAGACACACATTGTGGCCAAATATTATCCAATTGGGGAAGCGGTTCATAAGTTATTGAAAAATAAATGTATTACTAACGTATGTACGTACGCATACAAGTATTTATCTCGTCAACACAGTGCGTATGTGCCGTGAAACACGGTGCCGTGAAACATTTTTGATATCCAATCAATACCATTTTTGCATTTCACAGCCATTTGTAGGTGTTGACGGGATAAATAGAATAGTAGGTTAGTGCCGTAAATGGGAAAAAATATCTGGCGCGGCACAGAAACGGGATGTGCTCGGCAAAGCCTCGCCCATCCCGTTTCCTGAGCCTTGCCAGATATTTTTTCCCATTCACGGCACTAACCTACTATTCTCTATCTATTTTCCTTATTTCTGAACCAAAGTATATGTTGTGACCACTCATTTGAACCGTCTCGGCGAGACGGTTCAAATGGTGGTGACTACATATACTTCTGATGAGAAATAAAGTATGTACGTACTCTGACTAATATCGTATATGTAGGGCACGACTCATATAAGCGCAGGCGGTAGTGTATGACTGATCATTGTCGGAACATTATTACAACACCACGCCAAGGGATGTACTTTTGGAGCTGATCTCTATTACAGTCAGGCTAGTGTATCCACCCATAGCGTAGAATGACTCGCAACACTTAATTGTGGACTTTAGTCGATTGTCACAATTAATAGTTCCACAAATGATTGACAATCAATCACGAATTGACTTCACTTCTGATGAACACAAAGTAATTAGTGACATCGCATACATATCCTCATCATGCTGTTGTAATAATTAGCTGGCATAACTTCACGCAGAATATCGAATCTCGGATTGTATATATTTTCATTTTCAAAATTTACTCCCCGCCTCGCCACCGCGCTCCCACCAACATATTCTTATTTATCAATGAAAGTGTACACGTTGTTAGCACTCACATAAGTGGTAACGCTAATATACATTTGGTGAGAAATAATAAAAAATATTCATTTTCAGGTTTATAATTGAACAAAGTAGTGGATCATAAGCAAACAATTGGTTAACAGACTCATTGACGTTTAGGTTAGAGTGTGGAAATCCCATCATTCAATATACTTTGCATCATTTTTTTCTCACTTTTCTGCGTCATATTTCATACCTATACATTCTTTTCAGAGCTTTTTTTGTCCGCCCATCATGTGAGTACTTCCCCTTGAGTTTACAATATCGTCTCCAAACTTGATAGTTTGGTATACCATGGTCACGGCCTCTCTGTATGTTGATGGCAGCCAAGTCGCCACCAAACCCCGGTTGAGTCTCAAATAGATGTCTAAAGTCAGAAAAACAAAGACAGGATAAATTATTCAATATACACAAAACTTTAACTTCCCCATACTTGATGGTGTAGAGATATTCAGGTATGGATAATATTAGGTTCGTGGTTGTACATTATCACGGGAGATAAATGACACCTATAGAAATAAATGGAGGTTTTCACGGTATCAGGTTTTGAGGACTTATTACATTTTTGTGTGTTGTACTGTATCTGTAAATCGTTGAATACGACTACCATAAATTATATGCATGTACAGTGGGGTCAGCGTGCAAGTGCACACACGAACGAACACGACAGGTTGATTCCAACCTGTCCTATTCGTTCGTGTGTGCACTTACACGCTGACCCCACTGTATATATGTGCGTCCGCGAGAAGCTTTGAGGAAAACGGTGCATGAATCTCAGTTTTTAGCTACTTGCACTGGCCACTTAAAACACATTATTCACCATTTTACCTAAAACGTACCATATACAATACAGGTACATGCATTAATATCTGAATATTATTCTACCAGTTGCTATGAAATACACATACCTTGTAAGTTGGTCCGTCATGAACCTGTCCACCCTCTCCGACCGAGACCGTGTGAGGCCGCGTGTGACTTCATTCACTCCCCGTGTGTATATCAAGTCTGGGTTGTTGAAGAGATCTTTCATGTTGTGGTTCCCCGTCTCTGATACGCCATTATGGGTTACCAGTTTCTGACGTACCATGCTATGACCGAACCGCATCACGGCGGCCGAAAAGGCGTTCCGCATCATTGGTTTCGTTCTCTCGTCGTAGCCTATGGATGAATGCCGTACCAGAGAAAATATTCAGTCATGTGTATATCTTATTGACGTTAGAAAGGAAACTTGACGAGTTTGCTAATGTCACTATATATATATATATATATACATACACCTGTGGTTTAACTTTGATATAGTTTTCATGTTGAATGGTTTCTATATGTTTGAGTTAACTAGACAAACGTTTTGAGAACAAGAATTCCGAAATGGAAGCGGTGTTGCCTCTGCCGAGGCATTTGACCGTAACATGATCATGGACATGCAAAGGTCAAACAGGTCAAGGCCACGTTAATGGTGGTATGAGTGTGTTCCAAATGCTTACATGTATCAAGTGTCCAAATATTGTCCAAATATCCATCAAGTAGTATTAATGTTATACGATGATGAAGAAACCTGTACAAAGTGTTTGATGCAAAAGATGGCTTCCGCAAAAATGTGGAGGTACAAATGGTCAATGCCATGTTTATGGTGGCATCAGTGTGTTCCGAATGACTACATGTATCAAGTGTCCAAATATTGAAGCAATCCGTTAAGTAATATTAAAGTTAAACCATGATGGCCAAGCTTGTACAAACGTTTTGTTTAACATTTTGGACGACGACGTGGACAACGACTACGACGACGAAGATGGAAAAAGCGACGACTATAGTCGCGCCTTCTGCTAAAGCAGGCATGCGTGATGATTTAATATTATATTTATTAGACGAGTTTACAGATTTAATAAAAAACGAGGCTTTGCCGAGTTTCTTATGAAATAATTCAACGACTTTAATAAATACCATATAAATCATCACAAATGTGTTGCACATTATCATACATTGAAGCTGTGCTGGCATTACGCAAACATTGTATTAGCGAGCCTACCTCACCAAATCCCCGGTTACCTATGTAAACAGCGGGTTTGGTGAGGTTGCCGCGCAATAGGTAATGAGTAGTATATAAGAGTCATAATGATACAAGTTTATATGGAAGCCACCCACTACGTGTGGTGGCTTCCATACGAAACTTGTAATCATTATGACTCTTATATACTACTACCGCGAGACCATATATTTATGACATGAGAAGATACACCCTATTAGAGATAAAAATCCCTATGTTATACTCAGTATATATATATAACAATCTGTCATACTTTTATTACGAATAAAATAACAACTGACACCCTATTGAAGATAAGAAATCCATAAGTTATACTCAGTATTTTACAGCAATCTGTCACAAATATATACTGACACCCTATTAAAGACAAGTTATCCATGTCACAATATTCATTGTTGGGTATATAGGTATATATGGTTTTGCTGGACACTGGACACATAGGTGGTCAAATACGGTAGTGTACATGTATGTAGTGAGTGAATATCTACTGTGAGATACATGTTGACATTCCTGTGTATTGGTTTTTTGAGTGGTCAAGCAGGTTACCTGTGTGTTTGGACATGTGCATTGTACATGAGTTGAAGTGGGGTAATTGTGGAAAGTGGACATTTGAATCTCGACTAGGCAACAACAATACTTGTATTAGAGACAGCAGACTGAGTTATCCAACTGTAAGTACATGTGCATTAGTTTTAGTGACATGTAGTTTGTGTGTGAATTGTGTGAATTGTGAATATGTATTTTTACTGGTCAAAGGCTTTGTGTAATTTTATCTGAAGTTCAAATGTGATTATTTTTACTAAAGTGTTATTAATATTCTCAAATAGGCATTCGCCTAAGATTGTGAAATATTATACCAGACTTCACAGTAAATTAATTGTTCATTCATTGACACTTTAGTAGAGTGGCTAAGTGACAAATATCTGAGGATTGTTTTTTTTTAAAGATATTTTCTTTTTGGACATACATTGTAATTCTATAATTTTTGCTAGAAGATAGTTTTGTATTGTACAGGTGGTTTTTGGGTGTGGCCGTGCTACGGGCATGTGAGAGCAGCGAGGCGACGAAGCGAGCCTGCATGTGCATTGTTGAGACCGTTTGTTCCTGGGCTAATATGTAAGAACTTTCCATTATTACGTTTTCATGAGTGGGGGACTATACTCTGAGGCCGGGACCTTACACTACCTGTGTGGAACATTACGTGTCCTGTGTGGACTGTGAATGGCCTGTGTGGACCATTACGTGTCCTGTGTGGACTGTGAATGGCCTGTGTGGAACATTACTTGTCCTATGTGGAACACTATTTGACATGTGTGGAACATTGTCCTGTGTGGACCGTTACTTGTCCTGTGTGGACCATTACTTTTCCTGGGTGAACCAATACTTGATCTGTGTGGCACATTACGTGTCCTGTGTGGGCCGTGACTTGTCCTGTGTGGACCATTACATGTCCTGAGGTGGCCGGGTGTATTATTGAGTACTATCGTCCTGTATATTCACACTCACTGACAATGGAATCTAGAGAGAAGTTAATGCAGTTGCTAATGCAACACGTATGATCCTGTGTGTGGATTTAGACACTTATGAACTGTGTGAGATTTGCGCACTTGTGTTGGGAATTAGACACTTATGAATTGATATGGGGGAATTAGAGATGTATGTGGGGAATTAGACACATATGAACTTATGTGAGGAATTATACACTTATGAACTGGTGTGGGACTTAATACACTTGTGTGTGGACTTAGACACTTATGTGAGGAATTAGACACTTATGAACTGGTGTGGGACTTAATACACTTGTGTGTGGACTTAGACACTTATGTGGGGAATTAGACACTTATGAACTGTGTGGAATTTATACACTTGTGTGGGGAATTAGACACTTATGAACTGGTGTGGAACTTAATACAATTGTGTGTGGATTTAGACACTTATATGGGGAATTAGACACTTATGAAATGTGTGAGATTTATGCACTTGCGTGGGGAATTAGACACGTATGAACTGTGTGAGATTTGTACACTTGTGTTGGGAATTAGACACTTATGAATTGATATGGGAAAATTAGAGATGTATGTGGGGAATTAGACACATATGAACTTATGTGAGGAATTAGACACTTATGAACTGGTGTGGGACTTAAGACACTTATGTGGGAAATTAGACACTTATGATCCTGTGTGGGAATTAGACACCTGTGAACAGTTGTGGGGTAGTTGACACTTGTAACATTATGTGGGTAATGAGACACTTTGGAATTGTGTTATGAAATGATACACTCATAAGCAGGGTGGTTATTTGACATGTGTTTGTGTTGAAGTGTTGAGGGGTTCACTTGTACTTGTGTGTAAAATAGTAATCATATTTTACTTGACGACGTGTTTTAACCATAATATACATGCTACACCTAATCCAACTGTGTTCACTAGTCTTAGCCATCAGATCCATCTGCCGACCTATCCAACGAACTCGTCAATTTGTGACAAATGGTGGCAGCGGTGGGATAGGTCATTGCTCAAAAAAAGGTATATGGATATTGGCAATAGGACTATTGATATTAATTGGATTTAGACTTGTAGGTGAAGGTTCATTGACAAGAAATATGGATTTTGAAAAGTTAATGGAACTTGGACAGGGGTTTGGTTATCAAGGGGATGAATTGCTAGCATTTATCGAGAAGCGAGAGGAGCTTACACGTGAAAGAGATGAGAGAAATAGGGAGCGAGAGAGTAGGAAGGAATTAGCCTTGTCTGAGGAAAAACAAAAGCATTTCGAGTTAGAGTTGTCTAAAGAGCAGACTAGGTGCAAGTTAGAGCTGTTAGATAAGGAAATTGAACTTGAACGAGCTAGAAGTAGGGCATCGGGTGATATGTCTTTAGCATATGATAATGCAGGTAATCACTCGTACAATAACGGTGGTGGGGCAAAAATGAAATTACCCAGATTACCTCCCTTTGAAGAAGGAAAGGATATCTTAGATGCATACATTCAAAGGTTTGAGCGTTTTGCTGAAATGGCTGGTTGGTCTGAAGATATATGGGCTGTGAATTTGAGTACATTGTTGAAGGGCAAAGCTTTAGAAGTTTATTCACGATTGTCTCCAACAAATACAGCAGATTACAAAACTTTGAAGGACTCACTGTTGAAACGCTTTCAATTGACTGAAGAGAAGGATTCAGACATAAATTCAGAAACAGTAAACCAGAGTCTGGGGAAAGTAGTTCGCAATTTGTTGCACGATTAGAAAATTATCTTGACAGATGGATGGAACTTGGGAATGCACCAAAAACTTATGATGGGCTAAGTAATCTGTTATTAAGGGAACAATTTATGATGGCAATGTGTAAGAATTTGGCTGTTTTTCTAAAAGAACGAAAACCTGAAACCGTTCATGAAATGTCGGTACTGGCAGAACAATACAACGAGGCTCATGGGGGTTTGATTGCAGTAGCAAATTGAATACAGGTAGAGACAGTCGCAATGTGAATCATTCCAGTAAATTTATTCCATCAGGAGTAGATCGCGTTCGTGAAGTGGGTAGGAAGTGCTATGGCTGTGGTAATCCAGGTCATATGGTTAGAGACTGTCCGGCTAAGTCGATGGGTAGTGGATCAGGGTTTAAGCCATTTTGATAAGTCAAGGGAAGGATGGAGTGGCCGAGGTCGAGGCAGGGGATATGGTAGGAATTTTGAGTCAGGAAACTGTGTTGTAGAACAAGAGGAAACAAAGCCCAAGGTCATTGTTAGTTGCTTAATTCCAAATGAATCTACACTTGAACCTTGTTGCATTTCAGATTGTAAGGTACACCTTCAGTGTGGCCATGAACTCCCTATTGTTAGTGCAGCCTGCAAGGCAAATGCAGACCGAAAACCGTTTAGTGGGATGCCAGTTTCAGAGGGTTATGTAGGATATACAAAGGTCAAGGTCCTTAGAGATAGTGGTTGTAGTAGCGCAGTAGTGCGGAAATATTTAGTGAATACACACGAGTTCACGGGGAGAACTCGTCTTTGTGTATTGGTTGATGGAACTGTTAGAAAGGTTGATGTGGTCGCAATTGATGTTGATACCCCTTACTTGGTTGGACAAATTGAGGCACTCTGCATGAAAAACCCGGTCTATGATCTCATATTGGGTAACATTCCTGGAGTTAGAAATCCTGGAGATCCTAATCCAGATTGGATGGGGCATGAACCACATTTTCAGATGAAGCCAACGGAAGCACTTATACAGGCGGTCGAAACTAGGGCACAGAGAGAACGGAATAAGTCTCGAAACACCAAGTAAGTTACATGTTCCAGCACCTATTAGTGATATCGGAGTAGAGGATGTGAAGACGCATCAAAGCCAGGACCCTGCTCTAAAATCGGTTAGAGAGGCAGCAGTAAGTGGAAAACAATACATAGAGCGTAGAACAGGAAGCACCAGCGCAGACTGATTCTGGTGTAGAGGCATCATAGCGCAAGTATGTGTCGGAGTTATTGAGCCTGAAGTGGAAGACCGAGATGACACAAATAAGACAGTTTCAGGTAAGTTGTTGTTACCGAGATTCCAAGCCAAAGAGTCGATACAAGACGTCCAGATTTCACCAGAGCTAGAGGTACAGCAGCAACTCGAGGGAAGACAACTGCTTAGAGAATTTTCAGCTGTTCTGACCGATTTACCCGGAAGTACCGATGTAGTTGAACACTCTGTTAGGCTTACAGCAGAAGAACCAGTTCGCTCTCGACCATATCATGTACCACATTCCTTGAGAGATAGTATGCGATCAGAAGTCAAATCCATGCTAGGTATGGGGATCATAGAGCCATCAAATTCTTCGTATGCATCTCCAGTTGTGATGGTGAAGAAATCCGACGGAAGTTACAGATTCTGTTGTGATTTTCGTAAGTTAAACAAAATCAGTGAATTTGATTGTGAGCCCATGAGTAACCCCGGAAGAAGTATTCGCCACAGACTGAGCAAAAGTAAGTACTTTACGAAATCGATCTCAGTAAAGGGTACTGGCAAATACCTGTACAAGAGTCCTGCAGACATTTAACGGCGTTTATTACCTCAGAAGGTCTGTATCAGTTCAAAAAGATGCCATTTGGTTTAGTTGGGGCACCAGCTTGTTTTTGTAGGATGATGAGAAAAGTTCTACATGGGATGAACCACATTTAAAACTTTGTCGACGACATTCTAGTTCACACGGAAACATGGCAGCAACATGTACAGGTACTCACAGACTTGTTTTCCAGGTTGCGTCAAGCGAAGTTGACAGCAAGGCCAACAAAATGTTTGGTAGGTTATTCATCATTGGATTTTGTAGGGCACGTCATTGGAAATGGATGCATGAAACCTAACCCAAGCAAGGTACAGAGTATTCAGGACTGTCCACATCCCGAGACAAAGAAACAGGTGAGATCATTCCTGGGACTGATTGGCTTCTACAGGAAGTACATTCCAAATTTCAGTTCCATAGCATCGCCATTGACCGAGTTGACGAAGAAGGGACAACCAACAAAGGTAAGTTGGGGAATAGAGCAAGAAGGGGCATTTCGGAACTTATCTCAGATACTGACACAGTCCCCTGTTTTGAGATTGCCAGACTGTGAGAGACAATTCATCCTGCGTACAGATGCCTCGGATAGCGGATTAGGGGCAGTGATATTACAGGAGTATGATGGAGAGAAGTTCCCAGTTGCATATGCGAGTAAGAAGTTGCTGGTCAGGGAACGGGCATACTCTGTCATTGAACGTGAATGCTTAGCGATAGTGTGGGCTGTACAGAAGTTTCAGACATACTTGTATGGCCAGGAATTTCTCCTTGAAACGGATCATCAGCCACTGATATACTTGAATCGTGCCAAGGTGACAAATTCACGTATCATGCGATGGGCTTTATCTCTTCAGCCTTACAGGTTTAGAATTATTGCGATCAAGGGGTCGGATAATGTGGGAGCAGATTATGCACAGTACAGTAGTAGTGAGAGCAGAAACCACAGTTGGGATTGCGAATGTAGTTGTTAGGTCTGTAATTACGACGAAGAAACCAGACGGCGTGTAAATAGTTGATTTTAGTGAGGAAGTAGGAGTAAAAAGTGGATTCTCCATTTTTACACTTAAGGAGGGAGGAATTGTCACAATATTCATTGTTGGGTATATAGGTATATGGTTTGCTGGACACTGGACACATAGGTGGTCAAATACGGTAGTGTACATGTATGTAGTGAGTGAATATCTACTGTGAGATACATGTTGACATTCCTGTGTATTGGTTTTTTGAGTGGTCAAGCAGGTTACCTGTGTGTTTGGACATGTGCATTGTATATGAGTTGAAGTGGGGTCATTGTGGACAGTGGACATTTGAATCTCGATTGGGCAACAACAATACTTATATTAGAGACAGCAGACTGAGTTATCCAACTGTAAGTACATGTGCATTAGTTTTAGTGACATGTAGTTTGTGTGTGAATTGTGTGAATTGTGAATATGTATTTTTACTAGTCAAAGGCTTTGGGTAATTTTATCTGAAGTTCAAATGTGATTATTTTTACTAAAGTGTTATTAATATTCTCAAATAGGCATTCGCCTAAGATTGTGAAATATTATACCAGACTTCACAGTAAATGAATTGTTCATTCATTGACACTTTAGTAGAGTGACTAAGTGACAAATATCTGAGGATTGTTTTTTTTTAAAAAGATATTTTCTTTTTTGGACATACATTGTAATTCTGGAATTTTGCTAGAAGAAAGTTTTTTGTATTGTACAGGTGGTTTTTGGGTGTGGCCGTGCTACGGGCATGTGAGAGCAGCGAGGCGAGGAAGCGAGCCTGCATGTGCATTGTTGAGACCGTTTGTTCCTGGGCTAATATGTAAGAACTTTCCATTATTACGTTTCCATGAGTGGGGGACTATACTCTGAGGCCGGGACCTTACACTACCTGTGTGGAACATTACGTGTCCTGTGTGGACTGTGAATGGCCTGTGTGGACCATTACGTGTCCTGTGTGGACTGTGAATGGCCTGTGTGGAACATTACTTGTCCTATGTGGAACACTATTTGACCTGTGTGGAACATTGTCCTGTGTGGACCGTTACTTGTCCTGTGTGGACCATTACTTTTCCTGGGTGAACCAATACTTGATCTGTGTGGAACATTACGTGTCCTGTGTGGGCCGTGACTTGTCCTGTGTGGACCATTACATGTCCTGAGGTGGCCGGGTGTATTATTGAGTACTATCGTCCTGTATATTCACACTCACTGACAATGGAATCTAGAGAGAAGTTAATGCAGTTGCTAATGTAACACGTATGATCCTGTGTGTGGATTTAGACACTTATGAACTGTGTGGGATTTGCGCACTTGTGTTGGGAATTAGACACTTATGAATTGATATGGGGGAATTAGAGATGTATGTGGGGAATTAGACACATATGAACTTATGTGAGGAATTAGACACTTATGAACTGGTGTGGGACTTAATACACTTGTGTGTGGATTTAGACACTTATGTGGGGAATTACACTTATGAACTGTGTGGGATTTATACACTTGTGTGGGGAATTATACACTTATGAACTGGTGTGGGACTTAATACACTTGTGTGTGGATTTAGACACTTATGTGGGGAATTATACACTTATGAACTGTGTGGGATTTATACACTTGCGTGGGGAATTAGACACTTATGAACTGTGTGGGATTTGCACACTTGTGTTGGGAATTAGACACTTATGAATTGATATGGGAAATTAGAGATGTATGTGGGAAATTAGACACATATGAACTTATGTGAGGAATTAGACACTTATGAACTGGTGTGGGACTTAAGACACTTATGTGGGAAATTAGACACTTATGATCCTGTGTGGGAATTAGACACTTGTGAACAGTTGTGGGGTAGTTGACACTTGTAACATTATGTGGGTAATGAGACACTTTGGAATTGTGTTATGAAATGATACACTCATAAGCAGGGTGGTTATTTGACATGTGTTTGTGTTGAAGTGTTGAGGGGTTCACTTGTACTTGTGTGTAAAATAGTAATCATATTTTACTTGACGACGTGTTTTAACCATAATATACATGCTACACCTAATCCAACTGTGTTCACTAGTCTTAGCCATCAGATCCATCTGCCGACCTATCCAACGAACTCGTCAATTTGTGACAATCCATAGGTTATACTAAGTATATTACAACAATCTGTCATATATTTATTACGAATAAATATAAACTTACACCCTATTGAAGATACAAAATCTATTGGTTATACTCAGTATAATGCCTACCATAAAGCAAATGAGAGAGCATGCTAAGAGTTGGGGAATTTCCCTAAGAGGTTTGAGACTCAAGAAAGATATAGCAGATAGGATAAGTGACGCGCGAGCCGTCCGTCTACGAGGAGAGGCTGCGGCGTGCGGTTTCGACCGGACGACTGCCCGCCGACCCCGAAAAACGCTCCGAGAAATTGGAGAACGAGACGACGGCCAGTCTGCGCGCCACCGCTTACGCGCAGCGTGTAAAAGAAGATCCCAGCGCACGTAGAAAACACCCCTATACAAGGCGTACTACAATAAGATTTATCAAGGGTTGGTGGGGGGACCTCTCAAGAAGAGGAGAGATATCGCCAGAGCTTTGGTGGCGGAGGGTCCCAAGATTCTCGCCGAAGAAGCCGAAGTTAGGGAAACTGTTGATAGAGGTAGGAGGAAGATAGTATGGACTTTCGAGAGGGGGGTAGACGGGGAGATCGCTAATCGCATAATGAATAAAATTCGCCCAGAGATGACCACGGCATGTTATCTGAGGTATTCGTGCTCGTATCGTATTAGGAACATAGAGACCGACGCTACTATGATCTATCACAAACAATCAAAGGGCAGTCCGTGAATAAACGAGATCGCCAAAGCCGAGAGTTGGATATCCGATAGAGAGAAAGGTCGGATGGACATCGACAAAGTCGATAGACCAAACACAAAATGGACCTTCGTTCGTTGGATATCGGTCGAGGTGAAGATGATCATCGACGCTCAACAACTTCTCATGGGAGCGGGAAAACTCCCAGACTGGTTAAGACAGAAAAAGGGAATGTATTCCGTCGACACGTACGACGACTACCTGTGTCTGTTTAGGTGCATAGCCATCCAACGTGGAGGGAGACCCGACGGGTGTTGTAGGAAGGCACGAGCTCTGGCTCGCGAATACCTCGGGCACGATAACGGACCGGGTAGTAAGGGAATCCCCCTGGATGATATTAAGAAGGTAGAAGAGCGCTTCAAGCTGGGTATTCGCGTTTACGAGCCCACCGCCGATGGAGTGTGGTACCTCATGAAGGTTCCGGCAAATTACGACGTGGTTGGGGGGAAAACAATGACGATAGGAATGTTTGGATGTCACTCGTTCCTCATAACGAATCTCCGAAAGATGACGAACGAGTACGGGTGCACCGGATGTCAACAACGGTTCACAAAGTCGTGTAACATGCACGCGACCACCTGCGTGGGTGGGAAGACCGTGGTGACATGTCCAGGTAAGAGGGTAGAGAGACCACAGTCGGCCTACGAGAAGGCGTTCTATCCTAAGGGGTCAGCGAGTGCGAGGTCGATTCAATGGTTGAGCAGAGAAGAGGAGAGGATGGGAAAGCACATACATCACGCCAACTGCGGTCACGGTGGTGAGAGGTGGGTGGCCGGTGATCCGGTCGACGGTTACTGTCACGAGACCGAGACCGTGTTTCAGTTTCACGGATGCTACTGGCAAGGGTGTCCGAGGCATTGCATGTGAGGTAACGCGAGATCGCTGTACAAGAGGACGAAAATTCAAGACGCCAAGATAAGGAAGGCGGGTTACGAGCTGGTGGTGATGTGGGAGTGCGAGTGGTTGAATGATAATTTTGATAAAATTAATACCTACTATCCACAATCGCCACGCGAGGAGGAAACGACTCTATACCCTCACCAGATAGTCTACGACTTTGAGGCGTATCTCGACAAGTCAAAAAGCACGCGACCCACCAAAGACCTGACCTTCGAGGTCGAGCACGTTCCTATATCGGTGTCGTTGGGGGATACGATGCATGAAGGGATCACACACCTATGCGAACGAGATCCCGACACGCTAGTCGAGAAGTTCGTGACCGAGCAGCAGATGAGAGGCAAGACAATCAGGGAGGGGGTTAGGAAGAAGTATCTGCCGGCCGACATAGATATGTTATCGAAGTCTCAGCAAGCAAAGATTATCTCATGGATTGACCAAGTCCCGGTGGTGGGGTTCAACTGTAGCAGGTACGACATGAACCTCATCAAGCAGTACTTTGTAGAGAAGTTGGCGGCCACCGTGAATCGATAGCGCGGACAAGCTCGACCATCCAGGGCTGTCAGACTATCCCGAGTGTTACTCGAAGTTGAAGGGTGAGTTCCTACTGTCGTTGTCCGAGTGGAAAGAGTGTAAGAAGGTATTCCAAGAAAAGGGGATGAAGACGTTCAAGGAATGGTTGCAACACTACAACGACTTGGATGTAGGACCGTTCCTGGAGGCTCTGAATAAAATGACGGAATTCTACAGGGGAAGAGGCGTGGACATACTCAAGGATGCCGTGTCTCTACCCGGTGTTTCCCTTCAGTACCTACTCCGCGGGTCGATCGATGGGAAGGCGGACACGCCCGAGCTGTGGTCACCGAAGTCTTAAACTTACGAGATGATGAAGCAGGGATTGGTCGGTGGTCCGTCCATAGTATTCTCCAGATACGCCGAGGCTGGAAGGTCGACGATCAGGGGTCAGGTGGGGAGTCGGGAGGAGAAGATGTGCAAGGCTGTGCTGGGGTACGATGCCAATGCTCTATATCTATCTACTCTGTCGAAGGACATGCCTTGTGGTGAGGAGCAGATATGGACGTGTGACGACCCGGAAAGACAGTCGTATATAGACCGTTTCGTGAGGAAGGTCAGGAGTGAAAAGTGGTTCGGATTTGCGGAGTTGGATATAGAGGTTCCGGAAACGTTGAGAGACAAGTTCTCGGAAATGTCACCGCTGTTCGTTAATCGAGAAGTCGATGAGAAAGAGGTTCCGCAGCACATGAAGGACTACCTGGCCGGGACTGGGAGGAAAAGAGTCGAAGGACAGAGAAAGCTCGTGGGGGCAATGTCCACCAAGAAGATGATCATATACTCCCCGCTGCTAAAGTGGTATCTGGAGCACGGTCTGATCGTCAAGGCGGTGCTTATGGTAATTGACTACACGCCCGGCAAACCGATTCAATGGTTCGTTAAAGAGGTCACCGCTGCTAGACGGACGGGGGACGTCGACAAGAGCAAGGCGGTGTTGGCGGAGATATTCAAACTGGTTGGCAAAGCGTGTTGTGGCAAGCTGATAGAGGCACAAGAGAGACACCTGAACACCACATATACGAAGGATGAGAAGACTGTCGATCGGGCACTGAGGTCGGCGTGGTTCGAAGACCTGGTGGAGATTGGGGAGGCTTACGAGATATCGAGCAGGAAGACTCGAGTGGTGATCAACATACCGTTTCAGTGTGGCATAGCGGTCTACCAGTTGGCCAAGCTCCGGATGCTGGAGTTCTACTACGATTTCTTGGACAAGTACATGGATCGCGGAGATTTCGAACTGATACAGATGGACACTGACAGCATGTACTTCGCGCTGTCGGAGAAGACGCTGGCGGCGGTGGTGAGAAAAAAGAATATGAAGAGAAAGTTTAATAAGGAGAAGACCGAGTGGTTGGCGTGGGACGTGTGGAGCAACAGAACTCCGGGACTGTTCAAGCTGGAATTCGAAGGGGATAGAGCCATCGCTCTGTGTAGCAAGTGTTACTACGTGAGCGGTTGATGGAAAATCTAAGCATTCGGCCAATGGGGATGTCGAAGAGATCTAACGAATCTGACTTGGGGGAGGTATAAGAGTGCTCTCGAAGGGGGTAGGGATATGGCGGAGAACAGGGGATTCCGAATGATTAACGGGGTGATGAAGACGTACTGTCAACAAAAATTAGGACTCTCGGCGTACTACGACAAGAGGAGAGTGATGGAAGAGGGCGGTTACACACCGAGCCTATAGGATAGGTAAAAAAAGAACTCTGAGAGAGAATACTAAAGACTCTGATGATCCGGGGGTAGCTGAGTGTCAGAAGGCACCGCAAGAAGTTCTTCGCGAACAAACCCTCGAGATGGCCCATCATCCAAAGAGTAGAGCACGGGCTCATCGGGCTTGGTAATAGATCGATCTAGATGATATACATTGAGAGACCACACGGGATCAGTCGCGCGGCGGCTGCCACCTTCGAGCTCTCCCGGTTGATAGAGGTACCGGACGTCAATATCCGATGGAAGCCGTTGCTCCTCTAAACCAACGGGTCGCCCGCGCGAGACAGCAGAGGGCTCGCTCGTCACCCTTTTAAACTTTATAGCATCTACGGGCTTCTTACCTATCAATCTGGTCACCTCTCCGTTCAGTGCGGAGACCACGGCGGGCAGTCTGGCCACCCACTCGGTCGATCGCGAATGAGGGTCTACAAGTTCTTTAGCGTATTGGTGTCCGAACAGTCTCTCAGCCAGGGTTCGATTGAAGCGTTCCACGATCCCCTGGTCCCGGTGGATGTTGAAGCAGCCGCGTCTGACAGAAACTTCGTGCTTAGACAATAGATGAGAGACCGCGCCCATGAACTCGCGGCCGGGATCGACCTGGTGAAGATTCGGCCATTTGAGAGGACTCCTCTTATATATTCGGGAGAGAGCCTCGGCCACCTCCTTAGACTCTTTAGTGGCCAACGGCTCAGCCCCCTTATAACGACTCGCTACGTCAACGACTGTCAGCGCGTACTTGTACGTCTTACGACCGACGCGATCGTGAGGGAGAAACAGGAGATCCGCTTGGTGAACTTGGTTCGGTACCGGCACGTCGAATTTCGGGCGCGGAATATTGTGAGGCGCGGGTAAATAGATCTGCCAGATGGCCTGCTTCTTGAGCCATTCCTTGGCAGCATTTTCTGAAACCTTGGTCACGGCGGCGATGTTCTTGATGGCAGCGAGTCCCTTCCAGTAGCCGCGGGGACTATAGTACATGTTCGCTAGCTTGCGCGTTAGGCGAACCGATAGTTTGGTATTAAGTTTGCGCGTGTTCATCGTATGCGATGTATTCTAATATATCGGACAATCTCCAACATGCCCTCGCCAGATCGTCCGGTAACTGCGTCGATAATATTAAACCTTTGTTGGAAGTACAATCGCGATTGGTGGTTAAGTTCAGAAGGAAATTGGGAAAATATAATCCCCCAGGATTGGTGGAGGAATCTAACATCCGCTTTGCGAAAAGGGTGGCCGCTTTTTCGTCCTCCCGCCACCTCTCGAGAGAATCTCGGGCCAGACGAATCATACCCTTTGCACCAGCTATGCGGTGTTTAAGGGCAGTTTAGCCTACATCAATCATAGCAAAATAAAGTTCGTCAACTGACATCGTTCTATATATATATTTATAAAAAAGTTATTTTAAAATAATTAATTTAAAATCTCGATTGAATATAGTAGCCGACGAGACCCACCACACACATTCACACGACGATGAACGCGATCTCGCGGTCTTTTTGGGGCTCTGACGGTACATAGAAATCTGAAAGTTGGGGCTCGCGATCCAGCGGCGCGAGACTTTTCTGCGGATATGCCAGCGCGTACTCGCGGTTGGCTTCTTCAACGTTCTGAAAAGTTTGTGCGGCGTGATTCTCGCGGCGAAGCTCTTCATTGACCCAGTCAAGATGGGCGGTTCGTTTTTTCGACCACGCTTCCTTTGCGCTATTGAGTTGTTCTACAGCTAAATCGTGACGCTTACGCTCCTCATCCACGTTCGAGCTTCTTATTTTAGAGAATATAAAGTTGCTACCGCTGAACGCCAATGCGTTTACGAGCGCACCACCTACAATTACTGCGATTGAAGCCATTTATTTCCATATATTAACTGGTAGAATTCCAGCTTTAACTAGATAATCTCTGGTCCAAACTGCGGCCGCTACATCTAAGGTCGCGAGCCCTACGTCTCTCGCAGTAAAGTCCAATTTGGGAGCGGATCCTCCTAGGGCCATCTTTGATAGTCGAGCAAACCCGATACTGAAACCCGATATCACCACGGCGTGATAAAGTGCATTCACTAACATTTTACCGTCTTGTTCAGCCATTATAATTATTGCATATAAAAGGGGTCGCGATCAATGTTTAAATGGGCGCATCCAATCGCGATTGGTGTTTCGTAACTTTCTTCTGAACACTGGCTGGTTGTTTTTTCGATAATATGGGGTATTTCCACACGCACAGGGCACCAACAACTGCCAGACCACCACCAACAACCCAACTCCAATTCACGAATTTGGGTTCAATCGGATTCGCCCAACTCCAACGGCAGTTGGTATTGGGTGTTGAGTGTGCTTCCAATTCGTGAATTGGGGGTGTACTCAACTCTGTCTTCAGATGTTTCGCTGTCTCCGTCCCCGATTGCAACGACTGTTTAGCCTCTCGAAGCTCGGCGAGTATTTTATCTTGTTTAACTTTTCGGGTGGCAGCTGTCTTTTGGGATTTTTTATATGCGGTATGTCATCCAGTGGCGGAGTAACACTCGGGTTCGATTGGGTTTGAGCAATCGGGTTCAACTCCGTCACTCTCGCGGGTGTGTCTTGTGTCATCATTTTCAAAATTATATTTTGTATTAATATTAGGGCTTATAGTTCGTGGGCATATATGTCCAAATTGACAGTGTTTACCCGTGGTCAACGCGGTTGTCAGCGGAGCTAAGTACATTCCAAACTTGTGATAAATTGAGCAGCAGGCTGTTCTAAGAGTGTGACCTATAAAAGGGTTAGTCTCTGATCGTCAATCAATCCGCGGTGTTTGGTATAGGAGAAGTATACTAACGGTGGTTGCGTACAAATGAATAGCCGCCGATCCGAGAGTTTTTGTCATCTCCGCTCCCAATTTGGATTCGTATAGCGCATACATTTTATCGATCTCCGCATCTGACATCTTATCCACCTGAAAAACTGAGAGACGCCTACCTAGATAATGCTCCGATTGTCCCCCAGCAACCAGCGCAGCTAGCCGCTCTCGTCGCGCCGCATTTTCATTTTCATTCGGAGTCGTTGCACTCAACCCAATACCAATCGCCGTTGGTGTTGATTCCGATTGCTCTGTCGGATCATTATCTTTCAGGGTGTTGGCAGTCGGAGTTGAGGTTTCTTCTATTAGCTGATCGAGAAGTTCGTCGCCGTTCATTTTTCTTAATTTTTTCAAAATTATTAATTTAACTATTCTAACAAGTCTCATCACTTTAACATATTGACAAGCGCACCACCCGATACTTATGATCACCATTATGCTCGCAACAAAGCTCGCAGCGGAGCACCAAATTGTTAACATTGTTAACCATTGTTCAGCATTTGTTCAACATTTGTTAAGCATTTGTTCAGCATTGTTCAACATTTGTTCAGTAATTGCTAAGCATTGTTAAGCATTGTTCAGCATTGTTCAGCATTTGTTCAGTAATTGCTAATTAGTTATAAAATTTATTGATAACTTCGTAAGTAGTTGGTTGATCAGTCTTTAGCAAAAGCTTGGCGTGCTTAGTTTCCGAAAGCATCTGTCGAACCTCCAGGCGCTCCTCGCGCGTTGGGATAACGTCATTCTCTCGAAGACAGTCATCGAATGAGTCTCGGTCCTTGCAGTGAAAGAGGGCGACCCATTTCGTTTGCTCGCGCAGATCCTTGAGGACGGCGTTGTACTTTTGAGTGGATATCCATACGCTTTGCCTAGCATGGCGGCCAGAAAATGCGAGCTCGGAGAGCATGTCCTTCTTTTTGGTCATCGCCGCCTTGGCCCAGCAATCGTCAATCACGTATAGGGTGGGCTCACCCTGGAATTTTTGGTATAAACCACGCAACCAATCGTGAAGCCTATCACCGGGGTCAATAACGTATACCTCAGGGTCGGTCCATATCCACGGGCGCCGCTGATAAGTATCGTTGTGCCTCACAGTGGGACACAGGATCACAATATGACGAAAGGCATCGCGGTAGGAGCCCTCGAGCAAGTCTAGGATGAAAACCGTTTTTCCACATCCTGTCTGCCCACATATTATGGCAGAGTGGGCATCTCCAATCGTGAATTGGTATTGATTGCTAATTTTCTTAATTAATTCTTTAGAATTATCAAATTTATTAATTAATAAATCGTTAGATGATTTTTTTATTAAATCAATAGCTATAGAGTGCTGAGACGTATCGGCCATCTTCGATGTTGAGTTGTGCGTCT
The DNA here is from genome assembly GCA_029237695.1 of Conchocele bisecta. Lineage (NCBI taxonomy): Eukaryota > Metazoa > Mollusca > Bivalvia > Lucinida > Thyasiridae > Conchocele > Conchocele bisecta. The sequence goes on along the minus strand of CM055279.1, from coordinate 24,170,188 downwards.
GTAATTATATATAAGTACACGTTCAATGGCCCGGCTCCATCCGCCTCTTTGGTTATCTGGATCGTCACACCCTCGCTAGCGTTCTCAACTTGGCGTCCGTTGCCGTGTATTTGGTCGTCGTCGCTGGATCGCATGTCTAACCATAACGCGTATTTGGTATTCAGGAACTCCGCGAGGGAGACGGCCGAGAGATGCAGGTCTTTGGCAACTGCTGCAACCTCCGGAGAGCGCTTAGAGCCGGCAGCAAAGTGCTTTCTTACTTCGTCCCACTGCTGGTGCGCGCGAAGACCCGCGCTGTAGAGTTGATTGGGTACTCCCTCGATCGTCACCTCCACCTTCGTGATTTTGGGGTTATAGAATTTGTCGGTTTTTCTAGCACCGAACGCGAACCGAGCATCCTCGAACAACATCAGTATACATTTAATCGAGCTGGCGGGTACGTTGACATTAATATTCAACAATGTGTCGCCTTTGTCTTTCGTCATCTTGCGATGGCGAAGAACTCGGTCGTAAAGTATGGCAACGCGCCCGGCGTACTGGGTTCTGATCAATCGCGCGAGTTCGGGCATCGTGACCATGTCGTACTCCAGCGAAACATTATCTATCTTATACGTCGATAACATGTCGCTGGCTATGAGAACTCGGCCGTAGTCGTTGAACGTTAGTTCGTATTCGAGGCGGTCAGCCAAAGCGCTCTGATAGTAGGGCATGTGACTCTCCAGCAACTTAAAGTCAAGCGGGATGTAGAAGCGGTTGCTTGCGTTGTTATCTGCCTTGTTAGCAGCCCCGATTCTAAGTTTGGTTACGTTCTTATTTTTGCTGGTGTCAATACCCTGATAGACAGCGTTTTCGCGCTCTTGCTCCGTCTTCCACAGGTCCTGGTAGCAATGGTAGACGTCGCTGTCGTCGATCGACATCACCTCATTACCAGAAATCTTTATCATGGTCTTTTTGACGATGGCGCGACCCAGGTTCTGAACGACGGTTCGGTCCTCGTCCGTCGACGTCAGCGAAATAGTGAAAGCGAGGCGAACAGTACCCGGCACAATGACGTCGTTAGCTCCGAGGTTGGGGAAGCGGACCAAGACTGTTGGTTCTGGTCGATCGTCGATGGGTTGTTCGTAATAACGACACTCTGTCTCACGCCTTTTGCCCCGAGGGGCTCACGCAGTCTGCGGTATGGATTGAGTTTGCGACCGTATTGACTCGAAGACATAATTTAGTGAAACTATATTAAACCCGTATGGTTTTGTCTTTAATACATAATTAATTTTAAGAAAATTAGATGGCTGATTACGATATTGACATGGATGAAATCGGCAGAGACGATTTCCGCGATGACGATTACATCGATGATGACATCGATCCATATACCCGAGGCGAGGGCTTGGACGATGATGACGAAACGACCTTCATACAGACACCATTAACACCATTAAATAAAGATCCTAAGTTTGTCGACCCCCGAATTAAGCCCTTAACAGCCATACCAATGAGAACTTCACCCTTTAGTACTTTTCCCTGGGAGGCCCCATCCGCAACTCCGGCATGGGCGGGCGGTGCCGAGATTCCTGCGGGGATCTCCAAGAATGAGCTGGCGCCTCTCACGGAAACGGAGTCTCGGGTGAAACGGTGGGAGAATGAGGTGTCTAAAAACGGCATCAAGGCCACGTTGGAGTTCCGCAGCACTAAAAGAGGAGACTTGTGGGTTAAATGGGTAATAGTTGGAAGTTGCTGACGTACAAGAACGACCCGACCCGGTTCCTCAGCCCCTCTTCCGTGAACCGATATAGAGTATCCCTCGCTCGAGCTCTCGGAGTGATCGATGATCGGTCGCAGCTGCCTCAACAAATGGTAAAAACCCTACAGTCTACCGACGAAACGCTGGCGAAGACTGCCGCCGCTATAGAAATGAGCGAGCTCAGCGATGTCCCTCGTATAGCCACCGACGCTATTAACACAGTGGAAACCACGGTCAACGAAATGAACGGCACAAAATATGACCCACCATTACCTCTTCGCGAACTCCTGGGACTCGATAAGGCTCTGCAAACAACTCGGGGCGAACTGGTCAATAACCTCTCCAAACTCACGGCGCTGGACAAACATATCGCGCTAGAAGAAAGAAAACTTGGGAAGTCCGTGACGATAGAGAATCTACCGAGCGGATCAACAAACTCCTGCGGTCGTTGCGGGACGAAAGAGAAGCTCGCTTGGAGGCTGCTTCGACTAACCGTGAGGCACTTTCCGGCCAATTAAGTCGGAGCCGCGAAACAATCTCGAGGGTTCTGCACGAGGACACGACACTCGGTGAGCGTCTTCGCACTCTGTTCAGAGAGAAGGGCGTCACGATATTAACCATCATCGCAGCTTTCATCATGATTATATCGACCCTAATTCTATCTATATCGTCTCTATTTGTAGATGTCAATGCTGGTGCCGCACCAGCACCAGCACCAGCACCCGCACCAGCACCCGCGCCATCCGGCGGAGCCAAGGAGTGGATAAAAAAAACAACTAAAAGCCCTCGCCAGTCTCCTGGCTAAATTAGCAGGAAAGTTGGCTGCCGCGCTGCCTGGTTTGATAGGAGGTCTCCTATCCTTCTTGTTATCTATATTATCAAAAACGGTCGGATGGCTCGCCGAGAATACCTGGGCTTTAATCGTGGCCATCGCCGGTCTCCTACTATTCTTCGCCAGAGAGTTCCTAAAACCAAAGCGTAAATAATCCGATCGCCACGAGGGCGACGACGAGCGCTAATTTCTCCTCCTCGTGTGTTGTGCTTCCAATTTCAACATTGTTGATGATTGGTGTTTCAACATTGTTGATGGAACTTGATGGTGCATCCAATTTACTAATTGGGGGTACTGGGTTCGATTGTGTTGAGGGATGTGTATCCATTTTGTGTTTTGGGGGTACTGGGTTCGATTGTGTTGAGGGATGTGTATCCATTTTGTGTTTTGGGGGTTTTTTTTATGAAATCTTTTTCAAATTTATTTGAATTTACAACTCCGCGCCCGATCATTTTCGGGGTGCGCTTGATGATATCCGTGTTCACGTTACCGTTGTGACCGATTTTTTGATTGGCGGTGGCGATTACGATTTGATTATTGTAACAACAACCGGGTCGTCTCGTAGTATCATATTGCTCGGCGCCATATAAAGACCTATTCCAAATACATAGTCCACTGGGGTGCTGGCAGTCTGCAAAACGTCTTGATAATTCTGGATCGCCTTCTCCAGGTCCACCTTAGCTGAGATGGCGTCCTCAACAAGTGCCAAGAACTGTTTTTGCGCGTCAAACGCCGTTCCGACTCCTATTGTAGAACTGCGAGTTTGCTTCTGTGCGCGAGGATGGTCCAAACGTATACGCGAATGGAGTCGTTGAGGCGGGTAACACCGCCTGCGTAAACCCTAGACCGTCGTCCAATATAAAGGTTTCTATACCCTTATGCACGTTTTCGTCTTGTAAAATATATCGACGTGAGCTATTTTGGTGCATTATACCAGCAGTAATCGTAATTACACTGTCTCTTTGTACTAACTTCAGACCCGAATGTCATTTTATTTACTACATAATCGGTGGCGGTCCAATTTTTATAACCTCTAACTGGGTTCACAACACGATTTGAATAGTAGAAACCAAAGGTTACATCTGGGGTGGCATACTTCGTGCTTGCACCGTAGTTTAGACCACTGAGATAAATAGTACCTAAACCTCCGGTGTCTGAAAATGTTTTCTGTCTCCAATCCGAATCTTTTGAAACTTTAAATTCGTCACATATCCGTTCGAACTCCTTACGGTTGTATGTGTTGGAAATGGGATTCCACCCGTCGTCTTGAGGTAGTGGAGTACCTAGTTCTTTGAGAATCCTCCTATTGGTATAATACACTTGAAAGTTGTAGACGCTACTGCTTAACATGCTGTTACGGTCTGCTATGTGGTCTCTGAAAGAGACGCCACACCCGGTTGTGGCACACCACACGGCAAAATTTAGTTGGTTCTGCCAGAACTGCATAAGATTGTTTTTCCAGTTTGTTATGACATCCTGTGTAATGGTTTTAGGAATTCTGTACTTTTCAAACATGTTAGTGAAATTTGTGTCGAAACCCATGCCCAAACTAGCTCTTATTGTGGGGTGCACAAGCTCACCAATGGTGTTCTTTTGCTTGTATTTACCTCCGACCGCGTACTTTGCATTAGAATTAAAGCTAAATGCTTTGGTATCCATTGAAAGATATTATTATGTTTGCTACTATCACTAATGTTCAAAAAGGGAGTTGTGAACTTCAAAAGTCAATCGACAACTGCTGCGGAAAACGTCGGGTAGGCCTTAGATCAATCACGTTCACGGTTGGATGGCTGAATGTGGGGAAGAGCGAAGGGTTTTACTATGTGAAGGATGGACAACAATTCGGTGTTAAGCTGCCTCACGGACTGTGGGGAATAAGACAGCTCAAAGATTTTGTCAACTCAGAGCTTGACGGTTGTATCAACCTCACAGTATCGAATGCTACCGGGCTCGCAACAATGACCATCAGCACTGATAATAAGGTAGTGGTCTCCCCGGGGTTGGGTATTCAACTCGGTTTTAGAGAGACATACTCCTCGAACAAAGGAGTGTTTACCCCGGGTGAGTACGTCGGTGATAATCCGGTGGACTTCGCCTTCACGAAAACTCTCAGGGCACCTGGATCGGGTTAACACATCGTACAACACGGTAGACGGCACTCCCAGCACATTACTGAAAACCGTGCAAGCCAGCGACTGTTTCTATGGTGAGACTGTGACCTTAGACTTCCCACACCCCGAGATGAAAGTTTTGGAATCGGGACATATCCACGAATTTACGGTCTCTATTCTCGATGATCAAGAGAGAAAGTTGAAAAACGATTACCCGATTTCGGTAGTTCTCGAAATTTCTAATTGAGTATAGGTGCCCAATATTATAATTAATTTTATTATGAGTATATACGGACCAGGTAGTTCTTCCGATTGGGTGACAAATTCAAAGAATTTGGAACCGGCAGAAGGTGGATTCATCCCGACAGAGGGCGACTTTTTAACTACTGGAAAAACCAAGGCCTTGATAAATAAAACTATATCGAAGGTCACAAACGGGATTCACAGGAGTATATCAGATGTTAGAGTAGAAGTGCTGATGGCGACTGCACAAATTGAGGGAGTCCGAACGGATATTGAGAAAGATCAGGCGGCTTATGAGGTGTTGCGCTCAGAGGACTCTCTCATCAGAGAAACGGAACTAAACGAACTAGTAAAAAAATGAACGAAATTTCGAAAAGAGAGCAGGTCGGATATTGATAAAGTCCGAGAAGACCACCAGGCGGCCCTTACGGAGGGTTATGATACGTTGCGCTTAGAGGACTCTCTCATCAGAGAAGCGGCACTTACCGAACTAGACAAAAAAATAACTAAATTTCGAAAAGAGGCCACGTCGGGTATTGAGAAAGCCCGAGAAGACCACCAGGCGGACCTTACGGAGGCTTATGAGGTGTTGCGCTCAGAGGACTCTCTCGTCAGAGAAGCGGCGGTTGCCGAACTAGATAAAAAAATAACCAAATTTCGAAAAGAGACCCGGTCGGGTATTGAGAAAGTCCGAGAAGACCACCAGTCGAACCTTGCGGAGGCCCTTGCGGAGGCTTATAATGCGTTGCGCTTAGAGGACTCTCTCAACAGAGAAGCTACACTTACCGAACTAGACGGGAAAATAGCCGAATTTCTGAAAGAGACCAGGTCGGGGGTTGAGGGGGTCCGAGAAGACCACAAGGAGGCTATTTCGGAGGCTTATGGGGCGTTGCGCTCAGAGGACTCTCTCAACAGAGAAGCGGCACTTACCGAACTAGACAAAAAAATAACCAAATTTCGAGAAGAGGCCCGGTTGGGGGTTGGGGGTTGAGGGGGTACGAACGGGTATTGAGAAAGCCCGAGAAGACCACCAGGCGGACCTTACGGAGGTTTTTAGGGTGTTGCGCTCAGAGGACTCTCTCATCAGAGAAGCGGCGGTTGGTGAACTAAATGGAAAAATAACCGAATTTCAAAAAGAGGCCCGGTCGGGTGTTGAGAAAGCCCGAGAAGACCACCAGGCAGCCCTTGCGAAGGCTTATGAGGTGTTGCGCTCAGAGGACTCTCTCATCAGAGAAGCGGCGGTTGCTGAACTAGACGGGAAAATAACCGAATTTCAAAAAGAGGCCCGGTCGGGTGTTGAGAAAGCCCTAAAAGGCCACCAGGCGACCATTACGGAGGCTTATGATGCGTTGCGCTTAGAGGACTCTCTCAGTAGAGAAGCGGCACTTACCGAACTAGACGGAAAGATAACCGAAGTTTCCGATAAACTGAAACATGATCGTTTAGCCGCGACCAAAGCTCTTGAGGAGGCCTCTTATAATATTCGTACTGAGGCATATAACGCAAACAGTGCGTTTGCCGGAATAGTGCAAACAATGAAAACGCTAAAACGTGCCATAACAGTTTGGGCTGAGAAGCGGGGCCCATTGGTTGAGGGGCACTATGAATATTCGTTCGGTGCCAAAGCGAGTAATAAATGTGGGGGATACACTATGACAGCCGCGGGTGAAGTTATCCAAATGGCGGTCTGCTCGGTTAATGCTAGTGGTAAACCTGTTGGCGCGGTCGCGATAAATATTGTAGTAGATGGGGAAGAACGGGGGTTTGGAGTCACTAAAATCTCTGGAGATAGTTCGACGGTGGTTTCGTTCTCCGGTTATGATCGAATTAGACTTTCCAAAGGTAGTGTTATTAACTTTGTTACGAAAATCGGTGACCTAGAGAGTTCTTCCACTATTGTCTCGTTGTTAATTGAACTTATTTTGTAAATACTAATATATTGAAAATCATTAACGAATCAACGCTTCCAATTGTCAATACCACTCCATCAACACTGTGTACAATTAACGAAAGAAGTTCAGATTTTAGGTTGAATAATATCGTCGCTATGCAGGATATTTTAGTTAGAGAATCTACAAATAGAAAAAGAAACGCTAAAAAATATAGACGCGCGGTGAACATGGCTGAAATATCTAGCACGGCTCTGGCGAGTGTTTCTGTGTTGTGTGGGGCGGGGACAGCTGCAACTATATCCACCAATATAACGGTTCTGGGTTGTTGTGTATGGTAATTAGGGCGTCGGGTGGAAAACTCGAGAAAAAATGTAGAAAACATGATAGAATATCTGTTCTCGCCAGGTCGAAGAAAAATACCATCGACGTTATGGTGTCCAAAGCGTTGGCCGATAAGAAAATATCAAATATAGAGTTTGAATCCGTGGTGGAAGAAATGGGGAGATATGAACAATTAACAAATGATATAAGAATCAAGGCGCGCGCCACCATGCCCAAAAGTGAGTGTACTGATTGGGATAAATTTAGGGAAAAACTTGGAGATAAAGTCGGAAGAAATGTTACAGCACCATTATAAAATAATTTAAAAAAAAAATATAATTTTCTTATATTGGTGCAGTAAACAAATTTACATACCTATACAACATGTGTTTTTCACTGAGAATTACACCGTAATCGCATAACAAATTCAGTCGAGGATTACACTGTAATCGCCTGTGTAAATTGATACACTCGGCTATAAATAACTGTATGTTTACATCGGCTATCAATTTACGCATGGTTCATAACCCGTGTAATTGAAACATTGTCGTAAATCGATAATTGTACAACACTATGTAATGTTTATCATAACAGCCTACATGGTCGTGTGGGTTAAGGCGATACTCTATAGAGACGAGGGTCGTGGGTTCGCGCCGCGGTTGGAGCTAAACATTTTTTATTTCTATCCTACAAATGTGGTCGCTATGGTAAACAACTGCATGACAACGGCGTTCCTATCCGACCGCTCGAGGTTGATAAAATTGATAAATTCAGATTGCCAGTTTACATACCTTCGATAAGGAAAAATACACTCTGCTATAAATTAATTAGTAGTTGTTTTTTTCAATAATAATTTTTCAATATCTTTATAAGCGATATCGTAGAAATGTACATTCGTAAACGAATCGTTGGGTTTTAAATTTTTTGTATAATACACCTTAGTTTCATATCCGATACGCATTATCTGTCTTAATGTTCGTATTTGCCTCTCTCTTGTATAGTTCACATAATTGCCGGTATAATATTGTAAATGCAACGTTTTTATCGGAGCGTAATAAATTACGCTGGTATTTCATGTATTCGATATCACCTAGTGTTCTCATTTTATAGAATTTATATACAGGATTATAACCCCCGTAAGCTTCGTAAACTTCTTCAACACAGTCATTAAAAATTTGCAATTCAAATTGTATTGTATTATCCATTTTCTCTAATAATATTGGTACTTGTTTTTTTCTGTTTAATTTCCAATTAGAATTTTCAAATCCATTACAATATGATTGTAGAAACGCATATCCGTAAACGAATCGTTGATTTTAAAATGTTTTATAAAATTAGTTTTATGATGTTCCGGTAGTTGTTCTCCGATCCTATTTAGTCGCTTCGTTTCACTAATTTGATCCTTGTACCGGCGACATAATTGCCGGTATAATGTTGTAAATGCAATGCTTTTATCGGAGCGTAATAAATTACGCTGATATTTCATGTATTCGATTCTGCATAATGTTTTCAATTTATAGTAATATTTTTCACCAAAGACATTACAAAATTCCAATTCCCATTCTATTTTATTATCCATTTTGTTATAATATTTGTGTGTTTTTTTCTGTTCAATTTTCTAATTTTATAAAATTAGTTTTTTAATGTTTTTACAGTGTTTTAATGCTGTAGAAACACCGTGACTTATTAGATCGATTCTATCTTTCTAACTGACTTTCCGATTTGAATTATTACTAAACGATAATACTTGCGAGCACGTAATCCCTTGTTAACCATTCGATGAGTAGCCTGATGCACCACATGGTGGACATAGTAATGACTCGGCTTTGGTCCCTACCCCACAATGCCGACATGGGCGAGGCGAAACGGAACCTCTTCGCATCCATGCACGGTGATGTTTGCAATATTCGTAAATACCGGTGCGAAAACATCTCTCGTGACTACCTGTCTTCAACCACGCACACTTAACTAGAATCATTATGTTATATATATATACTGAGTATAACATAGGGATTTTTATCTCTAATAGGGTGTATCTTCTCATGTCATAAATATATGGTCTCGCGGTAGTAGTATATAAGAGTCATAATGATTACAAGTTGTATCATTATGACTCTTATATACTACTTAATGCGGTCAAATAGGTCACGATGCAGTGACTATTTTCAATCAATAACTTATGTTGTAAGCGATTGTAATGTGTATTTTAAATATTTATATTATTAAAATGTATCATATCGGTACCCCTTTAAGTAATATTTGTATATTTTAAATGTAATGATGTTGTCATGAAGCGCATGAATATAAGTATTAATTAATCCAGTTTATATTGAGGCAAATCACACAGCCTAAAAACATAGTGCTGGAGTATAAACCATAGTATCGTATATTATTCACAAGGATATCACTATTAAACATTAATTACAAATGTATGCATATTATTAAAACAGTAGATGCTACCGCTGTTTCGCTATATGTGATATTTATAACAAAATATTTTTTTTATTCGTCCGCGTACGGATTTCTGTCACACAAAGCGCCATTTTCAGTTCATATTTTGACCTGTGCATATGAACCGGACTAAGTTTAAACAACGCTCGATTCCGTCCAATTCAGATTTCTCTGCAGAATGTTCAGACTAACTACATATTAAGTAATGTTGCTAAATAAGTGTTAACGGCTGGAACATGGTTATCACTAAAAGGAAGAAACCACAGTCGTATTATTGAAAAATAAGATTTACCTGAGACCTCATGGAGGCCGCCATTAATCCAGTGTAAACAATAGACCGTGTGATCCATTTCTGAGTAGCCCCCGCTTAGTGAAACGATGTGCTAATCATGATATTATGTTCCCCAATAATTGGAAACGGTTTGAATTTCTCGGTAAAAACTACGAAAGTCATAAAAAAATAACGATGTATATTTAACATTGGATACGCTTAAACGGTATTACTCTCTCATCGGATCGTCAGTTGTCGTCGATAGCGATTTAACGTACTGATCTGGTCTTAATTTATTGTCAACTTTCAACGCCATTTACAGAATATATGGTTCATTTTGGAAATAAATAACGGCAAATTACGATGACGTCTGCTCTGAAATATCTGTCAACATGCGGATGTAATTTAAGGAAATCGATTATATTTTAAGGCTACATCTGTGACTAATTACGAATTTATGTATGGTCTTTGGCTACACCCGACACATTACACAGATCTAGTTGTAAATACACGTCGCTTTGTGTGGGGAAAAAATCGATAATGCGTAGTTGTGTGTGACGAGGTGTTGATCTGATGACACCACACAGCTGTGACCCTTAGGCAATGTTTTGAAATTGACGTGTCGTTTTGATGTGTGCCGCAACACCTCACTGTCGGAGACAACATGACAATTAACGATATACTCTCGATTATACACAGATCTATTAGACGGCTGGTTATTTAAAATAAAGAGTAGTTCAGTACACCTTCGCCGATATTGTTTTTAGAAAATCAGTAATATTTTCCGTAAATGGTGTTGAAAAGTTGACAAAAATTCTATCACCGTATTTAGTTGTGCCGATATTGTTTTAAAAAATCAGTATTTTTTTTCCGTAAATGGTGTTGAAAATTGACAAAATATATAGCCGCATTTCTCCGATATTCATTTAGAAAATCACCAATATTTTCTGTAAATGGTGTTGACACAAAATGCAGCGTTCACGCGGAATTCAAATAAAATGCAAAATAATAATTTAATAAATAGACGCCGATGGCTACTGTGTTTGCGGCCAGTGAATTCTGGTCGTGGTAGCCACAGGCGCAGTTCGAACAGTGTTGTGAGCAGATGGAGGACAATAATTATTTCAAATTCATAAAAAAATGTTTGCTGTCCGAAAATTAATTAATTGTGACAGCCAAAAAAAAAAAGATTTTGGGACAGTAAAACATTTTATGGTATTGACAGTATAGACAGTACCTCAAACTTAACAAAACAGTAACAAACTGTCTGTGTATATATTACTTAAACTTAAAACATCAGTAACAAACTGTCTGTGTATATATTACTTAAAGACAGACACTTTAATTGTTGGTAAGTTTCTATCAATTTATAGGTATTTTTATTAAAATCATAAAATTGTGAAAATATTAAAAAAATATTAAAATCACAAAAATAATATATATGGAGAATTTTTTTTATACCACATCGAGGTTTGAACCCCCGACCCTTTCGGGAATCGGTAATTAAATCATTGAAGTCGGCGACCTTAACCTCACGACTGTTGCGCCATTTATGACAATCACAGTTATACAGAAGTGCTATCAGTATTACGCCACCATTTGAACGTAATAATTATTAAATTATTTGCAACTCCATCTACAACAATACCGTTACAGAGATACGCTATTGAAACAACATGTATTAGTACCCATAACATAACAAAGTAATGTATCATTATATATCACAGGAGATAGCTTAAAACTATATATCCTAATCATAAACAGAACAATCCGCTTGGCTCGTATGAAAATAGTTCGCGTGATATTGATTATCTCCCTTGCCGAAAGTAGTTCAGTGATTTATTAATTCCAAATAAGACGTGTTTGCGTAATGGGTCACCAAACCTGTTTTCTGAAACTAGCTAATAGTTATTACACTTCTAGTGTAATATTATTTTATTACACTTTGTTAGTACACTGCAAATGCCCATTTTATGCAATAGAGTTATGGATACAGTTCGTACCTGTATAATATCCAGAAGACAGGGGTGTGAGACCATATTTATTCATATTTGCAGGTCCTAGTAGTGCGGGTAGAAATTCGTTGTATGTGATATGCTGCATTATAGCAACGACTATCCTGCGTGATTCCTGGTACAACTTCTCGTCACTCCATGACTGATATTGCGCCAGATAACAGGCTATTCTGTTGTGTTCTTGAACCCAGATTGTGTGTAACGATATCAGACCTGGGTGTTCATTAACACGAACATCGCCTAAAATAAAGGAAGAGCAGTCAAATATGAATGAAGCAAATGTATAATTTATTAAGTTAAACAAATGGTTGTGAAACTATACCTGTGAATATGTCAAACAGTTCTGATTGTAACACTCAATACAGTAACTGAGTTATTCGTATTAGATAACTGTCGTATCATATTTGAAATATATTATTCCTTATGTATTCACACACTAATTTCATATACATGCATGTTATTTGACACCAATTTATCTGTCGACAAACAGTACAAATAGCAGTATAAATGTAATTCTAACGCACCGAAAATATAAAGCCCGCATCTATTTAGTAAATTGTAATTACAGCCTATACAATATGAACAATCACAGCATATAAAATCTCCGTTTTACCAGTCTGTGTTTTACAACTTGACAGATGTAACAATTGTCAGCGGCAGGGAATCCAAATATCTATTTCCCAAATCATTGTCGGTACATTTTCGGTTATCCATTCTGCCATATTAACATGCACAACCCAAAGCGGAAAAGAGAATCAACCAACGACTGACAAACAAGATTTCAGGGACAGTGTGGCCCTTCAACAAATTCACAAAAATATTACCCCACCCGCCGAAAATATAGAAGAATTTACTAAAAAAATGCTCAAATGCAAACTCAATATGCCAGTACCAGCCTATAAATTTACGAATTCCAATGTGCACATACATGACTATACATAATAAACTGTATTGCAGATGGGTAATCACCTGAATTAGGCGTACATCCTGGGAAATCCTGTTTAAGGCTGTTGACACTTGTTGATATTTCCTTTGTAAAAATCACGCGAACTCAATGTAGAAATGTTGTCATTTCTTTAAATGAATAAACACAATTAACTGTTGCAACTACACATAGAAAAGCAATACAATTGTTAAAATAAATATTTTGGAGTTGAATAAAAGTATTAATGTCTTAGAAAAGTCCCGTTAATCTCAATTTGAAATGGGAATATTCTTCGGCGGAGTTACATTTCTTCAAATTAATTTGGTGTGAGGCGGTTATCGATGACGACAACAACCTGCTGACGTATTGAAAAATATCACTGTTCGTGATATGCTACGAGTTGCAGAAAGTAGGGAGCACACTAGGTGCATTAGAATAGGGATAACCATGCTTTGTTTTTCGATTTGGAGCGGTATGTGTGAGGTTTTATGGTCTGAGAATCAGTTTTAAAGTGATTTACAGACCATGAAACCTCCCACATACCGCTCCAAATCGGAAAAAGAAAGCATGGTTATCCTTTAAATTATAACTGGCGACATAAACTCCCTCCTGCTTATTAACTCTCTTGGCACCATTATACCTGGCACGGGAGCTGATCAGATAGTGAGAGTTTGTGTTGCTTGGTGAAATATCCATAATATGTGTACAATTATGGCTCGGTTCAGGTTCAAGTAAAAAATGAACGTGACGCGAATTATATCATTTGTCGAATTATATCCTGCGATTGGTCAAAACAAAACTTACCTGCGCGAAAACACTGTCTGTTTTGATTGGATAAAATACACTCAGCAGCATTCGTCGTATCCTTTGGTAAAAGGTTGCCACTCATTTTCAATAATCCTAAAGTCAGTAAAATTAAGAATGCTGAATACAGTTTTAAACAATAATAATAGTGTATGTAATTTTGATTGACACGCTGTTTGCTTCAGACAATATGAGCAAGACAACAAGTTTTTCAACTTTCGTATCATTTTCGGAAAATACTTTATATATACATGTAAATTGCGAAACACGCAACGTAAATTTCAAGAGTTTATGTCTTACCTAAAGGCAACACAAAATATTGAAAACGAAATTGCAATGAATAGAAATAAGCCCACAGTTCATGAACGAAAATGGAATGTTATCCAATTAGACTAACACTTATTTGAAGATACACTTAACTTCTGATCATACAGTCATATAAATAGTAGTTTATACAGTTTATAAGCTTATACCTTAATAGTATCGTATCGTGTTGTATTGCTCAATTATTATTCACTAAACCATCTTCGCCATATCTCAACATACTATATTGACTCTATTCCTTCATTTACATAACATTCTTAATTAAATCCAACATAACCATGAAAGAACAATACGTTATATTCTATAATTATTTACAATATTCGTAGTTGATTGTAAACAAGGATTGTAACCGATAAATGCATGTTGTTAAACTGCATGTATTGTTTGTATATGACTATGTATGAAAAAAAAACAACTTAAAACTGAAATTAAGAAAGACATTAGTAAATTCATGAGGGAACCAATATGCATCATTTCGAGATAAAATTTACAAAATGTACGATATTTTCCGTAATAACGTATAAACATTATAACATGTTCAATATTTTTCATTAAAAATCGCACAGCTTCTTACTCTCTGTTCCATGTTTTGCTGCCGACGAACATTTGGCTATTAAACACATTAAATCTAAAACATATTTAAATGTAAGTATTTTTTCATCAATAAGAAAAAAGAAACCCTCCTCCAAAAAAATAATTTGATGAAATTCCATCAAATATTGATTTTATTGCGAAAAACCGATTTTCCGATGGGAATTTAAATGGGGAGTCAATTTCCAAATTTTTTGGAAATTGACTTCGAAACCTGGCGAGATAGCTTGAAAATGATGTAACTAAGAAAACAAGTTAGATTTTGAAAATCAATCCACAAATAAGAAAAATATTTTAAAAAAATCTATTTTTAGCCCCCATGTTAAATTCCCATCTTTTTTTTCGCAATAAAATCAATATTTGATGGAATTTCGTCAGCAGCAAAACGTGGAATAGACAGCAGGTAGAAAATCGTATGGCGTGTATCTTTATGATTATAGACACACCCGTATTTGTGCGACGTTCCACATTCTGGCGTCTTAGCTCGTGTAGTTTGTGAATTGAACAGTTGCATACACAGTATGTTTGAACTGACTGGTCAAACTATTAATGAGTACGGGAATACCTCCTACGAATGTTCGGAGACTTTCGGCTGTTTGCATGTCAGAGCCGTACACCTGTGACCCGTCATGGAAGTGCGTGTTCTGGTTTAACTGCTCCCGAACTCCTGAAAACGCATTACACCAATGGATGATACATGTATTAGTGTAGTATGATTTACTTTACTTTGTTCTACGTAGAGATATCAGTACACGCGCTTTAATATAAAACTTGCCAAGCACATTCATTAAATTTAAACTCAATATCAACTTTCCTTTTAGTTTATTACATGTTTTATGAGCATAAAACACATAATATAAACTTAAAACAAAATCTACACCTGACAGATATGTAACCCGTCATGACTTGGCATAGATTACTTTTATTGTACATTATGTTTTTTTTGTTGTTTCTTTCGCATTAAAACATACTATAACCCGAAAAACCGAGTGTAATTCAAATATCAATAATGAGGCAGCATATATTGGTAAAAAACTGCCAACCGATCTTTGTTGTAAGTGCATGTGATAGGAGTGCCTTCACCATTTCTCCAGCTTTAAATCTGCTTAAAATGTTAATATATCTAGATAATGAAGACTATATAATTATGTCTATACATGTATACACATATAGTAAATTCACAAACATTACATAGAGTTTGTAGCAGTGCTAGTTAGTGAAATCACAAAATGGGAAATGGCTGAAAACTACTTTGCCCGTATTGGTGAAATCACGAATTGGCAAACTATGAACTAAGCTATTTTCTAGTTTTGAAATCACCAATTGGAAACATGGTGAATTCAGTCCAAGAAAACTTTCCAAGACAGATAGCCGGTTGGATGACATACGTACCGAGTGTGCACTGGAGGTTTGGCGTTGGCAAGGACCGGACAAAGTTCATGCAGGTCCGGTTGTGGAAGAATGGGTCATCTCCCGGAATGTCGATCGGGAAACAGCCGGGTCTGGTGATCAGTTGGATAACATATGTATTTATGTGCCATTAAATGTACTTCACACAATACAAACATTAATGCAGAGTGATGATTTGCATTGTATTAAATAAGTATTGTTACATGACTGTCGTTGTTTTACACCGCTCACAGCCGTGTCCAAACGTACAGCGCATGCTGTTTGAACATGGCCGGTGCCAAGCCAATACCTACGTAATTCATGTTTCTTATGACGTTACTAGAACGCGCCATTACGTCCCAAGACCAGTTCCCAACGGTCGCACTGAAATTGCTGCGGCTGCATCAAGCGACATGTACTGTGGCCCCGGAATATGTATGTATAAATCAGCTGTTTGAAGGAGCAGATTATCAAAGTAGGAAAGTACTGCATAACTGCACAAATTGCATGGTCTTTCCGATGGAAATATAACAATAACGTTCGACCATGTCCAGTCGAGGGTAAACGTTTGCCGTGGCCCTTGGGAACTGTTTATATTGCCACATTTGTATTTCATATTGTAAGTGGTGATGTGATATGATATGTTACAACGGCATGACTTACCTGTTCCGTTGATCACAGCAGTCAAGATTGGAGCCATCAAAACCTGAACGCAGAAAGAAATATGCGACTATAAAGACAATTACAAATACAAATACGGGGCTATTCTACAAATTAATTAATTAATGCATGCATTCACTTTCATTCATGCATTCAATATCACAACATAATTGGCATTGGCAACAGCTAGTGAAGAACAACAGAAGGTTGGAGATGATCGGAAAAGTAGGCCAAGGCTGACTTTCCTTTTACAAAATATGTTCAGGATAGTATTTGTGAATACCGATACTGATAACATATAACAACTTCACAGGAATCTCACTGGAGTTTAATCCTGGATTCAATAAGGTGCGCAAAATGGCCGCCAAAAATGGCATTTGTGCTAATTGCTGTATGGCACAAACTCCTCATAGTAACAAATGAACAACAGCTATGTCGAAAATCACGTGTCTGAGCATAATTATTATGGCGGCTGGTTCAAAATAGTTTCCAATAAGAGTTGTCAGAAGACAACGAAGCTCGCCTGTTGGCAGCCTTCATTCAAACTTGTCACAGTTGTATAAAAAACATGAATATTATATAACTTGACCTTGGGATAAGGGGTGTGCGGTGGACCTTGACATTGAGGTCAGTGGTGAAAGGTGGGTCGTAGATTTGATAGAGCATGCAGCAGTGCTATATCATATTAAGATGAATGCATGTATTAACTATCAATGCGCTCCCTGAAAGGAAGGGGGTGAGGGGGGGAGGGTGGGTCATGGATTTGCTGTAGCACAGTAGAGTATCATCAGATGAATGGATGTATGAAATATGAAGGTGTTCCCTGTAAAGAAAAATAAGTTACAAAAAGACATTTACTCCAACGTTAAGTTTATGATGTTGATCTTGGGGAAAGGGGTGGGGTGGGTCATGAATTTGCAGTAGCACAATAGAGGATCATCACATGAATGCATGTATGAAATATCAAAGCGTTCAAAGTATAAAGAAACAGACGTTACACAACATTTAACACAATGTAAAGTTTATGAACATGCTAAGTTTGTGACCTTGACCTTGGGGTAAGGGTTGGGTGGTGGGTTGTGGATTTGCTACAGCATGATAGAGGGTCATCTGAGGAATTTCTGTATGAAATATCAAGGCGTTCCATCAAAGGAAACAGTTGTTATCAGACATTAACCCCAACGTTCAGTTTATGAATGTGCTAAGTGTGTGACCGTGACCTTGGGGAAAGGGGTGAGGGTAGGTCATGGATTTGCTATAGCACGCTAGAGTGTCATCAGATGAATGCATGTATGAAATATCAAGGTGTTCAAAGTGTAAAGAAACAGAAGTTGCACAACATTTACCCCAACGGTAAGTTTATGAACATGCTAAGTTTGTGACCTTGACTTTTGGGTAAGGGTTAGGTGGTGGGTTGTGGATTGCTACAGCATGATAGAGGGTCATCTGAGGAATGTATGAAATAGCAAGGCGTTCCATGAAAGGAAACATACATTTACCCCAACGTTAAGTTTATGAATGTACTAAGTTTGTGACCTTGACCTTGGGCGAAGGGATAGGCGGTGGGACATGGATTGGCTATAGCATGATAGAGCATCATCAGATGAATGCATATTTGAAATATCCAGGCGTTCCATGAAAGGAAACAGATGTTATAATACATTTACCCCAACGTTAAGTTTATGAATGTGCTAAGATTGTGACATTAACCTTGACCTTGGGGAAAGGGCTGGGTGGTGGGTCATGGATTTGCTGCAGCATGATAGAGGGTCATCTCTGAGGAATGCATGTATGAAATAACAAGGTGTTCCATGAAAGGAAACAGATGTTATAAGAAATTTACCCCAACGTTAAGTTTATGAATATGCTAAGTTTGTGACCTTAACCTTGTGGTAAGGGCTGGGTGGTGGGTCATGGATTTGCAACAGCCTGATACAGGGTCATCTGAGGAAAGCATCTATGAAATAACAAGGTGTTCCATGAAAGGAAACAGAAGTTATAAGACATTTACCCCAACGTTAAGTTTATGAATGTGCCAAGATTGTAACCTTGACCTAGGGGTTAGGGCTAGGTGGTGAGTCATGGATTTGCTACAGCATGATAGTGTGTCATCCGAGGAATGCATGTATGAAATACAAAGGTGTTCCATGAAAGGAAACAGAAGTTATAAGACATTTACCCAACGTTAAGTTTATGAATGTGCCAAGTTTGGGACCTTGACCTTGGGGTAAGGGCTATGTGGTGGGTCATGCATTTGCAACAGCATGATAGAGGGTCATCTGAGGAATGCATGTATGAAATAACAAGGTGTTCCATGAAAGGAAACAGAAGTTATCAGACATTTACCCCAACGTTAAGTTTATGAATGTGCCAAGATTGTAACCTTGACCTTGGGGTAAGGGCTAGGTGGTGGGTCATGGATTTGCAACAGCATGATAGAGGGTCATCTGAGGAATGCATGTATGAAATAACAAGGTGTTTTATGAAAGGAAACGGAAGTCATAAGACATTTACCCAACGTTAAGTTTATGAATGTGCCAAGTTTGTGACCTTGACTTAGGGGTAAGGGCTTGGGGTGGGACATGGATTTTCCATAGCATGATAGAGGGTCATATGAGAAATGCATGTATGAAATAACAAGGTGTTCCATGAAAGGCAGCAGAAGTTATAAGACATTTACCCAACGTAATGTTTATGAATGTGCCAAGATTGTGACCTTGACCTTGGGGTAAGTGCTAGGTGGTGGGTCATGGATTTGCTACAGCATGATAGAGGGTCATCTGAGGAATGCATGTATGAAATACCAAGGTGTTTCATGAAAGGAAACAGAAGTCATAAGACATTTACCCAACGTTACGTTTATGAATGTGCCAAGTTTGTGACCTTGACCTTGTGGTAAGGGCTAGGTGGTGTGTCATGGATTTACTTCAGCATGATAGAGGGTCATCTGAGGAATGCATGTATGAAATAACAAGGCGTTCCATAAAAGGAAACAGAAGTTATAATACATTTACCCAACGTTAAGTTTAAGAATGTGCCAAGATTGTGACCTTGACCTTGGGGGTAAGGGCTGTGTGCTGGGTCATGCATTTGCTACAGCTTGATAGAAGGTCATCTGAGGAATGCATGTATGAAAGAACAAGGTGTTCCATGAAAGGAAACAGAAGTTATAAGATATTTACCCAACATTAAGTTTATGAATGTGCCCAGTTTGTGACGCTGACCTTGGGGTAAGGGCTGGGTGGTGGGTCATGGATTTGCTACAGCATAATAGAGGGTCATCTGAGGAATGCATGTATGAAATAACAAAGTGTTCCATGAAAGGAAACAGAAGTAATAAGAAATTTACCTAACGTTAAGTTTATGAATGTGCCAAGTTTGTGACCTTGACCTTGGGGTAAGGGCTGGATCGTCGGTCATGGATTTGCTACAGCATGATAGAGGGTCATCTGAGGAATGCATGTATGAAATAACAAGGTGTTCCATGAAAGGAAGCGGAAGTTATAAGACATTTACCCAACGTTAAGTTTATGAATGTGGCAAGATTGTGACCTTGACCTTGGGAGAAGGGCTATGTGGTGGGTCATGGATTTGATACAGCATGATAGAGGTTCATCTGAGGAATGCATGTATGAAATAACAAGGCGTCCCATGAAAGGAAACAGAAGATATAAGACATTTACCCCAACGTTAAGTTTATGAATGTGCTAAGATTGTAACCTTGACCTTGAGGTAAGGGATGGCCGCTGGGTCATGTATTTGCAATAACACGATAGAGTATCATGATATGAATGCATGTATGAAATATTAACGCGTTCCATGAAAGGAAACAGAAGTTATAAGACATTTACCCCAACGTTAATTTTATGAATGTGCCAAGATTGTAACCTTGACCTTGGGGTAAGGGCTAGGTGGTGGGTCATGGATTTGCTACATCATGATAGAGGTTCATCTGAGGAATGCATGTATGACAGTACAAGGTGTTCCATGAAAGGAAACAGAAGTTATAAGACATTTACCCAACGTTAAGTTTATGAATGTACCAAGATTGTGACCTTGACCTTGGATTAAGGGCTGGGTGTTGGGTCATGGATTTGCTACAGCATGATAGAGGGTCATCGGAGGAATGCATGAATGAAATAACAAGGCGTTCCATGAAAGGAAACAGAAGTTATAAGACATTTACCCCAACGTTAAGTTTATGAATGTGCTAAGTTTGTGACCAAGACCTTCAGGTAAGGGATGAACGCTGGGTCACGGATTTGCTATAACAAGATAGAGTATCATGAGTTGAATGCATGTATGAAATATCAAGGCGTTCCATGAAAGGAAACAGATGTTATAAAACATTTACCCCAACGTTAAGTTTCTGAATGTGCCAAGTTTGTGACCTTGACCTTGTGGTAAGAGCTGGTAGGTGGGTCATGGATTTGCGACAGCATGATAGAGGGTCATCGGAGGAATGCATGAATGAAATAACAAGGCGTTCCATGAAAGGAAACAGAAGTTATAAGACATTTACCCCAACGTTAAGTTTATGAATGTGCTAAGTTTGTGACCAAGACCTTCAGGTAAGGGATGAACGCTGGGTCACGGATTTGCTATAGCAAGATAGAGTATCATGAGTTGAATGCATGTATGAAATATCAAGGCGTTCCATGAAAGGAAACAGATGTTATAAAACATTTACCCCAACGTTAAGTTTCTGAATGTGCCAAGTTTGTGACCTTGACCTTGTGGTAAGAGCTGGTAGGTGGGTCATGGATTTGCGACAGCATGATACAGGGTCATCTGAGGAATACATGTATGAAATAACAAGGTGTTCCATGAAAGGAAACAGAAGTTATAATACATTTACCCAACGTTAAGTTTAAGAATGTGCCAAGATTGTGACCTTGACCTTGGGGGTAAGGGCTGTGTGCTGGGTCATGCATTTGCTACAGCTTGATAGAAGGTCATGTGAGGAATGCATGTATGAAAGAACAAGGTGTTCCATGAAAGGAAACAGAAGTTATAAGATATTTACCCAACGTTAAGTTTATGAATGTGCCCAGTTTGTGACGCTGACCTTGGGGTAAGGGCTGGGTGGTGGGTCATGGATTTGCAACAGAATAATAGAGGGTCATCTGAGGAATGCATGTATGAAATAACAAAGTGTTCCATGAAAGGCAGCAGAAGTTATAAGACATTTACCCAACGTAATGTTTATGAATGTGCCAAGTTTGTGACCTTGACCTTGGGGTAAGTGCTAGGTGGTGGGTCATGGATTTGCTACAGCATGATAGAGGGTCATCTGAGGAATGCATGTATGAAATAACAAGGTGTTTCATGAAAGGAAACAGAAGTCATAAGACATTTACCCAACGTTACGTTTATGAATGTGCCAAGTTTGTGACCTTGACCTTGTGGTAAGGGCTAGGTGGTGTGTCATGGATTTATTTCAGCATGATAGAGGGTCATCTGAGGAATGCATGTATGAAATAACAAGGCGTTCCATGAAAGGAAACAGAAGTTATAATACATTTACCCAACGTTAAGTTTAAGAATGTGCCAAGTTTGTGACCTTGACCTTGGGGGTAAGGGCTGTGTGCTGGGTCATGCATTTGCTACAGCATGATAGAAGGTCATCTGAGGAATGCATGTATGAAAGAACAAGGTGTTCCATGAAAGGAAACAGAAGTTATAAGATATTTACCCAACGTTAAGTTTATGAATGTGCCCAGTTTGTGACGCTGACCTTGGGGTAAGGGCTGGGTGGTGGGTCATGGATTTGCTACAGCATAATAGAGGGTCATCTGGGGAATGCATGTATGAAATAACAAAGTGTTCCATGAAAGGAAACAGAAGTAATAAGAAATTTACCTAACGTTAAGTTTATGAATGTGCCAAGATTGTGACCTTGACCTTGGGGTAAGGGCTGGATCGTCGGTCATTGATTTGCTACAGCATGATAGAGGGTCATCTGAGGAATGTATGTATGAAATAACAAGGTGTTCCATGAAAGGAAACAGAAGTTATAACATATTTACCCAACGTTATGTTTATCAATGTGGCAAGTTTGTGACCTTGACCTTGGGATAAGGGCTATGTGGTGGGTCATGGATTTGCTACAGCATGATAGAGGGTCATCTGAGGAAT
This sequence comes from Conchocele bisecta, assembly GCA_029237695.1. NCBI lineage: Eukaryota > Metazoa > Mollusca > Bivalvia > Lucinida > Thyasiridae > Conchocele > Conchocele bisecta. Next base: position 24,147,480 of record CM055279.1, on the reverse strand, counting down.
GCATGTATGAAATAACAAGGCGTCCCATGAAAGGAAACAGAAGTTATAAGACATTTACCCCAACGTTAAGTTTATGAATGTGCTAAGATTGTGACCTTGACCTTGAGGTAAGGGATGGCCGCTGGGTCATGTATTTGCTATAGCACGATAGAGTATGATGAGATGAATGCATGTATGAAATATTAACGCGTTCCATGAAAGGAAACAGATGTTATAAAACATTTACCCCAAAGTTAAGTTTATGAATGTGCCCAGTTTGTGACCTTGACCTTGGGGTAAGGGCTGGGTGGTGGATCATGTATTTGCTACTGCCTGATACAGGGTCATCTGTGGAATGCATGTATGAAATAACAAGGTGTTCCATGAAAGGAAACATAAGTTATAAGACATTTACCCAACGTTAAGTTCATGAATGTGCCAAGTTTTTGACCTTGTCCTTGGGGTCATGGATTTACTACAGCATGATAGAGTGTCATCTGAGGAATGCATGTATGAAATAAAAAGGTGTTCCATGAAAGGAAACAGACGTTATAAGACATTTACCCAACGTTAAGTTTATAAATGTACCAATATTGTGACCTTGACCTTTGAGTAAGGGCTGGGTGTTGGGTCATGGATTTGCTACAGCATGATAGAGGGTCATCTGAGGAATGCATGAATGAAACAACAAGGCGTTCCATGAAAGAAAACAGAAGTTATAAGACATTTACCCCAACGTTAAGTTTATGAATGTGCTAAGTTTGTGACCAAGACCTTCAGGTAAGGGATGAACGCTGGGTCACGGATTTGCTATAGCAAGATAGAGTATCATGAGTTGAATGCATGTATGAAATATCAAGGCGTTCCATGAAATGAAACAGATATTATAAAACATTTACCCCAACGTTAAGTTTCTGAATGTGCTAAGTTTGTGACCTTGACCTTGTGGTAAGGGCTGGTAGGTGGGTCATGGATTTGCGACAGCATGATATAGGGTCATCTGAGGAATACATGTATGAAATAACAAGGTGTTCCATGAAAGGAAACATAAGTTATCAGACATTTACCCAACGTTAAGTTAATGAATGTGCCAAGTTTGTGACCTTGACTTTGGGGTAAGGGCTGGGTGGTGGGTCATGGATTTGCCACAGCATGATAGAGGGTCAACTGAGGAATTTCTGTATGAAATAACAAGGTGTTCCATGAAAGGCAGCAGAAGTTATAAGACATCTACCCAACGTTAAGTTTATGAATGTGCCAAGTTTGTGACCTTGACCTTGGGATAAGGGCTATGTGGTGGGTCATGGATTTGTTACAGCATGATAGAGGGTCATCTGAGGAATGCATGTATGAAATAACAAGGCGTCCCATGAAAGGAAACAGAAGTTATAAGACATTTACCCCAACGTTAAGTTTATGAATGTGCTAAGATTGTGACCTTGACCTTGAGTTAAGGGATGGCCGCTGGGTCATGTATTTGCTATGACACGATAGAGTATCATGAGATGAATGCATGTATGAAATATTAACGCGTTCCATGAAAGGAAACAGAAGTTATAAGACATTTACCCCAACGTTAATTTTATGAATGTGCCAAGATTGTAACCTTGACCTTGGGGTAAGGGCTAGGTGGTGGGTCATGGATTTGTTACAGCATGACAGAGGTTCATCTGAGGAATGCATGTATGAAAGAACAAGGTGTTCCATGAATGGAAACAGAAGTTATAAGACATTTACCCAACGTTAAGTTTATGAATGTACCAAGATTGTGACCTTGACCTTGGAGTAAGGGCTGGGTGTTGGGTCATGGATTTGCTACAGCATGATAGAGGGTCATCTGAGGAATGCATGAATGAAATAACAAGGCGTTCCATGAAAGGAAGCAGAAGTTATAAGACATTTACCCCAACGTTAAGTTTATGAATGTGCTAAGTTTGTGACCAAGACCTTCATGTAAGGGATGAACGCTGGATCACGGATTTGCTATAGCAAGATAGAGTATCATGAGTTGAATGCATGTATGAAATATCAAGGCGTTCCATGAAAGGAAACAGATGTTATAAAACATTTACCCCAACGTTAAGTTTCTGAATGTGCTAAGTTTGTGACCTTGACCTTGTGGTAAGGGCTGGTAGGTGGGTCATGGATTTGCGACAGCATGATACAGGGTCATCTGAGGAATACATGTATGAAATAACAAGGTGTTCCATGAAAGGAAACAGAAGTTATAATACATTTACCCAACGTTAAGTTTATGAATGTGCCAAGATTGTGACCTTGACCTTGGGGGTAAGGGCTGTGTGCTGGGTCATGCATTTGCCACAGCATGATAGAGGGTCATCAGAGGAATGCATGTATGAAAGAACAAGGTGTTCCATGAAAGGAAACAGAAGTTATAAGATATTTACCCAACGTTAAGTTTATGAATGTGCCCAGTTTGTGACCTTGACCTTGGGGTAAGGGCTGGGTGGTGGGTAATGGATTTGCTACAGCATGATAGAGGGTCATCTGAGGAATGCATGTATGAAATAACAAGTTGTTCCATGAAAGACAGCAGAAGTTATAAGACATTTACCCAACGTTATGTTTATGAATGTGCCAAGTTTGTGACCTTGACCTTGGGGTAAGGGCTGGGTGCTGGGTCATGCATTTGCTACAGCATGATAGAGGGTCATCTGAGGAATGCATGTATGAAATAACAAGGTGTTGCATGAAAGGAAACAGAAGTTATAAGATATTTACCCAACGTTATGTTTATGAATGTGCCCAGTTTGTGACGTTGACCTTGGGGTAAGGGCTGGGTGGTTGGTCATGGATTTGCTACAGCATAATTGAGGGTCATCTGAGGAATGCATGTATGAAATAACAAAGTGTTCCATGAAAGGAAACAGAAGTTATAAGACATTTACCTAACGTTAAGTTTATGAATGTGCCAAGTTTGTGACCTTGACCTTGGGGTAAATGTCTAGGTCGTTGGTCATGGATTTGCTACAGCATGATAGAGGGTCATCTGAGTGATGCATGTATGAAATATCAAGGCGTTCCATCAAAAGAAACAGATGTTATAAGAAATTTACCCCAACGTTAAGTTTATGAATGTGCTAAGTTTGTGACCTTGACCTTGGGGTAAGGTTTGGGTGGTGGGTTATTGATTTGCTACAGCATGATAGAGGGTCATCTGAGGAATGCATGTATGAAATAACAAAGTGTTCCATGAAAGGAAACAGAAGTAATAAGAAATTTACCTAACATTAAGTTTATGAATGTGCCAAGTTTGTGACCTTGACCTTGGGCTAAGGGCTGGGTCGTCGGTCATGGATTTGCTACAGCATGAAAGAGGGTCATCTGAGGAATGTATGTATGAAATAACAAGGTGTTCCATGAAAGGAAACAGAAGTTATAAGACATTTACCCAACGTTAAGTTTATGAATGTGCCCAGTTTGTGACCTTGACCTTGTGGTAAGGGCTAGGTGGTGGGTCATGAATTTGCTACAGCATGATAGAGGTTCATCTGAGGAATGCATGTATGAAATAACAAGGTGTTCCATGAAAGGAAACAGAAGTTATAAGACATTTACCCAACGTTAAGTTCATGAATGTGCCAAGTGTTTGACCTTGTCCTTGGGGTAAGGGCTAGGTGGTGGGTCATGGATTTACTACAGCATGATAGAGTGTCATCTGAGGAATGCATGTATGAAATAAGAAGGTGTTCCATGAAAGGAAACAGACGTTATAAGACATTTACCCAACGTTAAGTTTATGAATGTACCAAGATTGTGACCTTGACCTTGGAGTAAGGGCTGGGTGTTGGGTCATGGATTTGCTACAGCATGATAGAGGGTCATCTGAGGAATTTCTGTATGAAATAACAAGGTGTTCCATGAAAGGCTGCAGAAGTTATAAGACATCTACGCAACGTTAACTTTATGAATGTGCCAAGTTTGTGACCTTGACCTTGGGGTAAGGGCTGGGTGGTGGGTAATGGATTTGCTACAGCATGATAGAGGGTTATCTGAGGAATGCATGTATGAAAGAACAAGGTGTTCCATGAAAGACAGCAGAAGTTATAAGACATTTACCCAACGTTAAGTTTATGAATGTGCCAAGTTTGTGACCTTGACCTTGGGGGTAAGGGCTGGGTGCTGGGTCATGCATTTGCTACAGCATGATAGAGGGTCATCTGTGGAATGCATGTATGAAATAACAAGGTGTTGCATGAAAGGAAACAGAAGTTATAAGATATTTACCCAACGTTATGTTTATGAATGTGCCCAGTTTGTGTCGTTGACCTTGTGGTAAGGGCTGGGTGGTTGGTCATGGATTTGCTACAGCATAATTGAGGGTCATCTGAGGAATGCATGTATGAAATAACAAAGTGTTCCATGAAAGGAAACAGAAGTTATAAGACATTTACCTAACGTTAAGTTTATGAATGTGCCAAGTTTGTGACCTTGACCTTGGGGTAAGGGCTAGGTCGTCGGTCATGGGTTTGCTACAGCATGATAGAGGGTCATCTGAGCGATGCATGTATGAAATATCAAGGCGTTCCATCAAAAGAAACAGATGTCATAAGAAATTTACCCCAACGTTAAGTTTATGAATGTGCTAAGTTTGTGACCTTGACCTTGGGGTAAAGTTTGGGTGTTGGGTTATGGATTTGCTACTGCATGATAGAGGGTCATCTGAGGAATGCATGTATGAAATAACAAGGTGTTCCATAAAAGGAAACAGAAGTTATAAGACATTTATCCAACGTTAAGTTTATGAATGTGCCAAGTTTGTGACCTTGACCTTGGGGTAAGGGCTAGTTGGTGGGTCATGGATTTGCTACAGCATGATAGAGGGTCATCTGAGGAATGCATGTATGAAATATCAAGGCGTTCCATCAAAGGAAACAGGAGGTGTTATAAGAAATTTACCCCAACGTTAAGTTTATGAATGTGCTATGTTTGTTACCTTGACCTTGGGGTAAGGGTTGGGTGGTGGGTCATGGATTTGCCACAGCATAATAGAAGGTCATCTGAGGAATGCATGTATGACATATCAAGGCGTTGCATGAAAGGAAACAGATGTTATTATAAATTTACCCCATGTTAAGTTTATGAATGTGCTAAGTTTGTGACCTTGACCTTGGGGTAATGGTTGGGTGGTTGGTCATGGATTTGATACAGCTTGATAGAGGTTCATCTGAGGAATGCATGTATGAAATAACAAGGTGTTCCATGAAAGGAAACAGACGTTATAAGACATTTACCCAACGTTAAGTTTGTGGACGACGCCGACGACGCCGAGACGACGCCGACGACGCCGAGGGTATGCCATAAGCTAGTATGCACTTCGTGCAGGCGAGCTAAAAAACTAAGATAAACAATATATAGAGGATCCCAAACAAGTTTCCATTCGATATGAGATGTAAGACACGAGTCACGCACAAGGCACCGAGCCATTGGCAATGTGCATACAATTGCGGCATAGTTTCATAAATCTCATATCAAAGGGAAACGATTTTGACAGTCTGTTTATCACATGACTTCAGCCTCCAAAGAGCAGAAAACTTGGAGATATCAAATACGTTTCAATGAGCAGACACCATTGACTCTTTTCGCATCTAGTTGAAAATCTCCGCTGAGAAAAATAGTTTTAGTCCTAGCAATACAATTATTATAAATATGCCATATAACAGGTTCCTGATATCTATAAACACTTCATACTAAAACGGGAGCTCATTCTGACAATGGTAGTAATTTTAATGAGTCACGGACGCTTCTAATGACGTTTAAAACCTGATGACGCCAACGGCAAAACATCATTGCTTTGTCGCGCAATTAAGGACGTCATTTGGAACGTCAATATTTTATTAATTTGACATAACGTTGGCACATGATATGAATACGTAATTAGGGGGATGCGGCCAGTCAATCAAATGCGCCCCAGGTCTGCCATAACACATTAATTATGAAATGGGCTAACACACGGCATAACGAGAATTTCATGTGATAATACGTTTTATGTAACATCAATGTGCATTGGTAATACATTATTGTGATGTGTGAAATAATACACATCTCAGTAACATTAAATATGCCAACATTAAAGCACACATTGTATGGTCAATATCAGATATAGCACAATTATGAAATAAAATGATTAGTACTACAGTCATTACTTTCATCAGCAGATTTTAGAAAAACGGGAGTTGTCAGAAGACAACAAAGCCTGGTGGTGCTTTAGTTTAACGAATATCAAGAAGCTGTCTGAAAGAAACCAGAAACTATAAAAAATGTTCCCCAGTGTTAAGTTACGAAAGCGCTAAGATTGTGACATTGACCTTGGGGTTATCAGTAGCCTATTTCATCAACATTGCAAAGTATACTTTACTAGCACATCTTGGATGTGGCAGGCAATCAGATCATTGAGGTAGCAATACTAATATTATGAGCAATAGAAAGGATAAATATGTATACAATGATAAAATTAGATTTTCAGATACAAGCTCGTCTCATGGAGAAAGCTAGCATCATTAGATAATGGGATGTGTGATATCAAAACGTTTTGTGAAAGAATACAGAAATTATATCAAGTTTCCCCTAGCGTTAAGTTTATGAAAGCACTGTGACCTTGACATTGGTGTTAACGGGGGTCTGTGTGTCGTGGATTTGTCACAGTATGATAGAGAACCATTAGAGAAAGGCATGTTTGAAATATCAAAAGGTTTTGTGAAAGTAAACAGAAATTATAGCAAACTCCCCCCAACGATAAGTGTATGAAAACACAATGACAGTGACATTAACCTTGGGGTTAGCCCGGGTTCTGAGTATCATAGATTTGTCACAGCATGATAGAGAATCATTAGAGAAAGGCATATGTGAACTATCAAAAGGTTTGGTGAAAGGAAACAGAAATTATAATAAATTTTCCCCATTGTGAAGTTTTCGAATTTCTGAAGATGAACGGACGGACAGACGATGAATACGACGCCGTGTGTGTGTGTGGGGGGGGGGGGGGGGGGGGGGGGTGGAAGGTTATGCCATAAGCACTCCTTTCGTCGCAAGGTTCGCAAAAAATGTAATTGCCACCATTGTTTGGTCATGTGATGCTCGCATTGAACACATCTTGTATATATTCCGTTGAGGAAGTCCCATACTCCACTGATAGCCAACTGTCTGTGTTAATCTTGCCCAGACAAGCAACGTTTCTCAGCATCTATTGGCAATGCCAACTCGCACAGCTCAGGCTCAATCCATCAATATGATTGATTTCAAGTACAACATTTAACTATTTGAAATAAAATAATTGACAAATTGGCAAGATTGGCACAGTCGGTAGTGTACTATATTGAGAATAGTAGGTTAGTGCCGCGAATGGGAAAAAATATCTGGCAAGGCTCAATAATTTCTTTATTTCTCATCAGAAGTATATGTAGTGACCACCATTTGAACCGGCTCGCCGAGACGGTTCAAATGAGTGGTCACAACATATACTTTGGTTCAGAAATTAGGAAAAGACATATAGAATAGCAGGTTAGTGTCGCGAATGTGAAAAAATATGTGGCAAGGCTCAGGAAACGGGATGGGCGAGGCTCTGCCGAGCACATCCCGTTTCCGTGCCGCGCCAGATATGTTTTCCCATTCATGGCACTACCTACTATTCTATTTATCCCGTCAACACCTACAAATGGCTGTAAAATGCAAAAATAGTATTGATTGGATATCAAAAATGTTTCACGGCTCCTGTTTCATGGCACATACGCACTGTGTTGACGGGATAAAACGTGTTCGTTAGCCTACCTTTCGAGAGGGCATTGTGCTCTATATCGTGACTCAGAAACTGGCCGTATTCCATGGCCATGTGACTCAGTTCCGGCATCTCGTTGGAGATTGACAGGTGGATGGATGAGCTGATCTTCCTGGCATTTGGCAGGAACCCGCTCACACTGCTGGCTACTCGCGGTGAACTGATTCCTGGGTGAAGAAATTTTTCAACTTTCAATCATGACAACGAAATGATTCCTAGACTATGTCTAAGAAATGTGGCTGTGACAGGAGAAATGGAGCTTATGGGTTTTGCGACCATCATAGATCCAGATCAGTATGTGCATGGCACAGTCTGATCAGGATCTGCACTGTTCGCCAGTCCATCATTTTAACACCCAGCATGCATATAGCAAGAAATATAGATCGTTAACAGGCTACATGAGTGCGCTATTTGATTAGGAGCTACACTGGTCACAGCAACATTTCTCCAGTCACAGCCACAGATTTGTTTTCATTCGCTTTAATGGCTGCAAATGACCTACTGTCTGTTTCACGAAAGCTGCCCAAATTTTATGGCTATATAAACAATTCAAAAACAATATTTGTTTCGATAATATTAAATTAAAGGAAAATTTAAGAATGAGCCTTCTTTTTATTTTGTGAAAATTGGTCAAATATTGATTTTATTACGAAAAATTGATTTGTCTATCACTCTATGGGAATTTAACATGGGGGGAAAGGAGGTAGAGAAGCTATGGGAGAAGTCTGAAAACGAAAATTGACTACAAAACCTGGCTAGATATCTTGTAAATGATCTAACTAAGAAAACGAAAGTTAAATTTTGAAAATCCAGTATTTCTGAAATTCAAAAAATGTCCCCATGTTAAATCCCCATAGACATATTCATCCTGTGAAGATGTCTATGGGGATTTTACATGGGGAAATAGTTTTTTCGCAATAAAATCAATATTTAACCAAATTTCACGAAATAAAAAGAAGGCTCATTCTTATTTTTTCCTTTAATTTAATACTATCGAAACAAATTTGTTTTTTAATTGTTTATATAGCCGTAAAATGTGGGCAGCTTTCGTGAAAAATACAGTATATCAACTATCAGCATCATTGTATTTCATTATTTCATCAAATTCCAAGGAGCGTATGATTGCTACAGAAACATAACTCGAATTTAAATTTCGGTGATGTTTCTCAATCCTATGTATAGGCATACAAGCTCATTTGACTTAAACGTGAAGTATATATAACATACATGATCAAATAAAACTATATGAAGTGGGAACAGGGTATTTATCTACATCTAAAATGGCTTTATCCATACAATGGTGTTAGTAAATGTTTCGATACTGACAAAATAGGCATTTACATTTAAATAACTCGGATCGTGAACAGTATGTACTATATTCATGCTACAAAACGATCTTTATCCCGTCAACACAGTGTGTATGTGCCGTGAAACACGGTGCCGTGAAACATTTTTGATATCCAGTCAATACTATTTTTGCATTTTACAGCCATTTGTAGGTGTTGATGGGATAAATAGAATAGTAGGTTAGTGCCGTGAATGGGAAAACATATCTGGCGCGGCACGGAAACGGGATGTGCTCGGCAGAGGCTCGCCCATCCCGTTTCCTGAGCCTTGCCAGATATGTTTCCCCATTCACGGCACTAACCTACTATTCTCTATCTATTTTCCTTATTTCTGAACCAAAGTATATGTTGTGACCACTCATTTGAACCGTCTCGGCGAGACGGTTCAAATGAGTGGTCACAACATATACTTCTGACGAGAAATAAAGAAATTATTGAGCCTTGCCGGATATTTTTTCCCATTCACGGCACTAACCTACTATTCTCTATACTCTCAATCTGAATAACATATTTCACACTCACCATCATCATACTCCGGTTGTAGATATCTGTCAAACGGCGTGAACGATGTCCCCCATAACGGATTGTCCAGATTATTACACGAGCCGTCGATCGTTCTATATTTAGCGGTACTGTTACAACACCGCTCATTCCACTCGTCAAACGGACACATAAGTCGCGGGGGAAGCCGTGGCATCGATATACCAGCCAAGGCGAATTCTGACGCCGCCTTGGTTTTGGGAATGTTCAACCTGTAAAATAAAATATTTACACCGTTCATGAATTCACAATGGAAACACACATTCAACGTATTACCTTTATATCCCAGTACTTTACATTAACCCCACGTGACGTCGCGCGATATTGTTTATTAGTTAAATTTTGACGTCATTAATTTCCACGACGTTGTCAATAACGGTACGCTATTAACCGGCAACGTCGCTGTTCCATTAATTGCGTTACAATGACGTAAAACAAGATGATTTTCAATTTGAACGTTATATTTGGTTATTTACATTAAATAACTTCAATATATCAGAAAATGCAATGTAAATATATATTCATGGACAAAAGAAGTGTGCCCTTATATATGTTCCTATTATTTCATGTACCCACATATAGTTCACTAACTTTCCTTATACATGGGTTGGCGTCACATATGCTATTACGTTAAGTACAGTAGTTGCATTGTTCTGTAAAGCGTGACGTCATACAACGCGTAAAATCTAAAATTGACAATTTTATCACATGACCCATAATAAGCTTTCATTTGCACAAACTCGTGCAGTAAACGTTCCAAGCACATGCCCAGGGTGGATGAAACACACAATTTCAAACATGACGCTAGCATGGCGTCTACGACGGCAAGTTAAAGTTATGAGAAAATGTCAGAAAATGACGTCACCCGGTTAGAAGTTCCGAAACGCCTCGCTGGGGTGGATGACCATGGTTATTCTGCTTACAAATGTTACTCATAATGTTTACCTATTCGGATGATGCGGACGTTACCAACAAACACCGCAACGACGAACATTACAAAAAATACGTTAACGTGATAAACTTATTTTACTGACCTGACGTCTTGGATTACAATTTTAAGACACGAATATTAAACACATGTTGTAACCAACGTCACCATCATGCGAATTTCAATTTTGACCCATGCGACGTTTTGACGTATAAATCTGGCATGCTAGACGTTGCGACGTTTGATTTCCTTGTTTAACAGTAGTTGATGTTTACATGCAAAAAGAAATCACGCACCTATGTCAAAAACATTTTCCACAAGCAACAATTGAGTAAAGGGGACACGACTTTTGTCCATGAGTATATAAGTAACAAGATACGAGGCAAAGCCACGAAGGCCAGGTATTTTCCAAGCATAGACACTTGGATAACATAAGTATACCCACTTTTTGTAGACTAGATGGCCGTGGCCTGAATGTCACGCCTTGGGGCGAGGCATGGACACTACAAAAGAGATATAGTAGATGGAAAAAGTTTAACCAAAAAACTTTAACCGGACACACGGACGTACGGACGGACGTACGGATGGACGGACGTATGCCAAAATGCCGACTATATTGCGCTTTCCGCAAGCAGGCGCGACAATGATGACAAACACCCATGTGAAGTATGAAGGTAATGGGTGAAGCAGTTGTAGAGATATAGTACACGAAAAAACTTTAACAAATAAAATCAAAGTAATTTGACCTTGACATTGGGCACAGGGGCCGCACGGTTGTGGGGTATAATGAAAATATGGATGCTGATAAACACCCATGTGAAATTTCAAGGTAATGGGAGAAGCAGTTGCAGAGATATAGTATAACGAAAAACTTTAACCAAAAAACTTTAGTACGTTAAAAAGTTAACGTTGAAAATGGCTAAGTCAATTATGTAGAAATAATAGGTCAAGGTAAAGAAAATGGTCACATGTTGGATAGTTGTATGTGGTGGGCACCCCATGTTTATGAAGCTGTGAAAGTTTGTTGGTCCTATGTGGTACAGTACCAAAGAAATGGACTTAGACACGAAAACTTAACATTATAAACGCGAAAAGTTAACATTGAAAATGGCTAAGTCGACTGCGTTAGTACGTTAAAAAGTTAACGTTGAAAATGGCTAAGTCAATTACGTAGAAATAATAGGTCAAGGTAAAGAAAATGGTCACATGTTGGATAGTGATATGTGGTGGGCACCCCTTGGTTATGAAGCTGTGAAAGTTTGTTGGTCCTATGTGGTACAGTAACAAAGAAATGGACGAAAACACTAAAACTTAACATTGATTGTGGACGCCGCCCGCCCGCCCGGCTTTCGCCAATCCAATTAGCCTGGGTTTTTTTTTCAAAAAAAAAACATGGCTAATAAAAGCATTGGCTATTGTATTTACTGTAGTACGAAAACCATTTGGTATGTTTAACAGACCAAATGTTTTTCAGACTACAGTAAACGCAAGAACCTATTTCCTTAAATATTTACACTGTCCTTAGATTCACAATATTTACACTGTCCATAAATGCATATTGCAAACGCCCATTCAACGCATTGCGTTTATATCCCAGTACATTACATTAGCCCCACGTGACGTCGCAATTCATGGAACAGTGACGTTGCCGGTAAATAGCGTCACGTTATTGAGAACGACAGTGAACGTCATGTTTGTTAATGACGCCAAACAAACTTTAACGAATTAACAACGTCGCGCTACGTCACGTGGGGCTAATGTAACGTACCGAGATATAAATGCAATATGGGCGTTTCCATTATGAACTAGAGGATTGTTTTTCAGACAAAAACATATGTCTCCCCCAATACCACCACTGCATGTTATCAGGACTTGCAAAAGTAGAATTTAAGGCAGCAACAGCCTATATGTAGCTACCTTGTACTTTTGAAGATACGCGCGACACAAGTTGAATATCCCCACTTTTCACTAAGTCAAGGGCCATAACTCCGTGAATATTGGATGAATCCGCATCTAAAACCCCAGGTGCGCAACTTCACACGATGACTAGTATTCCTGTAAAGTTTCGCGACTCTAACTGAAATCATTTTGGAGATACGCTCGACACAAGTTGAAAATTCCCACTTTTCACTAAGTCAAGAGCCATAACTCAGTGAATACTGGATGAATCCGCATCTAAAACCCCAGGTGCGCAACTTCACACGATGACCAGTATTCCTGTAAAGTTTCACGACTCTAACTGAAATGCTTTTGGAGATACGCGCGACACAAGTTGAAAATCCCCACTTTTCACTAAGTCAAGGGCCATAACTCCGTGAATACATGATGAATCTACATCTCAAACCCAAGGTGCGCAACTTCACACGATGACCAGTATTCCTGTAAAGTTTCACGACTCTAACTAAAATACATTTGGAGATACGCGCGACACAAGTTGAAAATGCCCAATTTTCGCTAAGTCAAGGGCCATAACTCCGTAAATACAGGATGAATCCGCATCTAAAACCCCAGGTGCGCAACTTCACACGATGACCAGTATTTCTGTAAAGTTTCGCGACTTTAACTGAAATACTTTTGGAGATATGCGCGACACAAGTTGAAAATCCCCACTTTTCACTAAGTCAAGGGCCATAACTCCGTGAATACTGGATGAATCCACATCTAACACCCCAGATGCGCAACTTGACACGATGACCAGTATTCTTGTAAAGTTTCATGACTATAACTGAAATACTTTTGGAGATACGCGCGACATAACTTTAAAATCCACAATTTTCGCTAAGTCAAAGGCCATAACTCCGGAAATACAGGATGAATCCGCATCTAAAACCCTAGGTGCGCAAACTTCACACGATGACCAGTATTCCTCTAAAGTTTCTCGACTCTAACTGAAATACTTTTTGAGATATGCGCGACACAAGTTGAAAATTCCAAATTTTCGCTAAGTCAAAGGCCATAACTCCGTAAATACAGGATGAACCCGCATCTAAAACCCCAGTTTCGCAACTTCACACGATGGCAAATCTTGTGACGGACAGACGGACAGACCGACGGACGGACGGACAGACGGACGGACGGACGGACGGACAGACGGACGGACAACCAAGCCAAAACCAATATTTGAGGACAGTGTAAATATATGTGATTGGTAAATATTAAAATATTACTCAAACATGATGGTCACGTGATGTTCATGGTCTACAGTTATATCTGATTTTTTTCTTCAGAAGGTCCTTTTTCTCAAATGTATACCTTTGAGCTGTGCCTTTGGCAGCTTCAACAAACGCCAGTCCTACCCGCTCCATATCGAGCGCGATCTGACGGGTCAACATGTGCGGACCAGTGAAGTCGTTCACTTTGCAGGCCATTGTGTCGACACCTGTAACAAGCAGACAACGAGTATACTGGGAGTAGTAGGCAGTGGGATTCGTGTTCCACTGACCCCATACACTTATGTAACATTGGCTATGGACTTAACCGGACTAAATACTATGTACACATTATCTCGGTGACACTGCCATCCTCCTTACTATGAATTATGAAACATTTACCAGCCTTTTCTTCAAATGTCTAGCATTACCAGGTGATATACTGTCTAGAGCGACGTGATTTTGATGCAGACCCGATAACGCTGATAAATTTAATCAAAGTACTGAAAGTACAGACTTGCGGGAGACAAGTAGCCACCTGTGAATTTGCATACTCAGAAATTCCTTGTTAGAAATATATTCGACGTTGAATATTGGATGTACAATCTGCAAATTTGGAGAACTTCATCAGTTACTGGTGTTTGTAAAATACAACCTGCTCTAAACACAAATAGGTTGATGACGCAAAGGTGCTTTATGTCCGACTAATAAACCGTTTTACGAGGTATATTGCGGACGTATTTATTGGGGTAGAACCCAGAATTGAAGTGGTGATATACGCCTTTATACGGATATGGTGAGAGGTGCCCTCTGGCAAAAAGTTTGTGCGTTCAAAAAATATTTTTGGCAGCGTAGGTTTTTCGTAATGTGAAGAAAAAAAACGGGGAAATGTTCATATTTTTAATATGTTTATTTGGCCAAAATCTATCGGCACTTTGCAGAATAGGGATACAAACCGAGTAATCCAAATTGCATACCCAACAGGAACTCTGGAGGTATGACATAATATTATGTGAAATCTTTTCAAAATTATGACTGGGCGTAGGCATACATACGTGTATGCTGCATGAACGGCAAAATGTTTTCATGAATTTTGTTTCGCTCACCCAGAGGGTAATTTTTCGAAAATCGCCCGTAAACCACAAAATGAAAAAGAAATGGCCTTTGACGTCGCATTGCGACTGCGTGGTACACGATACGGGGGGCGTCTCAATAACAGCAATTTGTTCTCTTCAAAAGTAAAGTTGGGCATGTCAACTATTTTACTCATAATGTTGAGCATTGCCGTTGCTATTAATAACTTACTTTCAGTTCACTCGTTGACTTTAAATGTCACCTGACTGTTGTTAATTGCGAACGCAAATTGAGCCTATTGAGACGTCCCCCGATGAACAGAGAGCCACTTCCGAAAGTAGACCCGTACAAACGGCCAGAATCACGATCCCAATAGCGTGGAGACAGTATGTCTCCCGCCAAAAACGGTTTAATGAAGATTAACAAAGCTACATAAGAATACATACTATGGTTTAATGAAGATGAACAAAGCTACATAGGAATACATACAGTACTATGGTTTAATGAAGATTAACAACGCTACATAGGAATATATACTATGGTTTAATGAAGATTAACAAAGCTACATAGGAATACATACAGTACTATGGTTTAATGAAGATTAACAACGCTACATAGGAATATATACTATGGTTTAATGAAGATTAACAAAGCTACATAGGAATACATACTATGGTTTAATGAAGATGAACAAAGCTACATGCCACTGTAATTTCACGATTGTAAATGATACAAAAGTGAATACACGACTGAAAACTATCAAATACTCGTGCATCATTCAGGCGCGATATCATTTGGAAAATGAAAGAATATCCTGACCATGGTCCTAACATAAGTGCATTAATTTTTGTAACATTTGTGTATATCAAAACGGGTTTAGTTGCATATACAGTGCAACCTCTCTACAACAGCCACCCATGGGTAGACGTAAAACTGGCTGTTATAGAGAGGTGGCTGTTGTAGGGAGGTTAATGCTGAATTAAATTGTGTCGTCTACTGTTTATTTATATTCTCATAAAAAACATGCTTTGCCAGCATTTTCAAATCATTTCCAATTCCAATGGAAGTGGTTCTAAAGTGCTGCCAAACCATGTTTTCATTGAGAATTAAGGCAACATATAAAGCAACAGCAGATGACAATTTTCGTGATCAGCAGTCTAAGGGTTAACTATAGAGAAAATCATCCATTTGGGATATATAATAGCGGCTGTTACAGAGAGGGTGTTGTTGTAGAGAGGTGGCCGTTCAGGGAGGTTCGACTGTATATCAAATAACACTTATATGCTTTGAATCCAAATGGCTTCAAAAGCTATTTACCCGATTCAAATAATGCTTTTTCATTGGCTTCATGTCTGGCTATCATCGTCTCTATCCCAGAGGCCATTTTGTCCAGGATTTTGGCAACTTTTGGTGATCTAAGTCGAGCAGCAGCAGATACAAGGATATAAGAATAAGTGAGAAGGAATATGACATAATCGAATGGTATGTCTGTTTATAGCGAACAATCCGGCTAGTCGTTTGACATAAATGTATTGTGCACGTCTAGATAAAAAACGAACCGAAAGGAACCGTCATTAAGTGAATTATAAATTGTTAGGTGCAAACGATATTGATATTATTTAAGGAAATGTCTACTTGTGATGAAGTTGCATTGCCCAGAATTCGAGTATATATGTGACTGGAGAAATGGGCTTGTGAGATGTGTGACCAGTGTAGCTCCTAATCAAGCATAGTTTCCGATCTGCTACAGTTGTACCATACTGCTGCAACCACAAGCATTCAACGTGTTTCGGCTTTTATCGGTATTTATAATTCTATATATTATATGAACAAGGCGTCTAACTTTTGTCGGACACAACCTCGTATCATAATAAAATAACATGTTTAAAATTTATTGAAATGTTCTATGCATTCTATGTATTTCTGCAGGATAACGATAATTCTCAAATGATCATATGAACTTACATGTACCACTACAATATTGACGTTAGGGCCGTAAACACATTATTTCATTTGTTATGACGCGAGGTTGTGTCCGACATAGTAAAAATAGCTGTAATTCGATATTCTTTGCATAATTATTGTTCTAACTATGCTATTTTAGCAAGACAACAATAATTGTTAAATGAACATGTGCACTTTCCGCCAAAATATTCACATTAGCGTTAATAAAATTGCGGAATTTGTTATGATACGAAGTCGTGTCCGACCAAAGTTAGAAGCCTTGTTTATATATGAGCGCCATGCGAAAACCGGGCTTGATGTAACATTTTCAGTTTTTACTTTTTCGCGTATTCTGAATTGTACATCTTTTAAAAGCCATATGCCGCCAAAATTATCAATGTATCCCAATTATTTTTCATTTTAGAAGTATTTTTATGACCGTGGTAAAAATTTATATAACGTTTTAGATCAATGACGTTGAAATTACGACGTTTTTATCAACGGCGTATACAAGGGGTGTTGATAAAATACCCGGACAAGTCCTATATATTTGTCATCTATTATCGCATGTCAACCAAATTTGGATATCTCGTAGCCTTTCCAAGTGTTTCCCATTAGGCCAAGACAAAGTATGAAAATAATGTTTATTGCAGTTACTATTAATGTAACGTCATGTTTTGGATTGCGGCCCAAGAAACGTAATTCCGTATGAATAATTTTCAAATAAGGAATTGCTGCAAATGGACTATTTGTTTGTAGACAGTGCACGTGTACATCTGAAGTAGGCGGCTTATAACATTAACTTTGTGACAAAACACGACGTCGGGCAGATTTGGTAGCGTGATACCTTATAATTGTTGCCAGGTGTCTTGCTTGAGGATCGCATTACCATCGCCTGATTCAGACATACATTAGTATGCAGTCAAGTGATAAGCTGATGATTTGATACTACAAATCGTGCGAAAAGCAAGTTTATGACCATTAAATTTCCAATTAATTTCAAGACTTTTCGAAAACTCCACCGACCTCACTGTCCGTTTTGTGCATTATGTATTGCTTATACACAAACAATGAAGGAGCTGCATTGAAATAACTGATTCTGAATCTATTAGAGAGATTATGTCATTATATTGTAAGGTTCAGGGATTGTGGCCATGTGTCCTTTGTCACTTGTTACCAGGCGCGGATCCAGGATTTCAGGTTGGGGGGAGGAGTAACTATTTTGCAATACTTGACTATATTATCGGAGCACGGGATAGCGCTAGGGGGGTCCGGGGCATTCCCCCCCCCCGGAATTTTTTTGTAATATACATCGCATTTCCTGCAAAAAACGTGCCTTGTAACTTATAAAAAATCTTTACTCGGCGAATTTTAGGGGGGGGGCGCGCGCCGGGTCCGCCCCCCCCCCTGAATCCGCCCATGATTACACCACCCATCCTTAAACACTGCAAACTGTAATGCACTATAACATGAGAACATGTTGAATATTTAACCAAGCTTACCGACACATGTTGATTAGTTGCAGAGGTTACTTAAATTGGAGGTTGAGATTCCCATTATTTTTCTCTGTTTGACAGGTGTTCATTTCTGCCACAATGTGGAAATTACATATTCTGCACCGCATAATCCGATATTCAGTCTGTAAAAAATACTTTAATTGTTGTTACATGTTAGTTAAGACTTTATTAAACTTGTTAAATTGACATTCGCTCTCGTATTCTATTCTCAGCCAATATTTAGTTGATAGTGTACTTCCTTGTTAGTGCGGAGCTACCAAACCCGATATCTGGATAATCATCCTGACAAAAACCAGACTGCATGTCCCTTACAATATAGTTGAGTGTCTACCTCCGTTTATGATAAAATGAGTGGCATTAAATGGCATATCATTCGCTAAGTACTGGATTGAATTGTTCAAAAGTGTCTCAATTTACCAAGATAATACATGGTAATATCGTTGGCATACACTAGGTTGTTCATATTTAAGATTATTTAGGATTCAAGGTGCAGTGTAAGCGAGGACTTCGCTGATATGTAGCCAGTTAAATTATGCGTTCACCATTTTGAATTCATAAGAATAACCGACGAAAAAGAGTGACAATGTCAAAGAACGACAGTTAGGCGACAATGCACAGCGCCTGAAGCATTTCTAAGTCATTGATGCTGCGAGGAACTCGTGCAAGTATCCTTGCTATAATATGTTGTCATGACACCATGGCCATAACGTCAAACATATATTCACGTTCTGTGACGTCACAAGTACGTGCCGTCAAGTCATGACGTCATAATATGTGTACTAAGGTGCAAGCCATCGCATCTCATATTAGTGAAAGTTTCAGTAAGTTATAATTTTCCGTTTTCTGTTCACGCTTAATGTTAACTGACACCATCAAACGTAAATGGGAGGGCAACATGTGAACTTTTACAGCGACGCTGCAAACGTCGTTTTTCCGACGTCGTTTACAGCTTTTCATGACGTTGTCATTAAGCACGGTTTTCGTATGGCGTGGCCCATATATATATAGAGTTATAAAGATGAAAACCGAAACGCGCCGAATGCCTGTGGCTGCAACATAGTATGACGTGCAAAACGGATTACTGGGATATACCCGAGTCCTCGATTGATAAGGTCTCGTGGCGACGCGAATAAGCTCCTAAATCCACTCTGCATCGTCTGTCCAGATACGGGTCCCAGCAACGCCATGGTGATTAGCATTAGGGCAGCCATTTCCATGTATTGCATCATGTTATTCCTGAAACAAACCGAGACATGACATTCAGCAGTTTGTACCGCATCGACTTGCCAGGGCATGAACAAAACCTTTTGATGGCAGTGTGTGTTACAAATGGGTCCCCATGCTAGTTTATATCTATGATGGGCAAGCTTTCGGATAGGGGTGGGTACCCCCTCAAATAGGACATTTGAATGTCATTTCAAGGTCATTCAGGGTCAAATCAAGAAAAGTCATAGGTGTCTTAGTATTTAACATATATAGGTACCAATCACTCATGAAATCAATGTTGAAGATGGCAACAAGTTAAATGCTAATATTTTCAGTAATAAACAATGAAAAATAAATAATAAAAAATCAAAATGGCCTCCAAAATAGTGACACTATATGGAAAACCGACATTTTCGTGCATATACAACATAAACTAGCTCTTTGTATGTGTTTGTTACTGAATGTCTTCACAAAATCAATTTGTATCATGGTATGACATTTAAAAAAATAGCATATTAGATCATTTACTAACTTAGATTCCAAGATGGTCCCCAATAATTATATATGTGAACTTTTCAAATTAATAACTTGTAAATTGTCATGATTTCACTCCAGACTCGGGGATTATCATTTCAACATATGTTGTAAAAATGAGTGCTCAAACTGTGTTATACTTTTCAAAACTATGCGTCTAGATTGGTCTACACTCAAGTTGGACTGCTTGGGGGCAGTTTCAATGTCACTCATGGGTCAAATTAAGACAGAAAAAATCAGTTATTCTGCATTTCGCCATTTGAAGGCATATATAACTCATACAAAATATGTGAAACGAGTGTCGAGAATGACCTATTATAAATTGGCTATACTATATATTTAGTAAATCAGCCAGGTGATGTATAAATAAATATTCAAGATGGCCGCCAAACTGCAATATATGCAATATAATTTGAAAAGTAATCTTGCTACGTAGAATAACCAGTTCTAAATATGTTATGTATGTCTTTTATACCCCATGTATGTATGATATGTCATTTACTAGTATACAATGACATGTCATTTACTAATTTTAAATGTTAAAGATGGCCGCCGTTAAACACAAACTCACAGTGTTAAAATGGTTAATTTGTTTCATTGTGATATTTCCTGGGATGTACATGTACAGTGAGATATATTGTGTTCAAGTTGTGTGTACTACTACTGACACCATGTGGGTCATTGGGTTTGATCAGTAAATCTGCACATGATGTATAACCAGATGCTACATTTGATTTTCAAAGAAGCAAACACAGTGAGTTATTTTCACAGCTATGGTTAGATAAATGTGCATATATCTTGCATATGGTTGTCAGACCAGAATTGTGAAAAAAAATCGTTGCATCATTTGCTAACAACAATAGGTGGTAAATACATTACCATGTGGATTCGCTCAACCATGTACTCTCACCATCGCTTATACTGTTCGCATGTCGGTTAATTCTCATCCATTACACTATAAGGTTTGATCATGTCCAGCCGTTTGCAAACGTTTGCTGTGGCCCGAGGGAACTGTTTGAATCCCAAGGCCGCAGGCCGCGGGTTCAAACAGTTCCCGAGGGCCACAGCAAACGTTTGCACACGGCTGGACATGATCAAACGTTATTGTTACATTTCCAACAAAAAACTGATGTAATTTGAGCATTATATTCAGTATTTTCAGTACTTTTATAAAATCGTCCCATTCACGTAGATAATTTTCGGTATGCATATTCCGGGGCCGCATCATGAACGTCATGAAGTAGTGACGTCATGAAGGCACTTCCGCGTAGTGACGTCATGAAGGCACTTCCATTACACGCGGCCCCGGAATGAGCATTGGCTAAAGCCATGTGCAAACAGCACGCGCTATTTGTTTGCACATATGTGCAAACAACGGAAACCATGTAACAATAACTGTTACTGTCCAACAAACATTGACTTGTGATTAAAATGCAGTCATGTTCATTTAGCAGAGAATCTTACAATTATATATCGCACAATTTTTCCCAACAAAGAATATAATAATGTTTTCAATATCAAAACAAAGATTATGCTGTATTACCTGCAACTTACTATATTATGATATTCAAGGATTTGTGAGCGTAATACGTTGTCAGTTGTATCATTCGATGTGATCCACTGAAATAATTGAAATTTATATCTTGCATGCATGGTTTAGCCTTACTGTATTGCAGTTTACGTGTACCTGATATTACAGCTTAGTGCTTCATTCGACTAGAGCGTTCTAGTCCGATAGCAGGACAGGTATACCCTGCATCGCATGTAAAAGTTTTTTCTCTCCTGATTCTACATCCTTAGGACCTCGGTAATGAAGATCAGCCGGATATCAATCGGATATCCTTGGGCAATTCGAGAAATCCAAGATGGCCGCAAAGATGGCCGCCGTTGTGCAGAGAAACACAACTTTTTAACCAGTGGGCATAAAATCACGAATGATACCACATTCTTAGCTAATTTTGGCATGAGGAATCCATTTTTGGTGTTATCTTTTTAATATCTGCTCAATAATAAGGTCAAATGCCATCATGAAGGTCATTTTACATGAAAAATATAGAAATTACAGAGTAATATACTGGGATGTAATTATCAGATTAGCGCAACAGAAAGTTACAAACTGAGACATGTCATTCAGTTGAATTAAGTTATGAAGGTTACAATATATCCTATATGTCACCAAGTATCATTCTTGAAATTTAAGTGCTTAATTACATGTATATTCCAGGTTTTGGAATAACAAATTCCCACCATTAATTACAACAATTTACATTTACAGTCAGATGCCATGTACACGAGTATTGAAACAGTCATCATCCCCTCCGCATTGACAAAAAATTCTACAGCTGAGTCCACTGGCATTGCAGCTGCACCTCTTAGTACCACATGGCTTTTCATTGCTACAGCCACATTTTATAAGTTTGAGTAGGTCTGTAGGAGCCAGGGGGGTGTCTTGTGGAACGATTGTTGGTAGAAGAATTGTGTTCCCCACGGGACGATGCCACCCATGCTCAATTGGAGAAAGGGTCTGTGAGTCTGTCTTCAGGCAGTCCCGCCAGGTGGCCACCGCCAGATGACCATGTAGAGCATTCTCCCTGAATGCTGGATCCGTAGGCGTTAGAGAGCAGAGTTTTGGTGGCTCAAGAGTGTGTCGTCTCATCTTGGTTTGTCATGCCATAACCCGCGCCGCATTGAGAGACTCGCACTTACTCAGTCTGTAGCATGCCAGGATGAAGGACATTGCTTCCGCCTACAGCTTATGGTACTGCTCTACTGGCAACGAGCTGTCAGCGAACACATTGAATGCGACACCACCTGCAAGAAACATGCATCAGTTAAGTAATGTACACAGACACATACTATGTATTACTATATATACAATTTATTATATAAGTCAACATAAATTCAGAATAGTGATGTAATAGTGTATGGCGACATAATCATATAATATTTTTCTGTCGGCATGCATCTTTTTTATACATATACACAATCTGATTACCTGCTCTTAGCACCTTCAGCGACATGCCTTTCCCAATGCCGTAATGGCTCGCGACTGTATCACAGCCAGTCAGGGCATGTTCAGCGAGAAGGCCAGGGATGATGGAGAGGTTCTCCTTTACACTTGCATCTATATCGATGACGGCACGACCCTTTAGCGGTGATTCGAGATATATACGGCCGGCGTTGACTAACCCAGCATGGCGGAAAACAACAGAGCAAAAATGTCAGTGTCAACCGCCACTACGACGATGTTCTGGTCGACAGCTATATGGTGAACAACCTGAAACCACACCACCATAGCATATTGTATTTAAACATACTATGTCTAAACATCATTTTTGATGAAATCTTAACAATAGATTATACTAAAAAATATCCCATTGGCAGCTATGGATCTAAACGCACAGTGAATATTTGTGACACATAAAATGAATATGTTTTACGGACGGATTGACGGACGTGTGCAAAACATAATGCCACATGACTTAAGGTCACGGGGGCAAAAACACAATCAAAATAAAGGTACCTGTTGTATGATAATGGTGTCTGCTTCCTCCTGAGTAGTTCTCAGATCATGACGATGGATCAATAATCCAGTTTCCATGTCACCAACAGGACCAGGCAGCTCAACGGGGTCAGGATCAGGGCCCGTAATGATGAGGGAATGTGCGACTGGTCGTCCTTGTGATCCATAAGATCCTGTATGACCATATTAATGATGTGGACCTTGTTGAAAGTTACTGAGAAGAGAAGTGAGTGTGCAGGCAGACGAGATGTGTGTTTCAGTCTGAATACCCGACTCGCCCCTTCTCTCGTCTCCAGCGTGTTACCTCCTTGGTGCTGCCACTGATGTATCTGAAACCAGAATATTATAATATGATATACCATGAGAAAAAAAGCCCAATGTAGGTGTTGACTGATGCAGCTCCTGATCATGTAGCTATTTGCTGTTGCTTGACAATAATCTAAACTCTATTAGAAGCATCATGGATATTTCATTGGCAATTTGCAACCATTGTAAGCCGTGAACAGACGTACAATTATGTACATACCAGTCAGTAGATAGAAATTCCATGCGATATAAAATTATGTCAATGATAAGATATTGGTTGATTGTATCATCTGCAGTGATCCACCATTATACTACCTGTCAAATATTAGATAGACGTCTGAATCATTCTGATAGCGTCTCACATGTCTGCGGAAGGAGTCGATGTAGGCTTGTACTGTGACGTTTTTGGATGGATAGTCAACAGCCCAGAGCACCGCACAGCCATCAAGGAACACAGCATTTTTGTACATACCTCTGTTTGACCTTTCCACTGCCAATTCTTTCTTCATGGCACTGTTTGTTGTAGTATGCATCCGGCCTTCGTCGTCAAACAGAGATGTGGCAATGGGCGCGAGCTCCGTGGCCAACATGTCACAGAATGTTGGTATACCCTCGCGCTGACTAGTATGAAGACCAAGAGCACGTGCATAGAACACACCGGTATCCACTATTTTCTGTACGTTTATGTCTATGGATTTTTTGTTGTCAGTCAATTTCACGATATTGGATTTGACTGGTGTATGGAAGGCATCAGGCCACCCCGACTCAAACTCCTCTAGCTGCTTCTTCCCAAGCTCGATGGCCTGATCAACATTGATGGCATCATTTGTCATAACCTCTCCAGTAGCGATGTTCCATAGCCATTTCAGTTCCAACCACTGATTTTTCGCCTCACCCCATGGGACTGGTCAGTACTCGACCCAATAAAACATAGAAAATATTGATGCAGATGAAGATTATTGAAGACATAATTTCAATCACCAGCACATCATGCTGTTAATATGCTAATAATATTGCCCTGGTAAAAATCTTGGAACGGTCAGGTCCCCAATCTCTGGATATTAATTTGATTCCCTGTTTTAATTGTTAATGTATGTTAATGACTAATCTGATATGTATTTTTATTTATGCAACCTCATGAATGAATTAAAAATAGTCTTAAACCCCAATTATGCGCCAAACATCACACTAATATGTCAATTTCACTTCAAAATGCTGTTCTGCTGTGCATTTTCTAGGTAAAATGACCCTCGCCATGACATTTGACCTTTTTATTGACCAGATATTGAAAAGGTAATACCAGAAATGAATTCCTCATACCAAAATTAGCTAAAAATGTGGTATCTCTCGCGATTTTAGGCCTACTGGTTAAAAAGTTGTATTTCTCTGATCAACGGCGGCCATCTTGGCCACCATCTTGGATTTCTCGGATTGTCCAAGGATATCCGCTTGATATCCGGCTGATCTACATTGTAGATGCCCTGAGGATGTAGAATCAAGAGAGAAATTTTTTTTTACAGCCGATGCAGGGTTAAGCCAATATATCGACTTTGACTACCTGACTATTCCATAACATGAAAGCGAAAGCCGTCGCGGCCACTTCATGCATTAAAGAGAAGAAGAAGACAATTTTCACCGGGCGTAGTATGTGTGATAATCATATGACCATCCATTGAAGAATGGCATTGCGTGCATGCTGCCTAGTATAATGACAATTGTTTATGTAAAGTACTATCAGATAAGGAAATTAGGTTTTATACTTCATTATTTACTCTCACATGTGACTTAAAGTCATCATGTGAATGTAACTCCAGACATGTCTGCATACCGCATAGCTCTGACATAGCGGCAACAAGCTACAGTGGGGTCAGTGTGTAAGTGCACATACAAACGAACACGACAGGTTGGTTACAACCTGTTGTGTTCGTTCGTGTGTGCACTTACACGCTGACCCCACTGTATCTCTATAGTATTTAGAAGACTTTAACTAGTATACTGTTTTAGAAATGCGGATTTTATGTACAGGAAGTTAGCAATTCGATTGTCCAGAGTTATGTATATTGCGCGTTGACTATATTTCTGGATATAAGTATTTTTTGTCAATAGCAACAAGTCACAAGACTCCATGTGCAAGTACACTGTGTAAGATTTAGTCCCGTGGGTGGACACAATATAGTGGCTGCAAGAGTACAGTTTATATACTATGTATGGTTATCGACTGTTTGCCTAATTGCATCATGCTATTACATACTGAAACACACTGTATTATGCTATCATGGATTCACGTGTATTTAATTGGATTCACATATACTGCCATCATATGATGGTACATCAAGTAAATAAGTGTATATACACATGTATCAGAACACTATACATGACCGTCAAAAATAGGCATCGCAGCAGCCGGGGACGAACCACAGGATATACCGGTCCAGCGCACTACCACACCGCGGCCACCCGGAGTTTTCACGTCAAGTTAAGCGTTACAAGTGAGGCCGATTTTTTACTGTCAAATTTTCTGATATGTATGGCCCGTAATGAGTCTCAACATTAATGTATAGAGAGAGATAGAGATTGAGAGAGTTTCAGCAACAATATACAATTTATCCCACCCGTCGGTGTATATTTGGTTGGAGGGAGACTTTTGCTAATACGAGAACATACATACATAATAATTGAATATGATTTTAATATATCTTAACCCTTTCAACCCTAAGTAACTGGAATGGATTTTGATATGTTCATTTTGCAACCAACCCAACCGTCACAAAATGGTTTTCATACTAGTCCATTTATGAAAAGGGGATATTTTTGGTTCTCAAACATTACTTTCAAAAGTGCAGATCCTGATGAGACGGCTCGTTACGAGCCGGCTCATCTTGATCTGCACTTTTTGCATAAACCGCTATAGCGGTATTTCGGGTTCAAAGGGTTAATACTATATGCATTTACGTGCATACATGTGTATGCTGTATATGCATTCAGTATGTCTTATAACGTGCATATTTAGTTATTCGGCATGGTCGCAAAACGTGCTGACAAAATAAATGCATGTACATGCATGTGCATTTATACGTAACAATATGCGACTCCTTAAAGCCCCAATACGGCTCAAGTTGCCGAATTTTGCCTCCTATTGGGTTTTCCCACACATAAACCAACAGGTTTTATTTACACACACTTTGAAACTGTTTGCATACATTTAGGTACAAAAATGAGCTTGTAGTCGATGAAAATATCAATATTTGTTGATAAACAAACAGCAGGTGCGTGTTCAAAGTCCGATCGATTTTCCGATAGAACCTCGGATCAACTGCCCAACTCCCTGATTCGCGGCCGATGAATTCCGATAGCCGGAGTTTATCGACTCGCTTCCGAGCCGAAGCCGTTGGGTTACGGGAATTAATTTGTCAATATTGATATTTTTGTTATTAACAAGTTTTTGGTGTCTTCACATTGCGATTAAGATGTAAATCTCAAGACTTGAGATGTATCTATTAGGCAGTATATGTTAGTTGTGTGTACTAAATCAGTTGCCAAACATGTTTTTCTGATTGAAAAAATCGGAAAATTGTAATACTGAGCCGTTCAGGGCCTTTAAGACAAAAATTAACTATATTGAGTTTGCGACCAGTGTAGAGCAAGATGAGAGCTTACATCGTTCGCTATTGCCTCGTGGAAATATAGTTCAATGGGTAAGCATGATAATACTAAAAGTGTGCTATCCGTATTGCACGAATTGTCACATATATATAAGCATCATTTTAAAGGTTCATACGCACTCAGTAGGCACAAATGTTCTTAAAAGGAATTAAATAAAGTGTATAGTTGTGTCACAATTCCACCAGTTCTAAAAAATTACGAGTGCCCGCTTTACACCATTACCCCACGTATTGATTGGCATTATTATACATTTTATATCAGACGTAAATTTCCACACTGATATCAGGGGCGATAACCGTGTTTCCTGAACATGTTAACGGACATTAATATTTATTCTCTGTATTTATTTTTTGATGTGCAATGATCATATTTTATAAAATATTATTTTTTTCAGGTGACGCATTTAATTAGTATAAATAATAAAAAAAATACCATGCCTCATTTACATATGAAAATAGCACGATACCATCGCGAGTCACAATCAGTGAAATAAGTATTACTAAATGATTATATCTGTATAGCGGGCACTTGTAATTTTTAGAACTGGTGGAAGAGTGATACATGTATGCACGTATTTAATCCCTATAAAGAACAGTTTGTGCCTACTGAATGGGCATGTACCTTTAACGTAACGAGTCACATATTTTATCATTCAGACCTGTGTCTCAGTCCCCGTTTACTTCCGTATCATATTGTCTCGATGAATTATATGGAAATCATACAAATATGAGACAACAGCCACCCATGGGAAGACGCAAAAATGGCTGTTGTAGAGAGGTGGCTGTTGTCGGGAGGTTTATGCTGTATTTAATTTTGTCGTCTGCTGTTTATTTATTTTCTTCGATAATTCTCATCAAAAACATGCTTTGGCAACATTTTAGAATCTAAAATGCTGTCAAAACATGTTTTTATTGAGAAAGAAGGCAAAGCAACAGCAGACGACGATTTTCGTGCTCAGCAGTCTAAGGGTTAGATACAGAGGAAATCATCCATTTAGGATATAAAATAGTTGCTGTTATAGAGAGGGTGTTGTAGAGAGGTGACCGTTCGGGGAGGTTCGACTTGACATGCGGAATTGAAAATTGTGTTAACTTACATTATTACTATATTTGTGAAAAATATTGTAAATTTTGTAAACGTATTTAATAAAATTACGCAGATATCCGAAGTTATAAAATCACATGGCGTGTCTCATATAGCATTCAACTCACCTGTGTTTTCCTGTTTTCTTCCGTATCGTATTGTCTCGGATGAATTATATAGAAATCATACTAATATGTGTCTCTTTATACATGAAGTATGGCGCAGTATTAATATAATTATTACTTTATTAATTTATAATCATTTATATACATAAACAAGCATATCTTTATTTAGTACTCACCAGTGAAATAAGAATGGCAACTACAATAGTAATCAAGTACAGCACAGCAACGTGAATCGCTCGTGTGTATAATAATGATGCAACTCTGAACAACTGACTTTCTTATATATCACCCAAAACCTGATTTTATATCACGTGTGTTTTGGTTTTACATATACTTGGATCTAAGAAAACGTACTTAGTTGCCAATTCAACCTCATATCAGCGTATGTATGAGTGTAATCTTACTGGTACAATACACTGATCAGCGGTCACCCTGTTTGCCATTAACTCCGTAATGTGAATTTAACATATTAGAAAAAGATCCAAATCCTCTCGCCACGACCGAAAGGGGTTTTTACTTGAATTTGCGGCAAATGTAAACGCAGACGAGAGCCTACACTATACGATATGAGGCACGCCGTGTAATGGTGTACCTTCGGGTATTAATGAAATACGTTTACAAAATGTACCATATTTTCCGTAAATGACATCAAAAGTTGATACAAAGTTCAGAGTACTCTGAAAGTGTTGTCAACTTTTGAGTTTATTTATGCAAAGTATTACAAATTATCAGATGTCCGATGGTAAAATTACATGGCTTGTCCCATTTGTAATGCATATGGGCCGCGTAAGTGACTTTGGTGTGGTATGGATCTGGCACCAGTAACCTATTTCACCAACATTGCAAAGTATATTTTCCTAGCAAAGTATACTTTCAGGTAGAAATTTTCAATTTTAGGATAAATTCATTAATTTTTATTATACTGAATTTATTACATTATCACAGCCATTTTGGCTGTGATAATGTAATAAATTCAGTATAATAATTCTGCATACTTTTAATCATCAAATATATGCAGTGGTTAGTTCTATATGACATAATGCATTTCGGGAAAAATAAATGATTACTCCCTCAAAGTATACTCTGCTAGAAAAGTATACTTTGCAATTTTGATGAAATCGTCTACAGGTCAGGTTATTCTAATTTCAGGGCTGAATATATTTTTTCTCAATGTAAATATTCCGTTCTGATTTTGGGATTTTCCCCCCAATGCAGCAGGTTAAAATGAGATCGAACCCGTTTGCCTGGCCTTACATGACCTTAGCTGTTGATAGGCCGTTAAACACTAATAAACCAACAAACACACAAACGGGCCGCGCCATACGAAAACCGGGCTTATTGACGTCATGGAAAGCGGTAAACGACATCGGAAAAACAACGATTCAAATTGTCTAACGTGGCCGTAAAATTTACTATTTTGCCCTCCCATTTACGTTTACTGGTGTCAGCTAACATTAAGTGTGAACAGAAAACGGAAAATGATAACTTACTGAAACTTTCACTAATATGAGACGCGATGCCTTGTACCTCAGTATACATATTATGACATCATGACGTGACGTCACTGAACGTGAATCCTTGTTTGACGTTATGGCCATGGTGTCGTGACAAAATATTATAGCAATGATACTTGCACACGTGTTCCTCGCAGCATCAATGACTTAGAAATGCTTGAGGTGCTGTACATTGTCGCCTAACTGTCGTTCTTTGACAGTGTCTCTCTTTTTCGCCGGTTGTCCTTATGAATTCAAAATGGTGAACGCATAATTTAACTGGCTACATATCAGTGAAGTCTTCGCTTACACTGCACTTTGGTTCCTAAATAATCTTAAATATGAAGAACCTAGTGTATATCAACGATATTACCATCTATTATATTGGTAAATTGAGACTTTTGAACAATTCTAGCCAGTACTTAGCGAATGATATGCCATTTAAAGGTACATGCCCATTTAGTAGGCACAAGCTGTTGTTTATATGATTTAAATAAGTGTATAAATGTGTCACTATTCCACCAGTTCTAAAACTTACGAGTGCCCGCTATACAGATATAATCATTTGGTAATATTTATTTTACTGATAGTGACGCGCGGAGGTATCACGCTATTTTCATATGAAAATGAGGCATGACATTTTTTAATTATTTATACTAATTAAATGCGTCACTTGAAAAACTAATATTTACGACAAACTATACGGTGTGATCATTGCACATCGAAAAATAAATAGAGAATAAATAGTATTTTGTCCTTTAACATTTTAAGGAAACACTTGCTATCGCCCCTGATATCAGTG
The DNA here is from genome assembly GCA_029237695.1 of Conchocele bisecta. NCBI lineage: Eukaryota > Metazoa > Mollusca > Bivalvia > Lucinida > Thyasiridae > Conchocele > Conchocele bisecta. The sequence goes on along the minus strand of CM055279.1, from coordinate 24,116,473 downwards.
TGGAAATTTACTTCTGATATAAAATGTATAATACTGACAATCCATAGGTGGGGTAATGGTGAATTAATGTTTATTTGTCAAAAAATGTCTCAGATGATGTCTCTGATATAAAGAACATTTTGTGCCTACTGCGTGGGTATGTATCTTTAATGCCACTCATTTTATCATAACCGGAGGTAGACACGCAGCTATATAATAACATATATATCCCGGGTTTGTATTGAATTTGGCAAAATAAATGCATCAAAATCTCTCTAATAGATTCCGAATCAGTGATTTCAATGCAGCTTCTTGATTGTTTGTGTATAAGCAATACATAATACACAAAACACACAGTGAGGTCGGTGGAGTTTTCGAAAAGTCTTGAAATTAATTGGAAATTTGTTGGTCATAAACTTGCTTTTCTCACGATTTGTAGTATCAAATCATCAGCTGTTCACTTGACTGCATAATAATTTCTGTCTGAATCAAGCGATGGTAATGCGAGAAAGACACACGGCGACAATTATAAGGTATCGCGCTACAAAATCTGCCCGACGTCGTGTTTTGTCACAAAGTTAATTCCGTATGATATGAGCCGCGTCGTGAGAAAATATGTCTTCGGGAAATGTTTGGTCAAATTTACATTTTGTTACTATGACAATGGTATTTGTTTTATGAATTGAACGCTTTTTATTTGATTATGATATCTGCAATATTCAATAAGATATTACATTTTATACAACTCCACTATTCAGGTCGTTTGAGCAAATGTGACGTCACGTAAAAGCGACGTCAAAACGACGTTGCAGTAACTACGTATCTACCGGTACACATAGAGTATACGCCAACATTTACAACAGTTTGCAAGTTGACAAACTAGAAGCATGTTTGGCATTGCATAATGAATGTATAGACGGATGAGCTTGAGTCCGTTAGTAATACATGAAAAAGAAAATCGACAAAGGCAAACCAGCAAGTTCATGTACCAGCAGGTATAAACGTGCGCGGGTACAGCGGATTCGGTATGCTAATTTATTCTTGTTGACGTCCTGTTTACTGATAGTTTTAATAGTTGTTCTAATGCACTCTATAAATATCACGCAATCTGATTGGCTGATACATTACAGGTATATCATTGTTGATGAACGGTCGCAAATTATTTCAATATTTATTCCTACGCCAATACTAAGTTTGAGATTGGTCAATTTACTCTGCCACATAATGACCGACCAAAACATGGGGTAACTCACATAGAACTTCCCAAGTGGTATTCTGGTATTATTGTGAAAGACACAGCTGACTTGCATATGAAACGTCCTAGTCCGAAACGTCCTGGTGACCTGGTCCGAAAGTTGCATGGTCCGAAGCGTACGGCGAAAAAAATGCAAATATCTCACAGTTGATCACGTTTCATATGTTTTGGCAGTAATATATCGGTCACACAAAGAGAAAGTATGTATCCTGTGTAATCTTGCATCTCAAATGGTAGTATATGAGCCGCGTCGCGAGAAAACCTGTCTTCGGGAAATATTTGGTCAAATTGACATTTTGTTACTATGACACTGGCATTTGTATGATGAATTGAATGCTTTTTATTTGATCATGATATCTGCAATATTCATTAAGATATTATATTTTATACAACACCACTCTTCAGGTCATTTGAGCAAAGGAGACGTCACGTAAAAGCGACGTCAAACGACGTCAAAACGACGTTACAGTATCTACGTATTTACCGGTACACATAGAGTATATGCCAACATTTACAACAGTTTGCAAGTTGACAAACTAAAGCATGTTTGGCATTGAATAATGAATGTATAGACGGGTGAGCCTGATTTTTTGGGTAATACATGAAAGTGAAAAGCGACAAAGACAAATTGGCAAGTTCATGTACCAGCAAGTATAAACGTGTGCGTGTACGGCGGATTCGGTATGCCGGTTTCTTCTTTTTGACGTCCTGTTTACTGAGCGTTGTAATAATTTATAATTGTAGAAAACCACAGAAGTATATGAAACAGACAGCAATATTTACTGTCCAGGTATGTCATTTCTGTATTGATTAACTGGTTGGTTCATTGGGGCTATACGACAGTAATACAGATGGGAATACACCTGTAAATGGGGAGGACAATACATTCAACATTGAAGGTACATGCCCACTCAGTAGGCACACACTGTTCTTTATAGAGAGTTTTGTATATTATGTAGATATACCATTTTCAGGCAAAATAAACATTCATTCACCATAAAACCCCACATACTGATTGGCATTACTACACAATTTATATCAGACGTAAATGTCCAGACTGATATCAGGGGCGATAATAGTGTTTTCTTAAAATATTAACGGGCATTACTATTTATTCTCTGTATTTGTTTGTTAATGTGTAATGATCATACTTTATAATCTGTCGAAATATTATTTTTTTCAGGTGACGCATTTAATTAGTATAAATAATTAAAAAATGTCATGCCTCATTTGCATATGAAAATAGCCTAAGACCACCGCGAGTCACTATGAGTAAAATAAATATTACCAAATGATTTTATCTGTACAGCGAGCACTCCTAATTTTTTAGAACTGGTGGAATGGTGACACAGTTATACACTTATTTAAGTACGATAAAGAACTGTTTGTGCCTACTGAGTTGGCATGTACATGTACCTTTAACTTACATTACAATTAGTGCACAGTCGATGGTGCGTCATTGCAATATACACACTTTTCCCATATGCTAAGTCGGAAATGGTGAGATACTCTATGACCGGGAGGTCGAATCAAAAATCAAAATTCACTTTGCGCATCTACACACATTATAAGGAAGTCACACATCAAGTTTCAAGTCCCTATCTTATTACTGTTAAAAAGTGTTACTTCTCACAAGAAACGTGACGGACGGACGAATGGACGGACGTACAGACACCCGTGACGAAAACAATACATGTATGCCCATTTTTTTGTTCAAAAAGTGGATATAACGAATTGTAGCATTGAAAGGCAGTGTCCATGTCTGATGACATGGACACTGCCTTTCAATGCTACAATTCAGTTCAGTCACTCTACTAGCTTGAGAGCAAAAGCCTACATCGCTTACATCATGTACATGTAGTTTCTACTCCATCTCGCTATCTCACTCGCCTAGTGGGAGACCACCTTCAAGGGTAGCGCTTGGAAGTCTGCACGGTCAGGGCTGGGTAATATACGTCAAGGGCACCTGCGCAATGTTTCCATTTCCACTATCTAAAGTGGGTGAGACACAAAATGCATAGTTACACATACGGACGGACGAAACGGACGAACAGACAAAATAAAACTACATTCCTCTACATAGAATGTACATATAATGTAATTGAACGTACTCTGTCTGAGACGAATCGGCAAATATTGTTAGAAAACCATTGATCTGACATCACGCTTATTCAAATTAAAAGAAAATATGGGTGGGGTTTGTCGGCCGAATACAGCCGACTAGGTATTTTGCATGTCGGCTGTATTCGGGCACCTGTAAGTTTGCTGTCTATGTCACGCTAACCTTCATTTGAATGTGACAAGCCTTAACTTACAATATCGGTGTTCCAATGTTCGGATAAATCTGCATTCATATATACAACAGTGTGTTACGTACATATATACATAACATTTATTATGCAAGTCTTCGTCTACAGATGTTGTTCTATAGAACACGATTTAATTCGTTTTGGCAATACTCTCTGCATTGTTTGTCGCAAATTTAAAACTCACAAGGAAATTAACTTTCGGCAAATGCGCAATATAGATATCAACTTTAAACGTGTTTACTGATGGGGGGCCGGTTAGTGCCGACGGCCGGTCAGACCCGACCCCGGTCTAACATTTGTGCAGGCACTTGTTACCGCAATAGCAGCTTGTTACACCGCCTTGTGTTTGTTTTGGGAGTGCAACATGCAATTCTGAGCGGAAATTACGTCAGCTAAGTTCACGGCGTCATATCTTGTGACGTCGTCAGACTCCCGACGACAGGTTTTCTCGCGACGCGGCTCATATCATGATTAGACGAGTTATCACAATATGTATCAACATCAGGGAAGTTTGACAGGTGGCCGCCATTGAAATACTGTTGCACTTGAGTGATATTAAATGCGCAAAGTAGTACTTAAGGTAATTATAATTCTAACGACGAATGTATTGCTTTTATTATTGAAAAATAATGAACATGATGAAATCAGCAACATAAACGTATATACATTCATGCACAAATCGCTAATATCTTGTAATTGTGTTGAAACTATTTTCTTCGTAGAAAATATTATTTGTGTGATCCGTCCGGTATGACCTGCTCAACCAGCTTGCAATCCGGTACGATTTTCCAACGAGACTCGATAAAGTTTGTAAAACAGTAAAGGAGTGCATTTGAAATAGGTTAACCGCATTGTAATTTTGAAATTTGCGGCGTATATCAGAAAATGATAGGTCGGAAAACATGTTTAAACATATTTTTCGACCTATCATTTTCTGATATACGCCTCAAATTTCAAAATTACAATACATTTAACCCTATAATAATTGTAGAAAACCCTGATTATTTTGTGTGGCAGGACACATGTAAATGAAGTGTGATGCGGCTCTGCGTCTGTTGTGACGTGATGATTTTTGACCCCGCTGTCATGTTTCCTTTCCTGTCAGAAAAACGAAATGGTCAACGGGTGTTGACAAGTTGGTGAGAAGACGGCACCAGTGATTCCAATGATTATGCTTTTACAGGCGGTGAGTGAAATGACCCCTAAACGCTAATTGTTTAATATACAGTTCTATCTGTGTGCTTAGGCCAACAGCACACGGCCCCGGGTCGTTTCGACCATAATCCATGTCCGCACCCCGGGTCGTTTCGCCCTTATTCCCGTTCGCCCCGGGTCGTTTCGCCCCTATATATATATAATGTATAAAAAATATTGTAATACATTAACAAATATGATTCAGTGACAAAGAAATATGCAGGTAACATGTACATTAGTATTACTCAGATACAATATATCCTGTCACGTTAGCCACGATTTCATATAAGGAGAAATTATTATATGATTATTACCAGCTGGCACCACGTGGAGGTGTGACAGGTATGATGCACATACAATAAGCATAATATTATCATACATATTGAGTATATTTATGCAGCGTGTTATATTGTGCACAGATTTAAAGAGAACAATATGGATAGTGGGAACCTCACTAAAATAGTCCACTGCATACTGGCATACTAATTCAATGGTTATCAAGTTACCTGATGAAAAAAAAGTGAAAGGGTTTAGCGTCCCACCAACAGCTATAAGGTCATATAGAGACGGGACCACAATTTAAAGTCCCAAGTTGCCTGATTAACTGGTGCGTCGTCTTTCGCTCCCGGTAAGTTGGGACCAGACCATACTCCTGCACGTGCCGCCACACTGCCTGCGTCCAATGGAACACGCAACCCTTCGTCGCCGTGACGTCAGGAAAGACGTCGGAAAGCGCCTGTAGCATGTAACAGTAGCATGGCACCGCATCGTCTTGGACCGCACACTACACGACCAAGTAGTAGATGACTGGTACTTCACCTGAAAATATATATATCTGTTTCAAACCCTGAAATTCATAATTATAGACATCGAGAAATAACATTTAGTCGGTTGATCGATTTGAGTAACTTAAATTGGTTGCTCGATTTGTTGCACATATACGATCGGCAGCCTGATGAATGTCTACATTGTTCACATTAATTAACTTTTTGAGTGAGTAACTTAAATTGGTTGCTGGATTTGTTGCATTTACCTTCACACCGTACGAGTAGCCGTCTGACGAAACGAGGATTCGGCCGCCACGCTTATTGTCCTTCTCGTGCAGCTCGTACTGGACGGGGATATCATGCAGTAAGGTGGCGTCGAGGACCCCGTCGTCCGCGTGAGATCTGAAATAAACCGAGATCTGAAAAAACGACACTCGTCATCGCTAAAATGATTTTGTTTAATTTATATTAGAATGATTGATTGACATATTGATTGATTGGTGATGATCGACCGATTGGTTGTTTGTCCGATTCAGTTATGTACCTTTCAACTGGCTCTACCCGGAAAGCTAAAAAGGCTAAAAAAGGCTAGATATGAATCGTACTACGAAAAATGAATTATATCTCAAATTAGTTCCAACGTTAGCTTACCTCGAGTGTTTCCTCATCATGAATAGACGGTTCAAGGACGGGTTGCTCGTTGAATTCCGTGTCGTCGTCGCTGTACAGGATGGTAGACGGCTCTTCAGGTTCCTACATCAACACTGCATGTGTTGATTATATAACATGTCTACCCTACCAGTGGGTACAAGTACACACAGGTTCTATCATTTTGATTGATTGATTGACACACTGAATTACGGCTTGTATAGATACTTGATTGATTAATTGACAGACTAAACGACTGAGGATCTGTTTAATGTTAACTTTTCAATTTAGCTGTCGATTTGGGCACCGTATGGATAGTGGGAACCTCACTAAAATGGTCCACTGTTCTGCTTAATGCTACCCATAAAGAACTGTTTACCTGTCGAGTTGGGCACCGTACAGAAGTGTACGGGATATATCTCTTGTCAGCGATGGCACTCCTATACGTCTGGATAGCGATTCCTGAAATAAAATAACATTTATTAACATTTTGATTTGTCCGTGAAAGTTAATTGAGACACGCCATGTGATTTTGTACTTTCGGACATCTGCGTAATTTCATCAAATACAAAATTTGTAATATTGTTTCGTAATAAAATTAAAAAGTTGACAATACTATCAGATTACGTTATCTGAAATTTTGGTCAACTTCAGACGTCATTTACGGAAAACATCATACATTTTGTACTCACTGAGATACTTACCTGTCCCACATGTGCGATGGGTCCACCCTTGGCAGCCGTCACACTCGATACCGTGCTGGCGAGGACGTACGGAAGAAGAACAGACAATGCAGACGATGTCCATAACTTCTAAGTAGGATATTATTTTTTTAGAAAATGGTAATTTGCAATCTAACATACGTTCATGCATGCATAGAGAGAAGTGTGCTGCAATCAGATTTTGGATTACTATTTATTGGTGCTTTTGTTTTCCAATTACTTCCTAATTACATGTTATATAAAGTTGTATGTTTTCCAGGATTGACATCTGTAATTAATATTATACGTCATCGACGAATTGACCAGCCTAGTTCATCAGTTTTTCGAATATTTATCACTTTATTGTTTTATTTTCCCAAAAGAATCATCATTTATTCAAAATGTACATAATGGCGACCATTGTAGATCGCAGTCATACTTTTAGCGGACAGTGAGAATATCATGATCATCTTTCTCATAACTGGTCGCACACGAAATAGACATCATTTTCCCAACTACATCTCAACAATCAAGTATGAAGGTAATCCTTACAATTAATATAGCTTAATCAGTTAATTGGGGCGGCGATATTCGTTCGCATGATACTGAAGCCAGAATTTAGGGCTGCGATATTATTTCATATCAAACTGAAGCCATTAAGGGATCAACGCCTTTATGCTAAGAGATACCTTACCAGTGTGGTGAACAGTGTATTTAACCAGTATCGGACCAGCGTAGGTCCTGCTCAATACAACAACGATCAGTAACGGTCACTTTATGTTGTGTATGGTGGGCCAAGGGGCAGGTTGGGATTCAATAAAAGAACGCTAAGAAAGCAGGGGTTCAATAAAATAACAAATATCCTCATGCCACTAAACTCACTTGTCTTAGAAAATACATATTCGCAATTTTTTTTCATCATCAGTCATATAATATTGAAATTCATACATGCTGTGTGGAAATATACAGTGAAATATCTCCAAGCTATTATCTAAATACTATATAAAACAAATATATATATAAATTCAATCTTCTCTGGTCTTGTCTTGATCCTTGGATTGAAGAATCGTGTGAATCTGAAATGAGAAACATGTCGTTATAAATTTGAAAATTAATACTATCATTGACTAATACACATCATACTATCATATATCATATATAATGTATTAATTATAGAATTCGCCTACTCCTTATATCATAATGTACATATTTCCATTTTTCAATTCACTCTCATTATATCATACTATATATATTTCCCGTTTTCAAACAGGGGCGAAACGACCCGACCAGACCATACATATACCACATTTTCGACCAGGGCGAAACGTCCCGGTGCGAAACGACCCCGGGCGAACGGGTAACATGGGCGAAATGACCCGACGCACAGCACACTCCCGTCTGATATCACAATATACAATGACATTATGCCAATCCTCATATGTCATCATAAGGATTCCTTCCTTTTGAACATAGAAATATAGAAAGTTTGTGCGCGAACACATTCCAATGTGTATGGTAGACAAATTAAAAATAGACTAGACTATTGTCTTACACATGGCACACAATACATCGTATCGTATTCGTCATATGCTAATGGATGTTTTCCATTCTGTTAGTGAAGTTGTTTATCCAACTTCTAGTGGTGGGAGAAATCGATCGATTCTCCAATATGAATATGAGTGGACATTCTCCAGTGTGGGTGTAAATGTGTTGGACGAGAACTTGCCACATTATGTGTGAATGGGAATTCTCCAGTATGGATGTGAATTTCTCGCTTTTCACATGTGCTGAGCGAAGTGGATGTGTACGCGCGTGGAATATGGAAGTCTTGCAAAATCTGTAACGAGTCTCGCCAGTCATCCCACTCCTGCTGGTGTTCGGTTGGTAACGGTTCGTCCCAGTTCTTGGTTTCAATCATGAGGTTTCTCAAGAGTAGTTTCCCTTGGATAGTGACGGGAGCTACAAAACCCAATGGATCAAACAGACTATTGACTGTTGAGAGAATGCCACGTCTAGTAAATGGCTTTATGTCTGACGCCACATGAAATGTGAATGTATCTTAATTCATGTCCCACATTAGTCCTAAACTGCGCTGTAATGGTAGTTCTTCGTTGCCGATGCTTAACTGTTTAAGTTATTCTGCTAAGTCGGAGGCAGGGAAGACTTTCATTAACTTCTCACTGTTAGACTTAATCTTATGTAGTCTGAGCTTTCCTTCAGTTTGAAGAGTTTGCTGTGTACGCTTCGTCAGGTCGATAAGCTGTTCCTCTGATGGGAGTGACGTTAGCCTGTCATCCACATAGAAGTTTTGTTCGACGAAGTGCTTTACATCTTCGCCAAATTCGTTTTGGCTGTTTTCTGCCGTTGTGCGTAGTCCGTATGTAGCCACAGCCGGAGACGGGCTATTGCCGAATACATGAACGCACATACGGTATTCAATCAATTCATTATTAGTGTCGTTTTCGCGGTACCATAACAATCTTAGCAAGTTTATATGGTCTTCTCTGACATAAAAACAGTGGAACATGTGTTGTATGTCTGCCGTAGCCGCCACAGTCTCTTTACGAAAGCGCAGTAGAACACCAAGTAAGTTGTTTGTAATATCAGGTTATGTGAGTAGAACGTCGTTCAGTGAAGTGCCTTCATACTTCGCGGATGATACACACCAAATATAGGTAAATACCAACACTCTTCATTTGTGTGCAAAGGAGGAGCTAACTCTGCATATCCATTGTCAAACACGCCTTGCATGAACTTCACAAGGTGGTCCTTTTTCGTGGGATCCTTTTTCAGACTAGCATTGAGTGATTTTGCTCGTTTAACGGCTTGCGGTCTATTGTTGACAAGTCGTGGTCTTGGAGTACGGAATGGTAAAGGAGCTTCCCAATTTCCACACTCATTTTTTACGCAACTCTTTGTCCATTGTTTCAATGAATTCCTTGTCGTCTACCGACATACCACATTTGTTATCGTGTTTTCTTGTCACAAATACGGAAGTACCAAGTTCGTTGTCAATGTCTAAACAATTTGGGTGACGGCTAAAGTGGTGATCCTTGGGGTTGTTCTCCTTTATCTCGAAACTATTGGGACATGGATCGAAGAGAGTAGTGCGTCCGTTTCGTAATATGTATGTTTTGTTAACATTAACGGTTTCATTTTTGTGTACTTTACCCAAACATGTTTCTCCTACAATTACCCAGTCAAGACCAAGTCTTTGTGCGTAAGGCTCGTTCTTTCTACCTATGCGTTGGTCTAAAACATGGTGCGCTTCGGGTATGTCTCTACCTATGAGTAGAAATGTAGGGATGTCATTCTCGGCAGGAATATGACAACCAATGTCATTGAGGTGAGGGTAATACTCTGCGATTTCTGGTGAGGGTATCTCTTCTCGTTTATCAGGTATTTGGGAGCACTCGATTAATGTCGGAATGTGCAATCTAGTGTTACCGTCCAAAGACTCAACGATACAATCACTTGCTTGCCTACCACAAGTCACAACTTTCCCTGCGCATGAAGTAAGTGGATATTCAATCTCCTGCCCATAGATGTCCAAATTAGTGAAGAATTCTGGCTTTATTAAAGATTTGTTACTTTGTTCGCCGAGTATGGCATACATTTTAATTGATTTTTCTGGTTGACCGTCCGGGTATACATTCACTAGTACCATTTTAGAACATGATTTTCCAGAAAACTTTGACCCACAGATTTGTGTGCATTTTGAAGAAATGTTTGGTTTCTCCCCGCCATACAGGGGTCATACCAATTATCCGGACAATCAATTTATCGGACAAAAGAAAATAGCTGTTAATTAAACGCATTAATTTCATCCGATTTTGCAACAAACACACCTAAGTCACTCAGGTGCTTGCTGTTTCCATGCCAGTGTGAATAATATGTCGCCAAGGTAAACATTTTAGTAAAATTTTCTGAAAACATTCCCCCCAACTATGTCCACAAGTTGTCTACAATGTCAAGTCGCGCGGGGGCTTGTATCTGTCACTGCGCATGCGCATAATTTGAGGCCCCTATAGAGTTGTTCAATACTCTGTTGTGTGAAGTAATTCGTGGCTAAAATTGACAGGTGCGAAAACACCAGTGTACGAAACGATCAGAATTTCCTTTAAGTGCCTCATTACCGCGGACTTTTCTACCAAATTATGAAGAGCTCAATCGAGTGCGCCCATTACGTCATTGAGTAGTATATAAGAGTCAAAATGATACCACCTCCCTATAGAAGCCCCCCGCTACGCGCGGTAGCTCCCACAGGGAGGTGATAACATTGTTGCCTCTTATATACTAGTTGGATTTTCCCCCACTGTTCGCACGGTATGTATGAGAAGAGTGAAAATTATTTTTACCATTATACTTCCTCAAGTGGATGACAAGTTATCAATTAGATTACACCCTATTAGAGATAAGAAATCCCTATGTTATACTCAGTATAATACAGCAATCTGTCATACCTAGCAACAATTTACTCCTTACTAGAGATAAGAAATCCATAAGTTATACTCAGTATAATACAGCAATCTGTCTTACATAGCAAAAACCTGCTATACATATCAACAATTTACACCCTATTAGAGATAAGAATCCATTGGTTATACTCAGTATAATGCCTACCATAAAGCAAATGAGAGAGCAAGCTAAGAGTTGGGGAATTGCGCTAAGAGGTTTGAGACTCAAGAAAGATATAGCAGATAGGATAAGTGACGTGCGAGCCGTCGTCCACGAGGAGAGGCTCCGGCGTGCTGTTTCGACCGGACGACTGCCTGACGACCCCGAAAAACGCTCCGAGAAATTGGAGAACGAAACGACGGCCAGTCTGCGTGCCACCGCTTACGCGCAGCGTGTAAAAGAAGATCCCAGCGCGCAGAAAACCACTATACAAGGCGTACTACAATAAGATTTATCAAGGGTTGGTGGGGAGACCTCCTAACAGGAGGAGAGAGCTCGCCAGAGATTTGGTGGAGGAGGGTCACAGGGTTCTCGCCGAATATGCCGAAGCTAGGGAAACTGTTGATAGGGGTAGGAGGAAGATAGTATGGACTTTCGAGAGGGGGGTAGACGGGGAGATTGCTAATCGCATAATGAATAAAATTCGCCCAGAGACGACCACGGCATGTTATCTGAGGTATTCGTGTTCGTATCGTATTAGTAACATCGAGACCGACGCTACAATGAGCTAGCACAAACAATCAAAGGGTAAAGGTTCTGACGAGAGCCTGACCGACTATGACGACGGACGGACCTGGGGTAGCTGGGTGTCAGAAGGCACCGCGAGAAGTTCTTTCGCGAACAAACCCGCGAGATGTACCATCATCCAAATAGTACAGCACGGGCTCATCGGGTTTGGTAATAGATCGATCTAGATGATATACATTTAGAGACCACACGGGATCAGTCGCGCGGCGGCTGCCACCTTCGAGCTCTCCCGGTTGATAGAGGTACCGGACTGCAACATCCGACGGAAGCCGTTTCTCCGCTAAACCAACAGGTCGCCCGCACGAGACGGTAGATGGTTTGTTCGACACCGTTTTCGCCTTGATGGCATATACGGGCTTCTTACCGATCAATCTGGTCACCTCATCGTTCAGTGCGGAGACCACGGCGGGCAGCCTGGTCACCTACTCGGTCGATCGCGAATGAGGGTCTACAAGCTCTTTGGAATATTGGTGCTTGAACAACCTCTCAGCCAGGGTTCGATTGAACCGCTCCACGATCCCCTGGTCCCGGTGGATGTTGACGCGGCCGCGTCTGACAGAAACGTTGTGTTTATCCAATAGATGAGAGACCGCACCCATGAACTCTCGGCCGGGATCGACCTGGAGAAGATTCGGCCATTTGAGAGGACTCCTCTTATATATTCGGGAAAGAGCCTCGGCAACCTCCTTAGACTCTTTAGTGGCCAACGGCTCAGCCACCTTATACCGACTCGCTACGTCAACGATTGTCAGTGCGTACTCGCGGTTGGCTTCTTCAACGTTCCGGAAAGTTTGCGCGGAGTGACTCTCGCTGCGAAGCTCTTCGTTAATCCAGTCCAGACGGGCGGTTCGTTTTTTCGACCATGCTGCGTCTGCGCTCTTGAGTTGTTCTTCAGCTAAATCGTGACGCTTGCGCTCCTCATCCGCGTCCGAGTTTTTAGGAATCAACGAGAATAAATAGTTGCTACCGCCGAACGCCCCTGAAATCACGATTGCTCCAACTAATATTAATCCGATCGAAGCCATTATTTCCATATATTAGCAGGTAGAATTCCAGCTTTAACTAGATAATCTCGGGTCGAAACTGCGGCTGCTACATCTAAGGTCACGAGCCCTATGTCTCTGGCAGTCATGTCCAACTTGGGAGCTGGCCCTCCGAAAGCCATCTTTGATAGTCGAACAAACCCGATACTGAGACCTGATATCACCACGGCGTGATAAACCGCATTCACTATCATTTTACCTTCGTTTTCAGGCATTATATTTATTGCATACAAAAGGGATCGCGATCAATGTTTAAATGGGGCGCAATCGGTTTCGTAACTTTCTTCGGAACCGCGGTCGGTTGTTTCGATAGATAGTTCCACACACACAGGGTGCCCACAACTGCCAGACCACCACCAACAACCCTCGGGATGATCCAGGTAGGAGCTACTGCAATCGGGGATTTCACCGACAGTTCCTGCGGAGAAACAGCTGCCTTCGTGTGTTTTGCAATTTCTGCCACCAACTCCAATTGCGATTGGGGCTCCTGAGCTGGAACATCAATCCCCGATTGCAACGACTGTTTGGCCTCTCGAAGCTCGGCGAGTATTTTATCTTTTTTTGCTTTTCGGGTGGCAGCAGCTGCCCGCCCAGCTGCCTGTCTTTTTGGGTTTTTGTGTCGGGCAATCGGGCTCAACCGCACCTGTGCTGTTGAGGGTTCATCCAACCGCACCCCCAATTCACGAATTGGAACTGGGGGATCAATCGGAGTTGGAAGTTCAATCGGGTTCAACAATGTTGAGGGCTGTTCCGTCACTCTCGCAGGTGCGTCTTGTGTCATCATTTTCTCAGCTTATAGTTCGTGGGCATATAATTATGTCCAAATTGACAGTGCTTAGCCGTGGTCAACGCGGTTGTCAGCGGAGCTACGTACATTCCAAACTTGTGATAAATTGAGCAGCAGGCTGTTCTGAGTGTATGTCCTACAAAAGGGTCAGTCTGTAGATCACCAATCAATCCCGCGGTGTCAAATATAGGGAGAATTGCACTGACAGCGGTAGCGTACAAATGAATAGCCACCGCCCCCACAGTTTTAGTCATATCTGCCCCCAATTTGGATTCGTATCGTGCATACATTGTATCGACCTCCGCATCTGACATCTTGTCCACCTGACAAACTGAGAGGCGCCTACCGAGATACAGCTCCGCTTGACCCCCAGCAACCAGCGCAGCTAGCCGCTCGCGTCGCGTCGTGTTTTCATTTTCTTTCAGGAAAGATACGTGTCGGCTGCCGTGCCGGTTCCTACAGGTCCAATCGTGTCGGTTCCTACAGGTGCAGTCGTGTCTTTAATTTTTAATAATTAGTACTATTCTGACTAGCCTCATAAGTCTAACATATTGCCAAGCGCACCACCCGGTACTTATGATCACCGTTATGCTTGCAACAAAGCTCGCAGCGGAGCAACAAATTGATTCCCACATTGTTAACCCCTGTTCTGCATTTGTTCAAAATTTGTTAAGCATTGTTCAGCATTTTGTTAACCATAGTTCAGAAATTGCTCAGCATTTGTTAAGCATTGTTAAGCATTGTTAAGTATTTGTTAAGCATTGTTCAGCAATTGCTCAGCAGTTACTAGCGAGCGTTAAGCAGCGCTTATTAATTACTTTGTAAGCAGTTGGTTGATCAGTCTTTAACAGAAGCTTGGCGTGCTTTGTTTTCGAAAGCATCTGTCGAACCTCCAGGCGATCCTCGCGCGTTGGGATAACGTCGTTATCTCGAAGACAGTCATCGAATGAGTCTTGGTCCTTGCATTGAAAGAGGGCGACCAATTTCATTTGCTCGCGCAGATCCTTGAGGACGGCGTTGTACTTCTGAGTGGAATCCATTTGCTTTGCCCCGCATGCCGGCCAGAAAATGCGAGCTCGGAGAGCATGTCCTTCTCTTTGGTCATCGCCACCTTGGCCGAGCAGTCGTCAATCACGTATAGGGTGGGCTCGCCCTGGACTGTTTGGTATAAACCACGCAGCCAATCGTGAAGCCTGTCGCTGGGGTCAATAACGTATACCTCAAGTTGGTCCATAACCACGGGCGTCGCTGGTAAGTCTCGTTGTGCCGCACAGTGGGACACAGGATCACAATGTGTCGAAAGATATCGCGGTAGGACCCCTCGAGCAAGTCGAGGATGAAAATTGTTTTCCCGCATCCTGTCTGCCCACATATTATGGCAGAGTGGGCATCACAAACTTTATTTTTATTTAAATCTTTAGATTTAGTAGAGTGCTGAGACGTATCGACCATCTTCGATGTTAAGTTGTGCGTCTGTGATTATATATAAGTACACGTTCAATGCGCCAGCTCCTTCCGCCTATTTGGTTATCGGGATCGTCACACCCTCGCTAGCGTTCTCAACTTGGCGTCCACTACCGGGCATTTGGTCGTCGTCGCTGGCTAGCATGTCTAGCCATAACGCGTATTTGGTAGTCAGGAACTGCGCGAGGGAGACGTCTGAGAGCTGCAGGTCTTTGGCAACCTCCGGCAACCTCTGGGGGAGCGCTTAGAGCCGGCAGCAAACTGCTTTCTGGCTTCGTCCCACTGCTGGTGCCCGCGAAGGCCCTGGCTGTAGAGTTGATTGCGGACTCCCTCGATCGTCACCTCGACCTTTGTGATTTTGGGGTTATAGAATTTGTCCGTTGTTCTAACCCCGAGCGCGTACCGACCCTCCTCGAACAGCATCAGTATACCTTTCAACGAGCGGGCGGGTACGTTGACATTAATATTCCACAATGTGTCGCTTTTGTCTTTCGTCATCATGCGGTGGCGAAGAACTCGGTCGCAAAGTATGGCAACGCGCCCGGCGTACTGGGTTCTGATCAATCGCGCGAGTTCGGGCATCGTGACCATGTCGTACTCCAATGAAACATTATCGATCGTATACGTCGATGCCATGTCGGTGGCTTTGAGAACTCAGCCGTAGTCGTTGAACGTTAGTTCGTATTCGAGGCGGTCAGCCAAAACGCTCTGATAGTAGGGCATGTGACTCTCCAGCAACTGAAAGTCGAGCGGGATGTAGAAGCGGTGGCCGTAAGCGGCCGCGATCGCTTTGTCACTCGCGTCGTTATCTGCCTTGTTACCAGCCCCGATTCTAAGTCTGGTTACGTTCTTATTTTTGCTGGTGTCAATACCCTGATAGACCGCATGTTCGCGCTCTTGCGCCGTCTTCCACAGGTCCTGGTAGCAATGGTAGACGTCGCTGTCGTCGATCGACATCACATCATTACCAGAAATCTTTATCATGGTCTTCTTGACGATGGCGCGACCCTGGTTCTGAACGACGGTTCGGTCCGCGTCCGTCGACGTCAGCGAAATAGTGAAAGCGAGGCGAACAGTGCCCGGCACAATGACGTCGTTAGCTCCAAGGTTGGGGAAGCGGGCCAAGAGCTGCTGGTTCTGGTCGATCGTCGATGTGTTGTTCGTAATAACGACGCTCTGTCTCACGCCTTTCGCCCCGAGGGGCTCGCGTTAAAAATGGCTTATATGAACGAATTCGATCGCACTACGGGCGAACGAGATGATGACATCGATGATGATGATGATGACATGGATGATGATGACGAAACGACCGTCATAGAGACGCCAGCACCCGCACCATCCGGTGGAGTTCCTGGCGAGGGTGCTGGTGGTGTCCGATGTGGAAGGCCACACCCGAAAATGCGCTCTTCACAGGCATACCCAAACCTACGCGCTTCGAAGACAGACGCCAACCTACGCTCTTCGCACATCCACTAGAAACTACATCTGATGGTGTCCATATGTGGGAGGCCCCACCCGAAACTCCGGCATGGGCGGGCGGTACCGAGATTCCTGCGGGGGTCTCCAAGGATGAGATGGAGCCTCGCGATAAAACTGAGTCTCTGGTGAAACGGTGTGAGAGTGAGGTGTCTAAACACGGCATCAAGGCCACTTTGGAGTTCTGCAGCACTAAAAGCGGAGACCTGTGGATAAAATGGGGTAATAGCTGGAAGTTGCTGACGTTCAGGAACGACCCGACCAAGTTCCTCAGCCCCTCTTCCTTGAAACAATATTATGGAGTACTCTTCACTCGAGCTCTCGGAATGGGGGAGTATCGGTCGGAGCTACCTCAACAAATAATAGAGGCCATACAGTCTACCGACGAAACGCTGGAGAAAACGGCCGCCACTATAGAAATGGTCGATCTCAGCGAGGTCCCTCGTGTAGCCACCGACGGTATTCGCGCGATGGAGATCAGCGAAAGCGAGATAGACAGCACGATGGATGTCCCACCGTTACACCTTCTCGAACTCCGGGGACTCAATAAGGCTATGCAAACAGTCCGGTGCGAACTGGTCAATAACCTCTCCAAACTCACAGCGCTGGACGAACATATCGCTCTAGAAGAAAGAAAACTTAGGGAAGCCCGTGGCGATAGAGAATCTACCGAGCGTATCAACAAACTCCTGCGGTCGTTGCTGGATGAAAGAGAAGCTCGCTTGGAGGCTGCCTCGTCTAACCGTGAGACGCTCTCTGGCCAATTCAGTCGGAGCCGCGAAACAATCTCGAGTGTCCTGCACGAGGACACGACACTCGGTGAGCGTCTTCGCACTCTGTTCAGAGAGAAGGGCGTCACAATAATAACCATCCTCACAACTTTCACTATGATTACATCGACCCTAATTTTATCTATATCGACCCTAGTTCTATCTATGGCTAGTGCGGCACCAACACCCGCGCCAGCACCAGCGCCAGCACCCGCACCATCCGATGGAGCCAAAAAATGGGTAAAAAACAACTAATAGCCCTCGCAAGTCTCCTGGCTAAATTAGCCGGAAAGGCGGCTGCCACGTTGCCTGGGTTGATCGGGGGTCTCGTCTCCTTCTTGTTATCTATATTATCAAAAACGGCCGGATGGTTCGCCGATAATGCTTGGGCTTTAATCGTGGCGATCGCCGGTCTCCTACTATTCTCCGCCAGAGAGTTCCTAAAACCGAAGCGTGAATAGTCCGATCACCACGAGGGCGATGACGAGCGTAATTTCTCCTCCTCGTGGGTTGTAGTTCCCGCTCCTGTTCCAATCCAATCGCGATTGGAAGAATTGGGGGAACTTCCTGGTGCTTCAAGTCCCGCGGATGAGGAACTTGATGGTGCATACAATTCGTGAATTGGGGGTACTGGGGTGGGTGCTTGCGGTTTTATGAAATCGGTTCCACTTCCAACCTCAACACTTTTGAACCCGATCATGTTGGGGGTGCGCTTGATGATATCCGCGTTCACGTTCTCGTTGTGGCCGATTGTTTTGATCGATGGTGGCGATTACGATCTGATTATTGTAACCGTCAACCGGGTCGTCTCGTAGTATCATATTGCTCGGCGGCATATAAAGACCTATTCCAAATACATAGTCTACTGGGGTGCTGGCATTCTGCAAAACGTCTTGATAATTCTGGATCGCCTTCTCTAGGTCCACCTTAGCTGAGATGGCGTCCTCTACATGTGCCAATAATTGTTTTTGCGCGTCAAACGCCGTTCCCGTACCCAGTATAGAACTGCGCGTTTGCTTCTGTGCGCCGAGGATGGCCCAGACATATGTGCGAATGGAGTCGTTGAGGCGGGTAACAACGGCGTGTGTAAACCCTAGACAGTCGTCCAATATAAAGGTTTCTATACCATTCTGCAAGTTTCTGTCTTGTAAAATATACTGTACGTGAGCCATTGATGGATGGTGATAACCATGTACAGTATTTGGAATCGCTCGTGTGCCCTCTAGCCACTTCAGCCCCGAATGTCATGTTGGAGGTATTACAATTGTTTTCCGTCCAATTTACCGTGTTTCTGAATGGTGGTGCTGTGTAACTCGGAGTATAACCCCCGACCGCCAACTCTGTAAAAGCAGGTTTCGTTCTGGCATAGTATGTCCCGTGCTCTAGACCCCTAAGATGAACGGTGCCCAGGCTTTTGCTGTTCGGGTATATTTTTTGTCTTCAATCCGAATCTTTTGAAACGTTAAATTCGTCACATATCCGTTCGAACACCTTACGGTTGTATGTGTTGGAAATGGGATTCCAGTCGTCGTCTTGAGGTAATGGAGTACCTAGTTCTTTGAGAATCCTCCTAATAGTTATAATACGCATGAAAGTTGTAGACGCTACTGCTCAGCTTGCTGTTCCTGTTGTTTATGTGGTCTCTGAAAGAGACGCCACATCCGGTTGTGGCACACCACACGGCAAAATTTAGTTGGTTCTGCCAGAACCGCATAGGGTTGTTGTTCAAGTTTGTTGTGACATCCTGTGTAATTGTTTTAGGAAGTCTGTTCTTTTCAAAGATGTTAGTGAAATTGGTGTTGAAACCCAGGCCCAAACTGGCTCTTATTTGGGGGTGCACAAGCCCACCAATGGTGTTCTTTTGAGTGTATACACTTCCTACCAGGTACTTTGCTTTTGAATTGAAGCTAAATGCCTTGGTATCCAACGACATTTTAATCGGAGTTTATTATGTTTGCTACTTTCACTAATGTTAAAAAAAAGTGAGTTGTAAACTTCAGAAGTCAATCGATAACTGCCACGGAAAACGCCGGGTAGGCCTCAGATCAAACACATTCACGGTTGGGTGGCGAAACTTGGGGGAGCGTGAAGTATTTTACTATGTGAAGGATGGACAACACGCAGGTGTAAAGCTGCCTCTCGGACTGTGGAGTTTTAGACAACTCAAAGACTTTGTCACCTCAGAGGTTGACGGACGAGCCAGCCTCACAATCTTGAAGGCTACTGGGCTCACAACAATGACCATCAGCCGAGATAGCAAGGTAAGGATCTCCCCGGCGTTAGGTACTCGACTCGGTTTTAGAGAAACATACTCCGCAAAGAAAGGATTGTTTGCCCCGGGTGAGCACATCGGGGACGTTCCGGTGGACTTCGCCTTCAAGAAAACTCTCAGGGTGCACCTGGATCGGGTGAACACATGTACAAACACGGTAGAGGATCTCCCAGCATTATTGAAAACGTGCAAGCCAGTGATTGTTTCTTTGGGGAGACTGTGACCTTAGACTTCCCATGCCCCGAGATTAAAGTTTTGGAATCGGGACATATCCACGAATTTACGGTCTCTATTCTTGATGATCAAGCGAGAGAGTTGAATAACTATTACCCGATTTCGGTCGTCCTAGAAATTTCCAATTAATTCAAAGAATTAGACTCAAGTTCGTAATAGAATCATCAATATTATTGAAAATGAATATATACGGACCAGCTAGTTCTTCCAATTCCAATCTAGATTTGGTGACAGATATAAATTCAAATAATCCGAATAACAACCCAATCGAGATTGGAGTTCCCTCAGGCGATTTTTTAACTACCGAAAAAAACAGATCACTGATCAATAGAACTATATCGGACGCCACAAACGAAATTCACAGGAGTATAGCACAGCTTAGAGTAGACGTCCTGACGGTGACTGCACAAGTTCGCGAAGAGGCACATACAGGACTTAAGGTTCTCGGCGGAACAATAATCCAAGTTGGGGAAAAGGATCATGCAGCACTTACTGAACTAGGCGGAAAAATAACCGAATTTCGGGAAGAGGCCCATACAGCGATTGCACAAGTTGGTGAAGGACTGGGTACAGTGGTTGAGCAGGTACGTCTATTGCAACCAGAAAAACGTGTCATAACAGTTTGGGCTGAGAAGCGGGGCCCATTGAATGAGGGATCTATGAATATTCGTTTGGTGCCAAAGCGAGCAATAGATATGGGGGATACGTCATGACAACTCCCGGGAAGGTTCGACGAATGGCGGTCTGCTCGGTTAATGCTAAAGGTAAATCTGTGGGCGTGGTCACCGTAAATCTAGTACTGGATGGTTTAGAACGGGCGCTTGGAGTCACTAAACTCGCTGGACAGATTTCAGGGGTGGTTTTGTTCGCCGGTGACAATCCAATTAGACTTTTCGAAGGTAGTGTTATTAACTTTGTTAAGAAAATTTAATATCGTTGAACCTACAACCAAAACCTGCCGATCCTGTTTCAACACCCAATATGACCCCGTCAAACTTCAGGTTGGAAAATATCGTCGAGATACAGCAGATTCTAAAACAAGAGACAGAAACTTGGAGGGTAAATGCTAAAAAATATAGACGAGCTGCAAATATAGCGGAGGGGGTGAGCACCTTGTTATCGTCCGTTTCTATACTGGGTGGGGCTGGAACCGCTGCATTGTTATGTACAGTCGTGGCAATTCCTATTGCCGCGGGTTTGAGTGGTGTAGCCACTGGGGCAGGACTGCTGTGTAGGCGTATAGAGTAGTGGGGAGAAAATTCGAAAATTCGAAAATAAAAGTAGAAAGCACCACAGAATATCGGTTCTCGCGAGGTCTAAGAAAAATAGCATCGACATTATCGTGTCCAAAGCGTTGGCCGATAACAATATATCGGACGCTGAATTTGAGTTGGTGGTGGAGGAGATGTCTCGATATGAGGTCTTAAAAAATACTATTAGAACTAAGGCGCGCGCCACCCTTCCCAAGATTGACAATACTGATTGGGATAAATTTAGGTTAAAATTGGGAGGTGAAGTGGGGGTGGGGGGGGGGGGAGTTACAACACCACCTCCAACACCAATACCATCCAATTTCAATTCTCGAGTAGCAGTAAACAATCAGTAATTTTATTAAATTATGCAGTAAAGAATTTAAATAATCCAATTAATCCAATAATATTGGTGATTGAATAATTATGAATACGTATTGAACATTAATAACGCGCTTAGCCAAAAAAAAGAATACAAAAAAAGTTTTAGGTCCAGCCGAGGCTCGAACTCGCTCCAGCCCCTTCTGGGCCCACCTCACTAAGCTTTCGCTCTCATTCATTCTTTATCTTTTGTGGCTTAGCGAGGTGTTATGCTCTCATGTGATAACCCCATCTAGCGACTGTCTACCGCGGACATCTCCTCCTCATTGCTTCCATCCGCACGAAAAAAGCAGTCTGGGAGGTGATCACAGGCGAAACCGGTCTCAGCGCTGAGGCTATTTATTGCTGGCGTCCGAGCGGTGTAAATGTGTTTATTTCTCGTATATAAACCTAACTTTATTGGTGGAAATTAATAGTTTTTTTTTTTTGTTATTTCTTTTCTTATATTAATTAATTACTAAATTATTATGTTTTCTATGTAATAATAGGGGGTGTTCAGCTTTAAATTATTAAAAATAAAATAACGAACCATCCCGGAAGTTCGTGAACTATATAACCTCGCTAAGAGCTTATAAATAACCTGTGTACACACCGTCTGTGTACACACCGTCTGTGTAAATCGATAACCCGTTTTCATACCGTCGATAAGGAGAAATACACTCGGCTATACTCGCATGTTCATAACCCGTGTAATTAGATCATTGTCATCTGCTTGGTGTTTGTGATGCGTACACCGAATATGCTTGTACAGTGGAACCTCTCTAAATTGGACACTTAATATACATGTAAGATGGAACATCTCTAATCTGGACACCTACAGTGGAACCTCCATAAATTGGACCCCTAATTGTGCATGTTCATAACCCGTGTAATTGTAACATTGTCGTCTGCTTGGTGTTTGTGATGCGTGTGAGGAAACAAACTACACATCAGATCGTTCTATCTTTATAACAGACTTTCTGATTTGAATTATTACTAAACGATAATGTTTGCGAGCACGTAATTCCTTGCTAACCAGTCGATGCGTAGCCTGAGTGCCACCGCATGGTGGACATAGCAGTGACTCGGATTTGGTCCCTACCCCGCAATGCCGACATGGGCGAGATGAAACGGAACCTCTTCGCATCCATGCCCGGTGATGCTTGCAATACTCGTAAATACCGATACGATGACATCTCTCGTGACTACCTGTCTTCAACCACGCACACTTAACGAGAACCATTATGTGATGTATATATACTGAGTATAACTTATGGATTTCTTATCTCTAATAGGGTGTATTTCACCTTATCGATTATTGCGCAACACTAGGTAGTGTTTATCTTCAGGTTTTTATTTCATAACGACCTTCGTGGTCGTGTGGGCTAAGGCGCTACTCTATGGAGACGTGGGTTGTGAGTTCGCGCCGCGGTTGTACCTAAAACTTTTTGTTTTTAACTTCTATCCTTACAAACGAAATCGCTATGGTAAACAACTGCACGACAACGGCGTTCCTATCCGACCACTCGAGGAAGTATATGGTCTCGCGGTTGATGACAAAATATGTTCCACTCTTCTCATACATACCCACCGAACAGTGGGAGAAAAATCCAAGTAGTATGTGAGAGTCAACAATGATACCACCTCCTTGTGGGAGGCACCGCGCGTAGCCGGTGGTTTCCAGAGGGAGATGGTATCGTTTTGACTCTCATATACTACTCATTGCGTCTATAAATACAATACATTGTATAAATACGATGTTTTCCAGGAAGCGAATGGTGATTGTTTTTTCTGCAAAAGTACACAATGCTGTTTACATTGGTTTTCAGGCGATAACATTATGATTTTAAGGTGAGAATACAAGTTGTAAGACGGTCATACATTTGTCCGGATAATTGATTGTCGATGTTAATTTTGGAGTAATCTTACGACTGATGATCTGACCCAATTGTAAGTGATAAAGATGGCACAGTTTGCTAAATAGTTTGCATGCTTTGAGAAAGCAAGAACCGATGATTGTTCTGTGAAAATTGTATGCCCGTAGCTGCTATTTTAAGAAAAATATCATAAAAAACTGCCATTTTTGTCCGATAATCTAGCGGATCCCTATAGTCTGGCGCACGTTGTGAATGATGTGCATTAGAGTCCATTTCTTTGCCACGGTTATGAATGTGTAGTGCGGTAGGGTGGAATTTGCTTCCACAATCGTCGCAATGTATGGTCTCGTGACAGTCAGGCTTGAGGTGTTTATTAGAATTGCAGCATCTGAAGAGCAAATCCTGTTCTCTTTTAACTATTTTCTGCGATGTTCGATGGTTTAAGCTCTAAATGCCTTACACTGATTCAGAGGGTGTTTTGTCTTATGTATAGTACATTTAATGTCGGGTCCAATTTCGTTCTTCTTATTCAATGCAGCTTCGACCATTTCCGGCCGACCGTACCTTTCGTCCAGACGCTCCCACAGGAGGGCTAGCCCTCTGGAAGGGTGATTAATATTGGAAGCCCTCATGCTGACGGCATATTTCCCCGATTCTTTCCATAGCCATCTCACGAGCAAGTCCAATTCGTCTGACGGTGTAACGCCGATGTCCTTTATAATGTTCGAGAAACTAGATTTCCAGACTAAATAATTCTCGGGTCTGTCGTTGAAGTGTGTTAGTCGTGACATAACGAGATCTTTCTGTAACAGGAACCGAGCGAGGTCGTCGTTTGAAGCAGGCTCCATGTTAACTGGTCGCTCTGTGTGGACTGGTTTATTATCACGGTTGCGGCAGAAATAGTCTGTTTCGTTGCGAGCCGTCTCATCAGGATCTGCACTTTTTGAAAGTAATTTTTATATTTTTGAGAACAAACATATCCCCTTTTCTTAAATGAACTAATCTGAAAACCATTTTGTGACGTTTGGATTGGTTACAAAATTAACATATCAAAATCCATTCCTGTTACTTAGGGGTGAAAGGGTTAAGCACAATTCCATTCATTTAACTTATCAATCTCCCTATTTTCCATTCAGGGCCTCCCCCATCCTGCTAGCTGTAGGATACTCTTTTGTGTTGATCGGGCGTTAACATGGTTAAGCACCATTCCATTCCATTAATCTGACCTGCATGTAATACCAGGAGTTTCAGATCTTTCATTTTGGATACGTATATACTATAGGTTAGACGATACCAAATGGTGCGAAATCGCCCCGGGGCAAAAATAGTCCGGTATAAAAAATAGTGCGGGTGTGTTTAGGTCACAGACAACGTTTTCTTGCAAATCTTGATCAATTACTACCCTGTTTCACTTGAAGAACATTTTGGGGTGCTTTTAACACCAATTTTCAGCATATTTGTAGAATTTAAAAGATAACACTGAACCTGTTGGTCACGTGATTTAAACAGAGTTTCCGTGGCCAAAAAATGTAAACAATATTGGAGGATATGACAAGGTTGGACTTTTCTTTCTTAGGAGTTTAATTCATGCAGAACCAGTACAGACTGGTTGCTGGTCATGTACAAGTGGGTCCAACAGCATCCATACGAATAGTGAAAGTAGGAGAGACTGGCCTTATTGGATGGCATTCGGATAAATTATATAGTAAAACTATTTGGAGGTGTCTATCCTGTATACCCATTATTGAAGCGGATATCGTTCAGATAAAAATGTTGCATGTGTTCAAGGTCTCAACCATATTAACCCACCGGTAACTATGGAACGCCATAGGTGTCTTATGCAGGCTTACACCATTAGGTAATGCGGTTACGTCATTATGTTAATCTGTTTTATCAATACGTCACGCGGTTCAATCGTTGCCTCATGCGGTTTCATCATTACGTCATGCGGTTTCATCATTACGTCATGCGGTTTCGTCATTACGACATGCAGTTTCATCATTACGCCATGCGGTTCAGTCATTACGTCATGCGGTTTCATCATTACGTCATGTGGTTTCATCATTCGGTGGTTTCATCATTTGGTAATGCGCAAACAACATTACTTTATGAGGTTTCGGATAAATTACGCGGATTGATTTGACACGTAACACCGGACACGGAATATCATGGTTAGAACACACCAAATAGTTTTACATTAGCCCAGCCACATATTTCTGTCTTATATACTGTGTTTGAAGTAATAACAATAAATTGTGGCCTATCGGCACACGAATGTCCCCGGTGGTAAGTATTCATAAGCACAGTGGTGAAGGGCAGCATGTTTACATGGCACTTGTGCACAAGTATGATATAATGAAATATTAAAGTAAGCCTTCAAGGGCTATAGAAGCTATGACAACATTTAGAAACACCGGCGAACTTAATAATATGTGAAAACGTTCAAAGTTGTCAAGGTCAAAATGTCATGGTCATATTAAGGGCAGCATGGATGTGTGGCATTTGTCCATAAGTATGGTGTATTGAACTATTAAAGTAACCCTTCACGGGATATAGAAGCAATGACAGACTTGAGAAACTCCGGCGAACTGCTTAATGTGTCAAAAAGTTAAAAGTTGTGAGGTCAAACGGTCAATGTCATATTAAGGGCAGCATGTATGTGTGGCATTTGTCCACACGTATGCTGTGTTCAAATATTTAAGTAATCCTTCAAGAGATGTAGAAGTAATGACATAATTGAAAAATCCGGCGAACTTCATAATGTGAGAAAATGTTAAAAATGATGAAGGTCAACATGTCAAGGTCATATTGATGGCAGCATGGCAGCATGGACGTGTGTCATTTGTATGATGTGTTTAAATATTTAAGAAATCATTCAAGAAATACATAAGTTATGACAGAATTGAGAAACTCCGACGAACTTCTTAATGTGGAAAACAGTTCAAATTTGTGAAGGTCAAAAGATCAAGAGCAGCATGGGTATGTGACATTTGTCCACATTTCTACTGTGTTGAACTATTTAAGTAATCCTTCAAAGGATATAGAAGTTATGACATAGTTTAGAAACTTAGGCGCACTTGTTAATGTGCCAGACACAGGACGGACCGATGAACTCACGCTCACACGGACACACAGTCCAAACAATATATGCCTCTGGCTCTACAGAGACCGGGGGCATACAAATTTGCACTCAAAAACGAACTTTCTAGACCAAAAATGCGCGTACGTGACAGTAGTCTGGTTGGTCATAACTCTGGGCCTTACTAATATATTTCGCTATTCACAGCTGTGTCCTATTCCCTGATACAGTATGAAGTTTGGGACCAAGGTATGCAGTAGTGTTCATATAATGACCGTTCAACTCCAGCCAGTGACTTGTCTCCCTTCGCGCCAACTCGAAAAGATAGACAACTTTGAAGTATTCAACAAGAGACAATGCAACAAACGCTTCACTATATCTTGTGTAATATGAAGAATTGTGCTACATAAGGGCATGTTTAACATTTGTACAGTCACAGACCGCATGCACAAATCTATCAACATAATAACCACTAAAAACATTTTTATTGTGAAATGATCCCGCCTTGGAACGGTCAGTCAGAAAAATGGCTTTATTGCTCAGAAAAGGCCATACAGTTGGTTTATGCCACAACTAGTGTATGGTCATATATGTGAACATATTGTGAGGTTAGCTATGTTGGAAGACTAGGTTGACCAGTTTGTGTCACCAGGGTATATTTGATGACTTGATCCGGCTTGTCGATTTTGACCGAAAAGATAAAAAAAAATGATATCATGTAACAATTGGTGAATTACATTTCAAATCATCTGAATATTAATTATAGACACTAAAATGACACTTGTCAGCAAATAATGTAGTGATAACAGAGAGCTTTCCAATGTTTACGTAGGCGGTTCAGAATAATTTCGTCCAGCGAAGCTTAATGGGCAATATTTTCTGCGATGCGAAGTTTTACCGTTAGTTTATGTCGATTACTGTTCTTCTCGAAGTATCGACATATTTAAGAATGCATATCCTTGAAGCAATTATTCTCCAGACAGCTGAATTCACTATGTGGGCCTTATTGATGCTTTACGGTCCACCACCAACTTGATTTGTCCTATATATACTAACCAATGACCACACACTTTGCTATTCTCTGCTACATTTTTCGTATGAATGTATTTTCCCATAACATGCAGTAGTATATAAGAGTCATAATGATACAAGTTTATATGGAAGCCACACACTACGTGTGGTGGCTTCCACACGAAACTTGTAATCATTATGACTCTTATATACTACTACCGCGAGACCATATATTTATGACATGAGAAGATACACCCTATTAGAGATAAGAATCCCTATGTTATACTCAGTATATATATAACATAATGGTTCTAGTTAAGTGTGCATGGTTGAAGACAGGTAGTCACGAGAGATGTTTTCGCACCGGTATTTACGAATATTGCAAACATCACCGTGCATGGATGCGAAGAGGTCCCGTTTCACCTCGCCCATGTCGACATTGTGGGGTAGGGACCAAAGCCGAGTCACTGCTATGTCCACCATGCGGTGGCACTCAGGCTACTCATCGAATGGCTAACAAGGGATTACGTGCTCGCAAGTATTATCGTTTAGTAATAATTCAAATCGGAAAGTCAGTTAGAAAGATAGAATCGATCTAATAAGTCACGGTGTTTCTACAGCATTAAAACACTGTAAAAAACATTATCAAACTAATTTTATAAAATTGAACATAAAAAACGAGTACCAATATAAAAGAGAAAATGGATAATTCAATACAATTTGAATTGCAAATTTTTAATGACTGTGTTGAAGAAGTTTACGAAGAATACGGGGGTTATAATCCTGTATATAAATTCTATAAAATGAGAACACTAGGCGATATCGAATATATGAAATACCAGCGTAATTTATTACGCTCCGATAAAAACGTTACATTTCCAATATTATACGGCAATTATGTCAACTATACAAGAGGCAAATACGAACATTAAGACAGATAATGCGTATCGGATATGAAACTAAGGCGTATTATACAAACATTTTAAAACCCAACGATTCGTTTACGAACGTACATTTCTACGATATCGCTTATAAATTTATATTGTAATCACAACACAAGCAGACGACAATGTTTCACTTACACGTGTTATAAACACGCAAATTATGTGTCCTACCTTACACGTATATTAAGTGTCCATTTTATAGAGAGATTACACGATTACGTCTTCCGGGATGAAACATAAACACACTATAATATATACTACACACACGTGGGTGTGTATTACACGCTATCGATATTCCGGAATGAAACATAAACACACTGTAATATATACTACACACACGTGGGTGTGTATTACACAACCCGCTATCGATATTCCTGAAGTATTTCTTACATTGTGATTGGTTGGCATGTTTTTTATTTTTTTAATTTTATTTTTACTTTAATAATTTAGAACGTTATAACCTATATTATTAAATAAAAAATGAACTTGTTATATATAAAACAAATAAAAATAAACGAGTAAATATTTGGTATTGCACAACACGGTTTTAACTTCATATATGCAAAATTAACAACAATACTTTGTCTTGGGGGACGCCCCTTGACGAAAATGAGCGCTCAGTGCTTCCGTGCAGGCACTTCCAAGGTTGCCTAGACTTTCGACACTGGTTCCTAGATCAGCCGATAGATGGGGTGTGCTGTACAGGCAGCTATTACACCCGGCTAGCCACAACATGAGACGAGTAAGACAAAGACAAGATCAGACAAGATCAGAAAAGGTGGCTAGCCGGGTGGGCCCAGAAGGGTTTTGCTGGCGTGGGTTCGAGCCTCGGTGGAAGCTAAAAAAAAAATTCTTTTTTTTCTTTTTAAATTGTTAATAATTTTCCTAAAATTAATTAATAAATTGTTTACTGCGACAATATAATTAATTTTAATTAATTTTATAATTAAAATTAATTATTTTTTAAAAAATCACAATGGTGCTGTAACATTTCTTCCGACTTTATCTCCAAGTTTTTCCCTAAATTTATCCCAATCAGTACACTCAATCTTGGGCATGGTGGCGCGTGCCTTGATTCTTATATCATTTTTTAATTTTTCATATCTCCGCATTCCTTCCACCACGGATTCAAACTCTAAATTTGATATTTTCTTATCGGCCAACGCTTTGGACACCATAACGTCGATGCTATTTTTCTTAGACCTGGCGAGAACGGATATTCTATCATGTTTTCTACATTTTTTCTCGAGTTTTCCACCCGACGCCCTAATTACCATACACAACAACCCAGAAACGGCCGACACCGCACATAAAATCCCCGCTACGGGAACTGTTATAATGGTGGATATAGTTGCAGCTGTCCCCGCCCCACACAACACAGAAACACTCGCCAGAGCCGTGCTAGATACTTCAGCTATGTTCACCGCGCGCCTATATTTTTTAGCGTTTCTTTTTCTATTTGCACATTCTCTAACTAAAATATCCTGCATAGCGACGATATTATTCAACCTAAAATCTGAACTTCTTTCGTTAATTGTACACAGTGTTGATGGAGTGGTATTGACAATTGGAAGCGTTGATTCGTTCATATTTAAATTTTACAAATTTATTTCAATATATTAGTATTTATAAAATAAGTTCAATGAACAACGAGACAATAGTGGAAGAACTCTCTGAGTCACCGATTTTCGTAACAAAGTTAATAACACTACTTTGGGAAAGTCTAATTCGATCATTACCGGCGAACGAAACAATCGTCGAACTATCTCCAGAGATTTTAGTGACTCCAAACCCCCGTTCTTCCCCATCTACTACAATATTTATCGCGACCGCGCCCACAGGTTTACCATTAGCATTAACCGAGCAGACCGCCATTTGGATAACTTCACCCGCGGCTGTCATAGTGTATCCCCCATATTTATTACTCGCTTTGGCACAGAACGAATATTCATAGTGCCCCTCTAATCAATGGGCCCGCTTTCTCAGCCCAAACTGTTATGACACGTTTTGGCGTTTTCATTGTTTTCACTATTCCGGCAAGCGCCCTGTTTGCGTTATATGCCTCAGTACGAATCTTATAAGAGGCCTCCTCAAGAGCTTTGGTCGCGGCTATACGATCATGTTTCAGTTTATCGGAAACTTCGGTTATCTTTCCGTCTAGTTCGGTAAGTGCCGCTTCTCTGCTGAGAGAGTCCTCTAAGCGCAACGCATCATAAGCCTCCGTAATGGTCGCCTGGTGGCCTTCTAGGGCTTTCTCAACACCCGACCGGGCCTCTTTTTGAAATTCGGTTATTTTTCCGTCTAGTTCAGCAACCGCCGCTTCTCTGATGAGAGAGTCCTCTGAGCGCAACACCTCATAAGCCTTCGCAAGGTCCGCCTGGCGGTCTGCTCGGACTTTATGAATACCCAACCGGGCCTCCTTTCGAAATTCGGTTATTTTTTCGTATATGTCAGTAAGTGCCGCTTCTCTGTTGAGAGAGTCCTCTGAGCGTAACGCCCCATAGGCCTCCGCAATGGCCTCCTTGTTGTCTTCTCGGACCCCCTCAACCCCCGACCTGGTCTCTTTCAGAAATTCGGCTATTTTTTCGTCTAGTTCGGTAAGTGTCGCTTCTTTGCTGAGAGAGCCCTCTAATCGCAACGCATCATAAGCCTCCGCAATGGCCTCCGCAAGGTTCGACTGGTGGTCTAATCGGACTTTATCAATACCCGACCGGGTCTCTTTTCGAAATTTGGTTATTTTTTTATCTAGTTCAGTAAGTGCCGCTTCTCTGATGAGAGAGTCCTCTGAGCGCAAAACCTCATAAGCCTTCGTAAGGTCCGCCTGGTGGTCTTCTCGTACTTTCTCAATACCCGACGTGGCCTCTTTTTGAAATTTGGTTATTTTTTTACCTAGTTCGATAAATGCCGCATCTCTGATGAGAGAGTCCTCTAAGCGCAACGTAAGGGCCGCCTGGCGGTCGGCCCGGACTTTATCAATATCCGACCTGCTCTCTTTTCGAAATTTGGTTATTTTTTTACTAGTTCGTTTAGTTCAGTTTCTCTGATGAGAGAGTCCTCTGAGCGCAACACCTTATAAGCCGCCTGATCTTTCTCAATATTCATTCGGGTTCTTTCCTTTCGAAAATCGATTATTTTACCGTCTAATTCAGTAAGTGTCGCTTCTCTGGTGAGAGAGTCCTCTAAGCGCAACGCATCATAAGCCTCCGTAAGGTCTGCCTGCTGGTCTTCTCGGACTTTATCAATCCCCAACCGGGCCTCTTTTCGAAATTTGGTTATTTTTTCACCTAGTTCGTTTAGTTCCGTATGCGTTTCTTCACGACTTTGTGTATTCACAGCCAGGGCATATTCTCTAAGTTGTGATAGTAGACTCCTGTTAATCTCGTCCGTGGCCACCGATATAGTTCTATTGATCAAGGCTCCTTTGTTTTTTTGGGTAGTTAAAAAGTCGCCCTCTGTCGGGATGAATCCCCCTTCTGTCGGTTCCAAATTCTTTGAATTTGTCACCCAATCGGAAGAACTACCTGGTCCGTATATACTCATTTTCAATAATGTTGATAATATATATTACGAACATGCGTTTAATTCTAAATAATTTTCTTAAAATTAATTAATTTGAAATTTCTAGGACGACCGAAATCGGGTAATCGTTCTTCAACTCTCGCCCTTTATCATCGAGAATAGAAATCTTCAACTCGTGGATGTGTCCCGATTCCAAAACTTTCATCTCGGGGTGTGGGAAGTCTAAGGTCAGGGTCTCACCATAGAAACAGTCGCTGGCGGGCACGGTTTTCAGTAATGTGGTGGGAGTGCCGTCTACCGTGTTGTACGATGTGTTCACCCGATCCAGGTGCACCCCGAGAGTTTTCGTGACGGCGAAGTTCACTGGGTTCGTGCCGACGTGCTCGCCAGGATCAAACACTCCGTCATCGTTGTAAGGGTATGTTATTTTAAATCCTAACAGTGAGCCCAACCCCGGTGAGATCCTTAAACGCCTATCAACGGTCAATGTCGTGAGCCCCGGGGTGGCTTTCGAGATTGCGAGAGTGACTACACCAGGAATCTTCTCCGCGACAAAAGCTTGGAGATCTCCGAAACTCCAAAGACCGTGAGGTACTATAGCATCTGGAGTTCTACGAAATCCTGAGGTCACTGGTTCAGTTATGAGGTAGTTTCCGAAAGCCACAGGGCTTACACCCTCGACTTCTGATGTGAAAAACTCGAGCGTGTCAACGTTTTTCCACCCAACCGTGAACGTGATTGATCTGAGGCCTACCCGGCGTTGTCCGCAGCAGTTGTCTATTAATTTTTGAAGTTCACAACTCCCTTTTTGAACATTAGTGATAGTAGCAAACATAATAATATCTTTCAATGGATACAAAAGCATTTAGCTTTAACTCTAATGCAAAGTACGCGGTCGGTGGTAAATACAAGCAAAAAGACGTTGTTAACCTTGTACACCCAACCGTAACGGTTAGACCGGCCAGTGGCTTTGCCACCAATTTCCCTAACATCTTTGAACAATATAGACTGCCCAAGATTACTACGGTGGAGGCGGTAAACTGGTGGAAAGCCACACCGATGCAGTTTTGGCAGAACCAGCTAAATTTTGCTGTATGGTGCGCAACAGCCGGGTGTGGAGTTTCACATAAAGACCATCTAACATCCAAGAATATCATGCTCCGAAGTGTCTACAACTTTCACACGTATTATACTATTAGGAGGATTCTCAAAGAACTAGGTATTTCTCTACCTCAAGACGACGCCTGGGATCCCATTTCCAACGCATACGACCGTATGGCGTTTGCAAGACTGTGTAACGAATTTAACGTTTCAAAAGACGCGGACTGGAGGCAGAAAGCATTTCCTACCACCACCGGCCTCGGGGACGTTCTCATTCGGGGCCAGTCCGGGAATTGGACGCAGACCGATTTTAGACACGATTACTCCGGTGACCACATCGTCAGTCGGAACGCCGGGAATTTTGACCCCGCCACTATGACTTTCGGGCCAGAAGTGTCTGGAGGTTGGCACTGTGGCGTGTTTTCTTGTAAAATGTTACCTCCGAAACTGGCTCACGTCGATTACATACAGCAGGCTGCTGAGGTTCAGAACGCGTGGACCACATTTATGTTCGATAAGGGGCGGTCTAGGGATTCACGCAGGCTGGGGTTACTCGCGTCAACGAATCTATTCGCACGTACGTCTGGGCCATCCTCGGCGCACAGAAGCAAACTCGCAGTTCTATACTGGGCACGGGAACGGCGTTTGATGCACAAAAACAGTTCTTGGCACTTGTCGAGGACGCCATCTCAGCTAAGGTGGACCTGGAGAAGGCGATCCAGAATTATCAAGACGTTTTGCAGACTGCCAGCACCCCAGTGGACTATGTATTTGGAATAGGTCTTTATATGGCGCCGAGCAATATGATACTACGAGACGACCCGGTTGATGGTTACAATAATCAGATCGTAATCGCCACCGCCAATCAAAAAATCGGTCACAACGGTAACGTGAACACGGATATCATCAAGCGCACCCCCAAAATGATCGGGCGCGGAGTTGTAAATTCAAATAAATTTGAAAAAGATTTCATAAAACCCCCAAAACACAAAATGGATACACCTCCCTTAACACAATCGAACCCAGTACCCCCAATTCGTAAATTGGATGCACCATCGAGTTCCATCAACAATGTTGAAACACCAATCGAGATTGGAAGCACAACACACGAGGAGGAGAAATTAGCGCTCGTCGTCGCCCTCGTGGCGATCGGACTATTTACGCTTTGGTTTTAGGAACTCTCTGGCGAAGAATAGTAGGAGACCGGCGATGGCCACGATTAAAGCCCAGGTATTCTCGGCGAGCCATCCGACCGTTTTTGATAATATAGATAACAAGAAGGAGAGGAGACCTCCTATCAAACCAGGCAGCGCGGCAGCCAACTTTCCTGCTAATTTAGCCAGGAGACGGGCGAGGGCTTTTAGTTGTTTTTTATCCACTCCTTGGCTCCGCCGGATGGCGCGGGTGCCGGTGCTGGTGCTGGTGCGGGTGCTGGTGCGGCACCAGCATTGACAGCTACAAATAGAGACGATATTGATATAATTAGGGTCGATATAATCATGTTGAAAGCTGCGACGATGGTTAATATCGTGACGCCCTTCTCTCTGAACAGAGTGCGAAGACGCTCACCGAGTGTCGTGTCCTCGTGCAGAACCCTCGAGATTGTTTCGCGGCTCCGACTTAATTGGCCGGAAAAAAGCGTCTCACGGTTAGTCGAAGCAGCCTCAAGCGAGCTTCTCTTTCGTCCCGCAACGACCGCAGGAGTTTGTTGATCCGCTCGGTAGATTCTCTATCGTCACGGATTTCCCCAAGTTTTCTTTCTTCTAGCGCGATATGTTTGTCCAGCGCCGTGAGTTTGGAGAGGTTATTGACCAGTTCGCCCCGAGTTGTTTGCAGAGCCTTATCGAGTCCCCGGAGTTCGCGAAGAGGTAATGGTGGTTCATATTTCGTGCCGTTCATTTCGTTGACCGTGGTTTCCACTGTGTTAATAGCGTCGGTGGCTCATACGAGGGACATCGCTGAGCTCGCTCATTTCTATAGCGGCGGCCGTCTTCGCCAGCGTTTCGTCGGTAGACTGTAGGGTTTTTACCATTTGTTGAGGCAGCTGCGACCGATCATCGATCACTCCGAGAGCTCGAGCGAGGGATACTCCATATCGGTTCACGGAAGAGGGGCTGAGGAACTGGGTCGGGTCGTTCTTGTACGTCAGTAACTTCCAGCTATTACCCCATTTAAACCCACAAGTCTCCTCTTTTAGTGCTGCGGAACTCCAATATGGCCTTGATGCCATTTTTAGACACCTCACTCTCCCACCGTTTCACCCGAGAATTCGTTTCCTCGAGAGGCGCCATCTCATCCTTGGAGATCCCCCGCAGGGAATCTCGGCACCCGCCCGCCCACGCGGAGTTGCGGGTGGGGGCCTCCCACTTAGGGACACCAGCAGATGAAATTCCCGGTGCGTCTGGACCAAACAAAGATGCACGTGGATTAACCAAAGGCGTATTTCGTGGTGCGCCTGGATCAAACAAAAGTGGAATTGGGTGTGCTGGTGTCTCTATGAAGGTCGTTTCGTCATAGTCATCGATGTCATCATCATCGCGGAAATCGTCTCTGCCGATTTCATCCATGTTAATATCGTAATCATCCATCTTTCATAACATTCTTAAAATTAATTATGTATTAAAGACAAAACCATAAGGGTTTAATATAGTTTCACTAAATTATGTCTTCGAGTCAATACGGTCGAAAACTCAATCCATACCGCAGACTGCGTGAGCCCCTCGGGGCAAAAGGCGTGAGACAGAGTGTCGTTATTACGAACAACCCATCGACGATCGACCAGAACCAGCAGCTCTTGGTCCGCTTCCCCAACCTCGGAGCTAACGACGTCATTGTGCCGGGTACTGTTCGCCTCGCTTCACTATTTCGCTGACGTCGACGGACGCGGACCGAACCGTCGTTCAGAACCTTGGTCGCGCCATAGTCAAGAAGACCATGATAAAGATTTCTGGTAATGAGGTGATGTCGATCGACGACAGCGACGTCTACCATTGTTATCAGGACCTATGGATGACGGCGCAAGAGCGCGAAAACGCCGTCTATCAGGGTATTGACACCAGCAAAAATAAGAACGTAACCAAACTTAGAATCGGGGCTGCTAACAAGGCAGATAACAACGCGAGTGACAACGCGGTCGCTGGCGCTTACGGCAACCGCTTCTACATCCCGCTCGACTTCGAGTTGCTGGAGAGTCACATGCCCTACTATCAGAGCGCTTTGGCTGACCGCCTCGAATACGAACTAACGTTCAACGACTACGGACGAGTTCTCATAGCCACCGACCAGTTATCGACGTATACGATCGATAATGTTTCGCTGGAGTACGACATGGTCACGATGCCCGAACTCGCGCTATTAATCAGAACCCAGTACGCCGGGCGTGTTGCCATACTTTACGACCGAGTTCTTCGCCATCGCAAGATGACGAAAGACAAAGGCGACACATTGTGGCATATTAACGTCAACGTACCCGCCCGCGCTCGATGAAAGGGTTATACTGATGTTGTTCGAGGATGGTCGGTTCGCGTTCGGTGCTAGAAAAACCGACAAATTCTATAACCCCAAAATCACGAAGGTAGAGGTGACGATTGAGGGAGTACCCAATCAACTCTACATCGCGGGTCTTCGCGCGCACCAGCAGTGGGACGAAGTAAGAAAGCAGTTTGCTGCCGGCCAAGCGCTCCCCGGAGGTTGCCGCGGTTGCCAAAGACCTGCATCTCTCGGCCGTCTCCCTCGCGCAGTTCCTGAATACCAAATACGCGCTATGGCTAGACATGCGAGCCAGCGACGACGACCAAATACACGGCAGCGGACGCCAAGTTGAGAACGCTAGCGAGGGTGTGACGATCCAGATAACCAAAGAGGCGGACCGAGCCGGGCCATTGAACGTGTACTTATATATAATTACAGACGCACAACTCAACATCGAAGATGGCCGATACGTCTCAGCACTCTTCTAAATCTAACGATTTATTAATTAATAATTTTGAAAAAATTAAGAAAATTAGCAATCATTCTAACGATTTATTAATTAATAAATTTGATAATTCTAAAGAATTAATTAAGAAAATTAGCAATCAATACCAATTCACGATTGGAGATGCCCACTCTGCCATAATATGTGGGCAGACAGGATGTGAAAAACAGTTTTCATCCTCGACTTGCTCGAGGAGTCCTACCGCGATGCCTTTCGTCATATTGTGATCCTGTGTCCCACTGTGCGGCACAACGATACTTATCAGCGGCGAACGTGGATATGGACCGACCCTGAGGTATACGTTATTGACCCCGGTGATAGGCTTCACGATTGGTTGCGTGGTTTATACCAATTCCAGGGTGAGCCCACCCTATACGTGATTGACGATTGCTCGGCCAAGGCGGCGATGACCAAAAAGAAGGACATGCTCTCCGAGCTCGCATTTTCTGGCCGCCATGCTAGGCAAAGCGTATGGATATCCACTCAAAAGTACAACGCCGTCCTCAAGGATCTGCGCGAGCAAACGAAATGGTTCGCCCTCTTTCACTGCAAGGACCGAGACTCATTCGATGACTGTCTTCGAGAGAATGACGTTATCCCAACGCGCGAGGAGCGCCTGGAGGTTAGACGGATGCTTTCGGAAACTAAGCACGCGAAGCTTTTGCTAAAGACTGATCAACCAACTACTTACGAAGTTATCAATTAATTTTATAATTAATTAGCAATTACTGAACAAATGCTTAACAATGCTGAACAATGCTTAGCAATTGCTGAACAATGCTGAACAATGCTGAACAAATGCTTAACAAATGTTGAACAAATGCTGAACAATGGTTAACAGTGTTAACAATTTGGTGCTCCGCTGCTAGCTTTGTTGCGAGCATAATGGTGATCATAAGTATCGGGTGGTGCGCTTTGCAATATGTTAAAGTGATGAGACTTGTTAGAATAGTTAAATTAATTTTAAGAAAAATGAACTGCGACGAACTTCTCGATCAGCTAATAGAAGAAACCTCAACTCCGACTGCCAACATAGATAATGATCCGACAGAGCAATCGGAATCAACTCCAACGGCGGTTGGTATTGGGTTGAGTGCAACGACTCCGAATGAAAATGAAAATGCGGCGCGACGAGAGCGGCTAGCTGCGCTGGTTGCTGGGGGACAATCGGAGTCTTTTCATTATATCGGTAGGCGTCTCTCAGTTTTTCAGGTGGATAAGATGTCAGATGCGGAGATCGATAAAATGTATGCGCGATACGAATCTAGGTTAGGTGCGGAGATGACAAAAACTCTCGGATCGGCGGCTATTCATTTGTACGCAACCGCCGTTAGTATACTTCTCCCTATACCAAACACCGCGGATTGATTGACGATCTAGAGACTGACCCTTTTATAGGTCACACTCTTAGAACAGCCTGCTGCTCAATTTATCACAAGTTTGGAATGTACTTAGCTCCGCTGACAACCGCGTTGACCACGGGTAAACACTGTCAATTTGGACATATATGCCCACGAACTATAAGCCCTGAAAATGATGACACAAGACACACCCGCGAGAGTGACGGAGTTGAACCCGATTGCTCCAACCCAATCGAACCCAACTCCGCCACTGGATGACATACCGCATATAAAAAATCCCAAAAGACAGGCAGCTGGGCGGGCGGCGGCTGCCACCCGAAAAGTTAAACAAGATAAAATACTCGCCGAGCTTCGAGGAGGCTAAACAGTCGTTGCAATCGGGGACGGAGACAGCAAAACATCTGAAGACAGAGTTGAGTACAACCCAATTCACGAATTGGAAGCACACTCAACACCCAATACCAACTGCCGTTGGAGTTGGGCGAATCCGATTGAACCCAAATTCTGAATTGGAGTTGGGTTGTTGGTGGTGGTCTGGCAGTTGTTGGTGCCCTGTGCGTGTGGAAATACCCCCTATTATCGAAAAAATAAAAAAACAACCAGCCAGTGTTCAGAAGAAATTTACGAAACACCAATCGCGATTGGACGCGCCCATTTAAACATTGATCGCGACCCCTTTTATATGCAATAATGGCTGAACAAGATGGTAAAATGTTAGTGAATGCGCTTTATCACGCCGTGGTGATATCGGGTTTCAGTATCGGGTATGCTCGACTATCAAAGATAGCCCTAGGAGGATCCGCTCCCAAATTGGACTTTACTGTAAGAGACGTAGGGCTCGCGACCTTAGATGTAGCGGCCGCAGTTTGGACCCGAGATTATCTAGTTAAAGCTGGAATTCTACCAGTTAATATATGGAAATAAATGGCTTCAATCGCAATAATGATAGGTGGTGCGCTCTTAAACGCATTTGCGTTCACCGGCAGCAACTTTCTATTCTCTAAACTACAAAACTCGAACGCAGATGAGGAGAGTACGCGTCACGATTTAGCTGTAGAACAATTCAATAGCGCAAAGGAAGCGTGGTCGGAAAAACAAACCGCCCATCTTGACTGGGTCAATGAAGAGCTTCGCCGCGAAAATCACGCCGCACAAACATTTTAGGACGTTGAAGAAGCGAACCGCGAGTACGCGCTGGCATATCCGCAGAAAAGTCTCGCGCCGCTGGATCGCGAGCCCCAACTTTCAGATTTCTATGTACCGTCAGAGGCCCAAAAAGACCGCGAGATCGCGTTCATCGTCGTGGGAATGGGTGTGGTGGGTCTCGTCGGCTACTATATTCAATCGAGATTTTTAATTAATTATTTTAAATAACTTTTTTTATAAATATATATATATAGAACGATGTCAGTTGACGAACATTATTTTGCTATGATTGATGTAGGCTACACTGCCCTTAAACACCGCATAGCTGGTGCAAAGGGTATGATTCGTCTGGCCCGAGATTCTCTCGAGACGTGGCGGGAGGACGAAAAAGCGGCCACCCTTTTCGCAAAGCGGATGTTAGATTCCTCCACAAATCCTGGGGGATTATATTTTCCCAATTTCCTTCAGAACTTAACCCCCAATCGCGATTGCACTTCCAATAAAGGTTTATTATTATCGACGCAGTTACCGGACGATCTGGCGAGGGCATGTTGGAGATTGTCAGATATATTAGTAATACATCGCATACGATGAACACGCGCAAACTTAATACCAAACTATCGGTTCGCCTAACGCGCAAGCTAGCGAACACGTACTATAGCCCCCGCGGCTACTGGAAGGGACTCGCTGCCATCAAGAACCTCGCGGCGGCGACCAAGGTTTCAGAAAACGCTGTCAAGGAATGGCTCAAGAAGCAGGCCATCTGGCAGATCTATTTACCCGCGCCTCACAATATTCCGCGCCCGAAATTCGACGTGCCGGTACCGAACCAAGTTCACCAAGCGGATCTCCTGTTTCTCCCTCACGATCGCGTCGGTCGTAAGACGTACAAGTACGCGCTGACAGTCGTTGA
The DNA here is from genome assembly GCA_029237695.1 of Conchocele bisecta. Taxonomy (NCBI): domain Eukaryota; kingdom Metazoa; phylum Mollusca; class Bivalvia; order Lucinida; family Thyasiridae; genus Conchocele; species Conchocele bisecta. The sequence goes on along the minus strand of CM055279.1, from coordinate 24,075,832 downwards.
CGTAGCGAGTCGTTATAAGGGGGCTGAGCCGTTGGCCACTAAAGAGTCTAAGCCCGTAGATGCTATCAAGTTTAAAAGGGTGACGAGCGAGCCCTCTGCCGTCTCGCGCGGGCGACCCGTTGGTTTAGAGGAGCAACATCTTCCATCAGATATTGACGTCCGGTACCTCTATCAACCGGGAGAGCTCGAAGGTGGCAGCCGCCGCGCGACTGATCCCGTGTGGTCTCTCAATGTATATCATCTAGATCGATCTATTACCAAGCCTGATGAGCCCGTGCTCTACTATTTGGATAATGGGCCACCTCGAGGGTTTGTTCGTGAAGAACTTCTCGCGTGCCTTCTGACACCCAGCTACCCCCGGATCATCAGAGTCTTTAGTATTCTCTCTCAGAGTTCTTTTTTTTACCTATCCTATAGGCTCGGTGTGTAACCCGTCTTCCATCACTCTCCTCTTGTCGTAGTACGCCGAGAGTCCTAATTTTTGTTGACAGTACGTCCTTCATCACCCCATTAATCATTCGGAATCCCTGTTCTCCGCCATATCCCTACCCCCTTCGAGAGCACTCTTATACCTCCCCCAAGTCAGATCGTTAGATCTCTTCGACATCCCCATGGCCGAGTGCATCACCGCTCACGTAGTAACACTTGCTACACAGAGCGATGGCTCTATCCCCTTCGAATTCCAGCTTGAACAGTCCCGGAGTTCTGTTGCTCCACACGTCCCACGCCAACCACTCGATCTTCTCCTTATTAAACTTTCTTTTCATATTCTTTCTCACCACCGCCGCCAGCGTCTTCTCCGACAGCGCGAAGTACATGCTGTCAGTGTCCATCTGTATCAGTTCGAAATCTCCGCGATCCACGTACTTGTCCAAGAAATAATCGTAGTAGATACTCCAGCATCCGGAGCTTGGCCAACTGGTAGACCGCTATGCCACACTGAAACGGTCTGTTGATCACCACTTGAGTCTTCCTGCTCGATATCTCGTAAGCCTCCCCAATCTCCTCCAGGTCTTCGAACCACGCCGACCTCAGTGCCCGATCGACAGTCTTCTCATCCTTCGTATATGTGGTGTTCAGGTGTCTCTCTTGTGCCTCTATCAGCTTGCCACAACACGCGTTGCCAACCAGTTTGAATATATCCGCCAACACCGCCTTGCTCTTGTCGACGTCCCCCGTCCGTCTAGCAGCGGTGACCTCTTTAGCGAACCATTGAAACGGTTTGCCGGGCGTGTAGTCTATAACCCTATGCACCGCCTTGACGATCAGACCGTGCTCCAGATTCCACTTTAGCAGCGGGGAGTATATGATCATCTTCTTGGCGGACATTGCCCCCACGAGCTTTCTCTGTCCTTCGACTCTTTTCCTACCGGTCCCGGCCAGGTAGTCCTTCATGTGCTGCGGAACCTCGTTCTCATCGACTTCTCGATTAACGAACAGCGGTGACATTTCCGAGAACTTGTCTCTCAACGTTTAAGGGACCTCTATATCCAACTCCGCAAATCCGAACCACTTTTCACTCCTGACCTCCCTCACGAAACGGTCTATATACGACTGTCTTTCCGGGTCGTCACACGTCCATATCTGCTCCTCACCACACGGCATGTCCTTCGACAGAGTAGATAGGTATAGAGCATTGGCATCGTACCCCAGCACCGCCTTGCACATCTTCTCCTCCCGACTCCCCACCTGACCCCTGATCGTCGACCTTCCAGCCTCGGCGTATCTGGAGAATACTATGGACGGACCACCGACCAATCCCTGCTTCATCATCTCGTAAGTTTCAGACTTCGGTGACCACAGCTCGGGCGTGTCCGCCTTCCCATCGATCGACCCGCGGAGTAGGTACTGAAGGGAAACACCGGGCAGAGACACAGCATCCTTGAGTATATCCACGCCTCTTCCCTTGTAGAACTCCGTCATTTTAGTCAGTAGCCTCTAGGAACGGTCCTACATCCAAGTCTGTTTAGTGTTGCAACCATTCCTTGAACGTCTTCATCCCCTTTTCTCGGAATACCTTCTTACACTCTTTCCACTCGGACAACGACAGTAGGAACTCACCCTTCAACTTCGAGTACCACTCGGGATAGTCTTGTAGCCCCGGATGGTCGAGCTTGTCGGCGCTATCGAACCACTCGTATGGAAAGTGAGACTTTACCGTTTTACAGTCGTACGCCTTAACCCACCGGTCGTACGTGGTACCGGGTCCCAGATACTGGATGATGTCGAGAAATTTAAACTCCGGGGTAAACAGAAACATCGTCGTGCTGGCTCTCTTTCCGACCATCACCTTATTCACGGTGGCCGCCAACTTCACTACAAAGTACTGCTTGATGAGGTTCAGGTCGTACCTGCTACAGTTGAACCCCACCACCGGGACTTGGTCAATCCATGAGATAATCTTTGCTTGCTGAGACTTCGATAACATATCTATGTCGGCCGGCAGATACTTCTTTCTAACCCCTTCCCTGATTGCCTTGCCTCTCATCTGCAGCTCGGTCACGAACTTCTCGACTAGCGTGTCGGGATCTCGTTCGCATAGGTGTGTGATCCCTTCATGCATCGTATCCCCAACGACACCGATATAGGAACGTGCTCGACCTCGAAGGTCAGGTCTTTGGTGGGTCGCGTGCTTTTTGACTTGTCGAGATACGCCTCGAAGTCGTAGACTATCTGGTGGGGGTACAGAGTCGTCTCCTCCTCGCGTGGCAATTGTGGACAGTAGGTATTAATTTTATCAAAATTATCATTCAACCACTCGCACTCCCACATCACCACCAGCTCGTAACCCGCCTTCCTTATCTTGGCGTCTTGAATTTTCGTCCTCTTGTACAGCGATCTCGCATTACCTCTCATGCAATGCCTCGGACACCCGTGCCAGTAGCATCCGTGAAACTGAAACAGGTCTCGGTCTCGTGACAGTAACCGTCGACCGGATCACCGGCCACCCACTCTCACCACCGTGACCGCAGTTGGCGTGATGTATGTGCTTTCCCACCCTCTCCTCTTCTCTGCTCAACCATTGAATCAACCTCACACTCGCTGACCCCTTAGGATAGAACGCCTTCTCGTAGGCCGACTGTGGTCTCTCTATCCTCTTACCTGGACATGTCACCACGGTCTTCCCACCCATGCAGGTGGTCGCGTGCCTGTGCATGTTACACGACTTTGTGAACCGTTGTTGACATCCGGTGCACCCGTACTCGTTCGTCATCTTGCGGAGATTCGTTATGAGGAACGAGTGACCTCCAAACATTCCTATCGTCATTGTCTTCCCCCAACCACGTCGTAATTTGCCGGAACCTTCATGAGGTACCACACTCCATCGGCGGTGGGCTCGTACACGCGAATGCCCATCTTGAAATGCTCTTCGACCTTCTTAATATCGTCCAGGGGGATTCCCTTACTACCCGGTCCGTTATCGTGCCCGAGGTATTCGCGAGCCAGAGCTCGTGCCTTCCTACAACACCCGTCGGGTCTCCCTCCACGTTTTGGATGGCTATGCACCTAAACAGACACAAGTAGTCGTCGTACGTGTCGATGGAATACATTCCCTTTTTCTGTCTTAACCAGTCTGGGAGTTTTCCCACTCCCATGAGAAGTTGTTGTGCGTCGATGATCATCTTCACCTCGACCGATATCCAACGAACGAAGGTCCATTTTGTGTTTGGTCTATCGACTTTGTCGATGTCCATTCGACCTTTCTCTCTATCGGATATCCAACTCTCGGCTTTGGCGATCTCGTTTATCCACGGACTGCCCTTTTATTGTTTGTGATAGATCATAGTAGCGTCGGTCTCTATGTGCCTAATACGATACGAGCACGAATACCTGCCGTGGTCATCTCTGGGCGAATTTTATTCATTATACGATTAGCGATCTCCCCGTCTACCCCCCTCTCGAAAGTCCATACCATCTTCCTCCTACCCCTATCAATAGTTTCCCTAACTTCGGCTTCTTCGGCGAGAATCCTGGGACCCTTCTCCACCAAAGCTCTGGCGATATATCTCCTCTTCTTGGGAGGTCCCCCCACCAACCCTTGATAAATCTTATTGTAGTACGCCTTGTATAGGGGTTTTCTACGTGCGCTGGGATCTTCTTTTACACGCTGCGCGTAAGCTGTGGCGCGCAGACTGGCCGTCGTCTCGTTCTCCAATTTCTCGGAGCGTTTTTTCGGGGTCGGCGGGCAGTCGTCCGGTCGAAACCGCACGCCGCAGCCTCTCCTCGTAGACGACGGCTCGCGCGTCACTTATCCTATCTGCTATATCTTTCTTGAGTCTCAAACCTCTTAGGGAAATTCCCCAACTCTTAGCTTGCTCTCTCATTTGCTTTATGGTAGGCATTATACTGAGTATAACCAATAGATTTTTTATCTTCAATAGGGTGTAAGTTTATATTTATTCGTAATAAATATATGACAGATTGTTGTAATATACTGAGTATATGGATAACTTGTCTTTAATAGGGTGTCAGTATATATTTGTGACAGATTGCTGTAAAATACTGAGTATAACTTATGGATTTTTATTTTCATCCAATAGGGTGTCAGTTGTTATTTTATTCGTAATAAAAGTATGACAGATTGTTGTATATATATACTGAGTATAACATAGGGATTCTTATCTCTAATAGGGTGTATCTTCTCATGTCATAAATATATGGTCTCGCGGTAGTAGTATATAAGAGTCATAATGATTACAAGTTTCGTGTGGAAGCCACCACACGTAGTGTGTGGCTTCCATATAAACTTGTATCATTATGACTCTTATATACTACTCATGCACCCATCCTGCTCTGGATATTCACTAATTAAAATATAGGATTAATTATTGTTAAGAAACATAAAGTTAACCTCCTGTGACCACCCTGGTGGTGGCGCAAAAAATATAGCGGCTGGAATTGAAACCGCCTCACACGATAAACATGCTCCGACTTACAAAATAATCCAAAAGGATATGCTTGAAACTGATGTAAATGTTACATTAACATGCATGTGAAGTAGATTATTGCATCAATTGACTGGTTTCTGCAAGCAAATAGTGTCTATGGCATAACAAATATGCCTTATTTTGTTAACGTACTACTTTTGACTATTACACCGCGCATGAATACCCAATGACGGATCATGAGAAAACAAAACATATCGAATTTTCAAATTGAAACCATCATAGCTAGGTTGGTTTTTAGATTTTTTCAATAAGGTACCTTTTCCCATGAATTACCCAGTGTCTGTTCATAAGACATTGTACCTTATTAAATGTTGAATCAAATTGAAAAAAGCATAGCTTTGCTGGTTTTGAGATTTTTTCCATAAGGTACATTTTCCCATGAATTACCCGGTTCATAAGAAAACGTACCTTATTGAATTTTCAATTTGAGAAACCAGCATATATAGGCTGATTTTGAGATGTTTCCATAAAGTACCTTTTCTCATGAATTGCACAGTGTCGGCCCATGAGAAAATGTAATTATGGACTTTTCAAATTGAAACCAGCAAAGGTAGGCTGGTTTTGAGATGTTTTCCATAATTTACCTTTCCCCATGAATTACCCTCTGTCGGTTCAGGAGAAAACGTACCTTATTGAATTTCAAATTGAAACCAGCACAGCTAGGTTGGTTTTGAGATTGTATCCATAAGGTACATTTTCCCATGAATTAACCAGTGACTGTTCGTGAGAAAACGTACCTTATTCAAATTCAAATGTAAACCAGCATAGCTAGCCTGGTTTTGAGATTTTTTCCATAAGTTACCTTTTAGCATGAATTACCCAGTTTAGGTTCATGAGAAAACGCATGTTATGGAATTTTCAAATTGAAACCAGCATAGCTAGGCTGGTTTAAAGATTTTTCCACCAGGTACATTTCCCATGAATTACCCTGTGTCGCTTCATGAAAAAAATTACATTATTGAATTTTCGAATTGAAACCAGCATAGCTAGGTTGCTTTTTGAGATTTTTTCCATAAGGTACATTTTCCCATGAATTAACCAGTGTCGGTTCATGACCATACGTACCTTATGGAATTTTCAAATTGAGTCCAGCATAGTTAGGCTGGTTTTGAGATTTGTCCATAAGGTACCCATTCTCATGAATTACCCAGTGTCGGCCCATGAGATAATGTACTTATGGAATTTTCAAATTGAAACCAACATGGGTATGCTGGTTTAGATATTTTTTCCATAAGGTACCTTTTCCCATGAATCGCCTAGTGTTGGTTCATTAGAAAACAGACCGTATTCAATTTTCGACTTGAAACCAGCACAGCTAGGCTGGTTTTGAGATTTTTTCCCTAAGGTACCTTTTCCCACCAATTACCCAGTGACTGTTCATGAGAAAACTTACCTTATTCAAATTCAAATCGAAACCAGCATAGCTAGCCTGGTTTTCACCTTTTTCCATAAGGTACCTTTTCCCATGAATTAACCAGTGTCGGTTCATGAGAAAACGTACCTTATGGACTTTTCAAATTGAAACCAGTATAGATAGGCTGGTTTTGAGATTTTGTTCCATAAGGTACATATTCCTATGAATTACCCAGTGTAGGTTCATGAGAAAAAGTACCTTATTGAATTTTCAAATTTAAACCAGCATAGATAGGCTGCTTTTGAGATTTTTCGATAATTCATGACACATGCAGTGGAAGTGTGAGACATCAAGTGATGCTATATTGTGTTCTATGACTGCAGTTTCTTTCCTTTAATGATGACCATGTTCCAGTAGAAATTTGACTTGATTGAAATTTCTCTGCAGAATGTTCAGACTAACTACGCAAGTACTGCTACTACATTTGGTATTGGCTGACTCGTAGTGTTAACGACTGGGTGCCATGGGCGCTACCATTAATCCAGTGTAAACAATGGACCACGTGATCCCATACCCTGTAACTGGTAGACTTGGTAATAAAATGAACATAAGTCCTCAGTGACATTGACCTTGAAGTGGTTCATCAGTTATTAAGAAATTAAAGGTGTTACTAACGTACACACGCACACACGGGTACCACATATAAGTTTGTATCTAAATAGTATTATACCCCCAGATTTCAAATGCGTATTTTACTTTTGCAAATATATGTATTATTAATTTTCTTCCTTATTAAATAGGGAACAAATGATACAAAATAAAACAAATATAAAAATTCACTTATTTGAGCTCAACTATGTACATTTTCAACTTTATTACAGTGTTTTCACTGCTCAATTAGAAAATCAATGAGTATTTTCACATTGCTGTGAGTATTTTGTACTCCCACTTTTGATAATCAATGCGTATTCTGCTAAAATAAGTGTGTACTCCGTACATACATTTACACGTATATGGACTAACAGACAAACACTATATCCGTATACACGTATATCATGTATATGGACTAACAGACAAACACTATATCCAATCTTGCCTATCATCGAGGAGATAGCAATTTATCAATGTCGCCAGAAAAACACTAATATACTACCGCCGAGGCATTTGACTGTCTCAGAGTGTATGTATTTGAAGTTCGAATTAAGGGTTGTTGAGATATAAGGTAATACTATGTAAAAGATTTAACACAAATTCATTTGACCTTGATCTTAGGCATGTGGGCCGCATGCGTGGGCGATAGAATGAAAGTATGGATGATAATAAAGAATTATTTGAAATTTGAAGTAAATTGGAGTAAGTGTTGTGGCGATATAAGGTATGTACAAAATTTAACACAAATTTCAAAGTAATTTGACCTTGACCTTGGGCATATGGACCACATGGGCAGGCTATGGAATTAAAATATTAATGATGAAAAGGAAGTATTGGAAGTTGGAAGTAAATTGGAGTAGCAATTGTGGCGATGTAAGGTACGTAAAAACTTTAACGAAAATGTTATAATAACGCAAACTTCTAAGTCATTTGGCCTAGACATTGTGGCACAGGGGCAGCATGAGTGGGTCACAGCATGAATATATGGATGATGCCCAATAAGCATATGAAGTGTCAAGCAAATCTCACTTACGGTTACAGAGATAGTAGGTATGTGAAAACTTTAACGCAACTTTTGACAGAAACTTTAACGTAAACATCTAAGTCATTTGACATTGACCTTGGGACACAGGGGCCGCGTGAGTGGGACACATACTAAATATATGGATGATGACCAATAAGCATACAAAGTTTCAAGCAAATCCAACTTACTGTTACAGACATAGTAGGTATCTGAAATCTTTAACGCAAATTATGAAAAAAATTAACGTAAACTTATAAGTCATTTGACCTTGACCTTGGGCACAGCGGCCGCATCAGTGGGTTACAGCATGCATATATTGATGATGACTAATAAGCATGTGAAGTTTCAAGTCAATGTGACTTAGCACTGCAGAGATATAAGGTATTTAAAAACTGTAACGCTGATTTCGGACGGACGGACGGACTGAGGCACAGACGCACGGACGGACGGACGCACGGACACCCGGACGTCATTGTGATCACTATGTCTCGCTTTTCGCAAGCGGGCTCGACCTAAAATTAATATAAAAAAAATGTGGTTCTGACTGGATAAATGGGGCTTATAGGTTTTGTGTCAAGTGTAGTTCCTGATGTAATAGCACCCTCCTTTAGCCTGATACGATCCATATTGCTTCTTTCATTGATGGAATAGCGTACACTGCAGATTCTGATCAGACTGTGTGGATGCACAGGCTGATCTGGATCTACACTGGTTGCAAAGCCCATAAGCTCCATGTGTCCAGTCAGAACCACATGTTTTTGATATTCCTTTTTAGAATTAAAGTGTTTTATGGTGAGTTCCATTTCTTCGTTCACAGTCACAAATATTGATGGTGATGAACAATAATATAAAGTTTTCAGTCAATTGGATAATAGATAGCTGAACGATTTTAATGCAAATTGGATGGACGGACACGGACAGATGGACAGACAGCTATTATAGTCTATTATAATATATCCCAAGTCCCCAGTGACCTTCACCTCCGACACTGGGACATGGGGCAAATGTACAACTAAGTAGCATGCATAGACACACAGTGTAGCCAAATTGGATCAAAATCCTTCAAGATGCCTAAACGCAAATTCTAAACACACAACTTGATGAAAATTTCACAATGCTCTTGAAATTGTGACAAGCCGCTATGAGACACGCCATGCAATTTCTTTTTTATTTTCTTTTTTTATTATTATATATTTTGTTATTTTCACACAAAAACATGTACAAATACAATGTAAGACATATTACTAGTAACACACATTCCATTCCATATTTCTACATTACTAGGTAAATATATATTACACATGTTATTACCTGTTTGTATATGTATATGTTTGAAAAATATTTATAAAAAAAAGAAAAAGTAAGTTATCCATTAAAAATAGAGAGAAAAAAAATCAAGTAAAACAAAATAAAAATACACCCCTAAACAAATATTTTTTTTAATATATAAGCTCGATAAGTACGAGCAGCATGATCATATGTTTGCATTATTTTTGTGTTGTATTAAATATTTTAAGGGAAAGAATGCTAGAAGAAAATAAGTTTAGTCGAGCGGTAAACCATTCCATTTTCTATTGTGTATTTCAGCTTTGCTTCTATTTACTGCTATTTGATGTTCAAGCTCTTTAATTTTTTTTAAATTGTTAAAAGCTCGGAAAGTCGGTTCAGTATTTCTTAATTTACATCCATAAATAAAGTACTTTCCTAGTATAATACAAAAGTTCAAGAATATATTTTCTGTTTCATACTGCCCTAAGCTTATTGATTGCCAATCCAATGTACAATTTATACCGTTATCATGTAAAAACGTGCTTAGCAGAGACCAAATTGCTGACTTTTTTGGCATTCCCAAAATAAGTGCTTGTTTCTTTCTGGTGCCATGCGATTTTGTACCTTCCAACAACTGCGTTATTTCATAAAATATATTTACAAAATTTAAAAAAATTTCCATAAATGAAGAAATGAAAAGTTGACAAAAATTTCAGAGTATATTACGCATGTACGCATGTGTCAACTTCTGAAGTAATTTACGGAAAATATCCCATTTTCTGTAAATATATTTCGTGAAATATCGCAGATGCTTGTAGGTATAACATCGCATGGCGTGTCTCATATGTGCAACAAAGTAGCATCTATAGACACATACAGTGGGGTCAGCGTGTAAGTGCCGACCTGTCGTGTTCATTCGTGTGTGCACTTCCACGCTGACCCCACTGTATTGTAGCTAAATATTACCAACATTTGGCAAATGGTTCAAATGTTACTGAAAAAACATTGACAAACGTAAGTGGTAAACATGAAACTTGAAAATAAGTCCCCAGTGACCTTCACCTTGGGCATTGGAACGAGGGGTTTATGTGTAATAGAGAACCATGCTAGCTAGACACACATTGTCGCCAAATATTATCAAAGCCTGACAACTTGTATTGAAACCTAGACATAAATGCAAATGGTATACATGAACCTGAAAGAGGTTTTAAAGACCCATCAACAGGTAATGTCATTTGGAGACGAGAAACATGAACTTGAACATGACTCTAGATCCCTATCACAGTGTATGAGTGTGATTGGCTGATTAGGATCTACGCAAACTGTAGATCCCTATCACATTGTATGAAAGTGCTGGTTGATTAGGATCTACGCAAAATGTAGATCCCTATCACATTGTATGAGTGCGCTGGCTGATTAGGATCTACGCAAATTGTAGATATACCCCCTTCATTAATTCCCGGGATGAATAAAACAGTAGTTTGCTGTTTATTATTATTGATGATATTATTTTACTAAAAAATTAATAATATACAACAAACAAATATTCGTATATTGGCTAATATATAGTGTCGGTAGCCTGATCAACCTACATAGATATGGCGCCTATCGGGGACTACACTGGTGTACGGATTACCGATAGTCTGATCAACCTAGCTCGATATG